>VXBX01003997.1:867285-954785 GCA_013400415.1 Scytalopus superciliaris
ACTAAACAAATATTTCAATTTGTAGTTGCTTGGAAAAATACCACATTAGCCTAAGATTTGAGGAAATAATTAATGCAATGAAGTCAGGTTCAATAAAAGTGGTGATATCCCTTTACAGTTATACACAATGTCCTTGTCATGAACAAATGAGAAATTACTGGTAGACAAGTAATGCTGTATGATTTGAGGCCCTGGAGCCTTTTGCTGAAGAGAAGCCTGAAATGAATCTTGGGTGGATCAGTAATGCTTGAATATTGAACTTGATTATTACCATGTTAATTCCTTCCTATATTTGCTGTGCAGAAACATACATTCAGCTTATTCAGTGTGTCAGTTATCACCACCATAATTATATACAACAGCAAACACATACAAACAGAACACAGAAATTAACTTTTCTAGAATGCTAGCCCTGACCCTGACAAAAACTCCCTATCCAAGCCTTTTTTTCATTCAATGAAGGGAGATTCACTCAATTAAATGTTATTAGTCTAGTAAGCCTCATCTTCTGTTCAGGTATTAAAATACCAGGTAATAGTCAAATCCTGTGTAAGCTCCGAGGGAAGAGTTTACTAAATCAGATTTTTAAAGACAGAAAAATAAAAACAAATGCTTTTTTGGGGGAGGATCACTATTAAGCACATGCCTATTTATGTACCTACTTACAAAATACATGCATCTTGCACTCTGTGGATGTATCACAGAATTTAGCCTGCAAGAGTCCACTGACTGAGAATCCTTACAAAAATAACATTAAAACTGGTTTTAACCAACTCTGCAGGCCACAGGAGTCTGAAGCATAAGAAGAGAGCCTCGAAGACATACATTACACAAATGCAGCTGAAAGTACACTCCCTCAACAAGCAATGTTTTAGAAGATGTATAGACATGTGCTGCCTTAGCCAATTTTGGGTAACAGGGCATTTGGGTAACAGGGTAGAGCCATGGTATCAGATTACTCAATCCTGCTGTTTTTCCATCTCAGCTTTTATGTCAGTGATGGAAATTAGAGAGGCAGCAGCATCCTTACACTGAAGAGCATGATTCTGGAAGTTACAAGATTTGGAGGAACTTCCCTTCATCCTCAGTGCACCAGCCTTTGGCAGAACCTGAGGAAAGCGACAGCCAGGCAACCCACATCTGTCATTCATACACCCTGACCATGGGTGCAGCACCTGTGGAAGGATCATAGAACCCCTAAACTAAGTTTTCAGTGCAGTACTATTAGCTCTGGGGGAGATCTCAGAGCTTTAAACCAGGATACATTATTGGAAATGGGTAGCTGGATGCCCCCCTATCAACATAAATGTTCAGCTATTTAACACCTTGTACATCTCTCTGTGTTTAGCAACAAAGCCTTTTGATATTTGATAATTTCATCAAGCTACCTTCTGAGCCCAGCAGCAAAAATAATGGGGAACCAGCATTAGATTCTATGAGGGAAGGCAAAAGGAGAACAAGATGTATTCTTGTACATTTGTTATGCATATTTTTGGGAGTTATACAACTTTAGTTTTGCAAAGCAATTTTCTGAACTTTCACTGACAAACAAATCTGATCTGAAAAATCTTACATCAGCAGGGTTGTTTTGCAGATGTTATTTGCACCATTTATTTATCAAAAATAACCAGAAAATGTTTTTAAAACATCACTCCAGACTGTACAAATAGAAATGTGACATGGGTTGTCTGTTTTACTTTACTGTTTTACTGCTTCGTATTCTGAGCAAACAGGGAGGCTATTTTCCCCAGGGGTTCAGGAGGGCATACTATTTCATTTCTTCAGAAAATTGTTTCTCTGGATTTCAATCTTTTTAGCTAGATATGACAAAATATAATATCAAGAACACTTATGCTTTTTATCAGCTCTATTTTCAAAGCATAAATAATAGATCAGTATATATTTAAGTCAGGTGACCAAGTCTTATTTCTGAAATCAAATAAGCATTTTGCAATTTTTAAATGATGCTGTAGATTTTCACTACAGTATCATTATGTCTTTAAAATGCTTTCAAAAGACTAATTTATAAGCATGGAGTGATTTTGAAGATATTTCGCCAGTGTTAATAATACCTCACTCAGGTGGCATTCAATTTTCTGAATCCTTGGGTTAATGAGGCAAATAAATCAAAATTAAATTGGCCTTGGGAAAAAAAATTTCAAACAAAATTGCATCTATTACGTTATACATCCTGAGACTCCTTCAGTGCTGTTCACAGTGCCTAACAATTTTCCAGCTCTCAGAATCATTACACTTACTCATAACACAATCTGAGATTTTAAAATCAAACAGATCAGACTTCATGGCTAGGCAAACATAACACCTTATTATAATATGTCAGAAGTATTCACAATGAGTTGTACACAGTCTTCTTAGCAGAGTACCTTCCATTAAGTGTTCATAAATTTCAGCTGCTCATCATTTGTTCAATAAATCAACAAACACCTTCTAGGATGATTTCACCATTGCAAACTGGTAAGTTTTAAGAAAAACCTTAAAAAAAAATATTTTCTGCAACCAGCCTGCCATTCACCACTTTAAAAAAGCCCCAAAACCACACAGATGCAGGCAAATAGATGAAACAAACAAAAATCCTAGCATTTGTGGAAAATAAATACTGCTAGTCATATTGTTGTAGTACGAATGGTGGAAAAAATATTACCTTCACTCCCTTCTCTAAAATATGAGAGAAAGAAAATATTTTATAGATATTATAAAAAGGATTCTACTGTTGGGGAATACCAGTGTTGTCAGCTCTTTTAAAAAATGGCTAATAATATACAATACAGAGAACTAAAGAGGCCTAAGTTGTTACCAGAAGTAATAAATTCAGCACGAACAAACAACAATCAACAAACACTGACATGCAATGAGCAGTTGCCGTTGTTCTCCTGCTGTTATTTGTAGTAAAGTAACAAATGCACTTCTCTACCCAGAGTCACAAGGGCAGCCTTTCAGTCTAAGGAACTTCCTACAAACATGATGTCCCAGCTGAAAAGCAAACTTCCCCACTGAGCTGCCATAACCACTGTCATCTGCTGGGTCAGCAGCACAGACTCAAGATTGCCATATACACACTATTTACATTTTTTAATGAAAATCCCTGCATAAAGTAGGTTGGGTATTTTTTTTTTTCAAATAAGTTATTACTATTAACATTTAAAATTTAATAAAAGCATGCAAAAAAGCCCGAGGTTTGGGTTTGGTTTTTTAAAAGAGTTTAAGGGCCCAAGTGCCCTTATGTGCCACAGGTAGAAAGCAACAAGAAACATGTTTGCTCCCTTTCCCCAGGCAGCACCTTCCTTGTGGCTTGCAAAATAATTTCTATGGTCAAGAGCTTGATTAAGAGTTATTTATATGATGATCTAATGTATTTGTTTTGATTTTCCTCCCTGAAAACAATCACCATTGTGATAATTACGACTTTCCTCTTGCTAGAAAATAGTGAGAAAATCTGTTAGAGACACCCTTCTGTGAGACTTGCATAAGGGAAGTTTTTTGGTTTATTATCAATCTATAACTAGTGCACATGTACAACAAGTGAGCAATCTCCATAGGCAGGAATGCAAAAGGGAAAGCTACCCTAGCAATCATCACTCTGCTCATGGTAGATTTGGAAGAGACTGGCTCTATTCAGTCCCCATTCCACATCAGCCACTGGGGTCAGCTGTCTCCTGTGCCTGTGTCCCAGAACAGCCAAATGGTATAGGGGACTAGAGGTTTAGATTTTTGACAGCTTAAAGAAAACCATTCCAAAAGGTGTTGATTTCACTCCAGTATAGAACAAAAAAAGCATTTTCCCAGCTCCTGACATAAAGTTCAGTGCCTAAGTCCAGCACACCAACACTTCTCAGCACTGGGTTGCTGAAGAAGCAGATATTTCAAAAGAACAAATTCTACTTCAAATTATTCCTTCAAATTTAGGTTGTGACAGACAGCATTGACAGAAAGTCACCATTCAATGCTTACTCAATTCCTTGCTCAGAATGACATAGTAATTTTATTCTGATTTTCAGTCCACAGAACAGAAATCACAATTGCTATCAGTCCTCTCAAGGCTTTATGCTTTTTGGCAAGGAGTATTGATTTGTGTTTTTATAGTGCTACCAGGTAGTGGCTGTTCACTATCATTATCCAAATAATTTATAACTATAGGTGAGAAAGAACATTTGGAAATAAACCAAACATATCTTGATCTACACAGGAAAAAGACAAAACATTGCTGGGGCAGTAAAAACCAGCCTTTTAAATCACTATGTGGTGCAGGTCTGAGATGCTCTCATGCTCTGAAAGGCACTTAAAAGCATGTAAACTTGCATTATTACCATGCACATAAACCCACTCATGAGTATTACCATGGGATCAACATGAACACAGTGACACGGCAACTGCTTGTAGGGCCAGGCTTTAGCCTTAAATTAGAATATGAAAGTCAGATTACATTAGAACACAAAAAAAATATTATAAAAAGACTCTCCCAGAAAAAAGGTATTATAAATGCCAATGGCACAAGACTCCTTTCTATTACTGAACCAATGTTAATTTAAAAGCCAAGATTCATTTGAAAACATTCACCTGTAAATCAAAAAGACCCAAAGATTAATTTCTGCATTTATACTATTTGTAAAATATATTTAACTTAAAGGCACCCCTTTTTCCTGAAATAATTGCTTACAAGATGAGAACTAAAACACAATCTGAAGTGTAGTAAAGGTAATTGTTGCACTTACTGCTCGTGTCATGTTGATGTATTACTATGTATCAAAGGTCACAGTTCTGTACTCATACATTATCAAATCTGAAAGAGCAATATTCGAATCCGACCAACCTTCAAACTGCCCAGAATCTGTGTGAAAATGAACGCAAGGCTAACTTGGGTTTTAAAAAAAAAAAAGAACCCATGTTTTGGAAGCTGAGGGGTCAATCAAGCCAGATTGACAGGGTTAGGTGTCACTTCTGTGCATCTAATACCCTCTCAGATTATCAGTGAGGTGCAGTACACTGATCACAAGCTAAAACAGCTGTACTAATGAAAATGAAACAGTTCAAAAAAATTAGGTAATACAGGCCTGTGACAAAGGGCAGTACCTGGTGCACAATAACGCAGGAATAAGGACATAAATCACCATTTAGATAAAATCTGTAACACCTACCCTGAAATGTGGGCCAAAGTCAGAATCTTTGCAACTCCACAGTTCCTTCTGAAGCTGCCACGTATTTTTTAAACTGAGTTTTCCCTGCCTCTTCTTCAGCACACACAAAATTTTGTGGTCCTCTGCCAGCCTAGCCTTTGAGGGTGGGTAGCTGGCTGTTCATGCCATGACCTCTCACAGTTGGTTGCAGCACAGATAAATGGGTCCTATCAGCATCTACTCAACCTTGAACAACTTTCTTCTCCTACATCTGCCTGCCCAACTGGGGGGCGGAGACTGTAATAATAAGGCTGGGGCACCCTCATCTTTATTTGGTAACATGTGAGGTCCTTTAAAAGGACCCTATGAAATTCAAGTTGACTGAGTGCAGCCAGCATGGAAGGAACTTATAAACAGAATTATCACTTTGAAACCATAAATTAAGATCAGGTGAATAAAAAGCTTTTTCATAATCAGTTGGGTTTTTTCCTCAAAAAGTTACATACACAGCAAAGAACACAAGCTATATAATTTAATTTCATACGCTTTAAAATTTGCTTCATTTGGTAAAATAGAAAATTTCAAAAGTTGAGCACAAATTCAAATATTTTCTCAATTACAAGTAGAAAAGCTAGGACAGACATTTCATGAAGTCTATTAGACCCTAAGAATTCACACTAATTAATGTCTTTGCAATTGATTTTAATGGAATTTCAACTGCAGGTGATGTAACTACTGGTCAAGGCCACAGCTAGGATTAAAATGATACTTCTGATTAAAGATACTATTTATAGTGCAATAACACCCCCCAAAGCCCCCCCTTTGCTAATGCAACAACAAGGCTATTACAACAATAACATCTATAAATACACAGGATATCCTGTTTAAATAAAATCTTGATATACAAAAAATACAAGTTCAAACATTCCTAAAGAAATAACAACTTTCACATTTCCTTTAAAACATCATTCAAAATAGTTTTTGTTAAATTAATTTGCTTGGTGGTTTCGTAAAATGTTTTTCTTTGAGTGCTGAACAAGTCAGAATTAAGTTTCATCAAATGAGTAGAACTCCTTGAAGTGATGCAAGGAATTAGAGGGCAGACCACTTCAGAAGAGCTGGAAGGTCTTTGTTGCTTGAGTTTTCTACAAATCCAGCTTCTCTATTTTCATTGAGGCAGCAAAATGGAGAGAGAAAGAGAGAAAGAATTATTATTTCAATACAAGTTACAGATTTAGAGATGACTTTGAATTTACAAATTGAACACCCAAAATTGTCAGATTTCCAGTATCTGCACCCCTTGTTTTCTCCTGTGTCTGATTATCTCAGGATTTTGCTGCACGTATTCCTCTCTGGCAGTTGCAATCTTCCTTTTGCAAGTTATTTCTGTCACAAACCAAATAGAGAATACATGATTTCACAGTGTCAAAGGCTTAGGAAGCCCTCCTGAAAAACATTAGTAACTATGTACTGAAAGTCCTAGCAGTATAATGCTAAGTACATACAGAGGCAGTCTTGAAGTACGTTTATTCCCCCAGTGACTACAGTGAGAGATAACCAGTATTATGAGAATTGGTCAGGACACCCCCTTCTATGCAAAAATTTAAGTCATGATCAAATTGATTTTATGCAACCTTGAAAGAGTTATATTATGATACAGTGCTTTAAATTTTGCACTGTTGCAAAGTTAAACAATCTATCAAGAATCTTTGAAGTGTTTGCTTTAATCTCAAAACCCCATGGTTTGGGAGCAAATTATTGTATAATCAATACATTTCATTTTAAAACCCTTCTCACTATCCTGCCCATCATACACTCTCTAGATCTTATTCTTCATAGAATCATTATTCTTGCAGAGAAAAGATTGAATGTGACCTGACAAGACCCCAGAGAGGTCTACAAATCAAAAGCAATGGTGAAGTCAAATTCCTTGAGACTTGTGATCTTAAGGGACAACTCTATTATTTTTTTAAATGGTGGATGGTACCAGTTTGTATTGTTAAACACCACTGTAAACTTACTCTGTTGTGTAAACTACCCCCTTGCAAAGACCTAGTGCTAAGAAATTCCCATCTACTCAGGAGGTCACCCTTTTCCTCCAAAGACCCAGAATCCAGAGCATGAAATACGCTTAATTTCAGACAACCAGATGCATTTCAAATACGACACATTTCTGATGGAAGTTTACAGTTTGTCCTCTGTCAGAAACTTCGGTGCATTACTACACACCAAGATGTCGCGCCAACAGCCCTATGCCAGTCAGCCCCATCAGCTGTAATTCCTCACCTTCCTCATCCTCCACAAACGTGAGAACTATGAACTCCACCTAAAGATTACACGATGGAAGAGAGGAGCACTGCTGCAGATCAGTCATTAGCCATTTCACACATACTTTCTTTTCAGCGAATCAAAGCTTTCTGACAACAGACAAAACTCTGTCGCATTTAGATACTGTCATGAAATACACTCTTAATCAAAAACAAGAAGGCACACACTAAACACAATCCATTGGTCCAGGAGTCATCCTCTGTTGCCCACTCATTCTCCAGCTCCATTTTAAACCTAATGTCTCCTACAAGGCTATTTGTCCAAATTATTAAGAACTTTAAAACTTCCAATTAAAAAAAAAAAGAAAAACAAACCCTTACTTTCCTCCTAGTGTTTATGCATTTGATGTATTTGCAGCCTTTTTTAAGTTAGCCTCTATCAGGGATATGTTTTCTATACAGTCTCCTTCAGATGCTCACTACGCCAGAAATCTGGACAGGTTTGCATTTATCAGTTCTAGAGGGGAACTGAAATTCATATGAGAGACTGAGATCTGAGGCATTAACTTTTAACCAGGTGACTGGTCAGGAAATGAAGGCTTAAAGATTTAGCTTGAGAATAGTCAGTGAACTGGTCAAAATATTACTTGCCAAAGATGCAAAATGAATCTTCCAGGTTATTGTTCTAGTGAAACATTTGCAGGCAGGACATTCCTTGCCCCCTGAAGTCTTCTACATTGTGGAAGACCTAACAAAACCTCACTCTAGAACTGTAATTAAGAAGTAGCAGCTTACTGAAAGCTTTCTTTATATTTAAGACTCTTGTACTGAATGTGTTCAGACTTCATGAAGATTAAGACTCTTGAAGTTTTTAACAGCAGACATAACTACTGAATAATGAACACTCTCCTCTAGCCTACTCACTCATCCATCACCAGAGACCCACCAGTGCACAAACATTGCTAAGTTCAGAACGATGTACAAGAGAAGTGCTTCTCCTAGCCTTTGAAGGTTAAAAAGGTTATAAGCCTCTAGTAATAGCTAGACAGTTTTAATTCTACAAGTCATTGACATCTGTTTATTCTGGAATTGACTCTAAAAAGCAAGTAAGTTTCTCCATTATGATTCGTTGTCAACTATATCCTTATTTCTGACATAAGAATACAGTATCAACTCAGGGTATGTACTGCCACGTAGAGTAAGAGCCAAACCCTCCTACATTTTCTGAAAAAACTTTGCAAGCTCATCTTCTTTATCTCTTGATTAAGACCTTGTTCTGACAGAGAAAACCACTATTCCTTCCATCCTTCCAACATGTTGCACTCTGTCACTAAGTCCTTCCATTGGCTTCTACTGATGCACCATATGGGGTTCAAACCTCTTGTTCTTGACTTCAAGACAACTGTACACACTCCTAGTTACATGTTTTTGATAACCTCTAGACCATTCCTAAATTGTTGACTTCCACATTATCTTCATTTGCCATACCTTGTGAGCTTCTCTTTTTTGTGCAAGTGAGCTAAACAGATTTCTTGAGAAAAACCATCATTATACCAAGATACCACTAAATTATCTATTTCTGTCAAAATTGCCAAGGTTAATCATCTTCTCCTCTAGAAAAAGTACTACAATTTGAAATAACATTCCCTTTCTTCCCCATTCTGCAGACTTCTTAGTAAAATTTCAGCAACTCATTTCAATTTATTTTTAACTAGAACACTCGTTTTTTTGTGGCAGAGTTTATACAGCCCAGATAATTCCTCTCTCATTTATAAGCTGTTTGAATAAAAGGAGATCTCTGCAGTTATTCACAATATTTCAGAATCCATAAAAACACGGCACCAACAAGCTTGCCATGTATTACTTTACTGCCCCACTGAATTTTGCTTTTCATTGAGACCACAGAAAGAAAGCGGGGTCCTATAATTCCTGAGATCTTTGACAGGACCAGGTTTCTAAGTACCTTTGAAAAAATTGAGATTCAGGTACATACTAGAAAGTCAGAAAACAACAAAACATAGAAGCATAATATTTGTTGCACTTTTCCCCCTACTTTCTTCCATTTCTTCATCTTTAAGAGTCAGTCTGCAACTGGATTAAATACAACTGACAACTGCTTTTTGGTCTGTGTACTGCTACTTCCAAGGTTTTTTTGGTGCTATAAAGATCAAGTGACAAAGCATGGCTACTGCTGTTCTTCACAGCTATTTTTGGATTTTGACTCAATTCCAGTTGGACAGGTGTCTTTTACTACTGCAACACTTACAGTACATATAAGCCAAGAAGTAACTGTTGCAGAAACAGAATCCTCTTCTCATATTTCTATTAGGATGGAGGCACACACACAATTGGCAGGAGTAACATGTGAGTGCTTACTGTAAATTGAGGAAAGCCTGTCACTGTCATACATGTCCCTGTGAGCCTGAATTCACTCACAGGTTAATTAAACCTGTACTCTCACTTACTATAGCTGTTTTAAAATCTTGAAAAATTACAAAGCTAAAGATAGATTTTTCTCTACCAAAACACCAGGACATCCTTAACATAACCTTCAAGCCTTCTGAAGCAGTAAAGAGAAATGACTGCCTGAATACTTTTTTAAGTATGAAAGTCTTCCAGAAAAAGTCTACCATGTGCTTAAAACAGACTTATTCTTCCCCTCCTCAAAAATTCTAGGTAGTTTTAGGTCTCAAAGCTGGGTTTTCACATGCTAAAAAGTATTTGTTTTCACATCAGGTTGACTGTCTCTACTTGATCCTTCAGTGACATACTAAACAAAATGTACAAATCATTCTTGTGGAAAGTTCCTAATGCAACATATAATTTTATGATTAAAAATACTGGAGGAAACAAAACGTCACCTCACCCCATACTGAGTCTCCTTTTTCAAAAAAAGTTCATATTCCCAACAACCTAANTCCATAGGTAGTACATGCATTACAGCTCAGCCATTGCTTGTCCTGGAAAGGACCTGAAATTACTCTACAAAAGACCAGACACTTAAGATACACGTTTTTGAAAGGAAATAATATCTGTGCCTAGAATAACTAAGTTCTGAAGTGACAGTAATTCAGGCCTTCATATCCCATATCAGGATCAGAATGTCAAATTTTACTTGGTTTTAGCAATTATAATGTAAGCAATTATAATCCAGCAATTTGTTGTGCTGAATTATTGATGTGGTCTGTGATATCCACCCCCCTTCCAACAAAACCAGCCTTTAAGCAGATTAAATCAGTGAGGTACAAAATGCAATGCAGAGACTAACATCTTACAAAATAATAAGAAGTAAGCTTTGTCACCTTTCAGGCAAAATTAAGTTCTGGAATCTAAAATACATTCTCTGAAAAATAATATTAAAAAGTGCATTCCCCTATCACTTTGTACCCTGTACTTTTCTCATAGTGTAAGACATGCTTTTTAAAGAACCTGTTTTCTTTGTATTCCCAACTAACATAATCACACACAAAGTGTTTATTTACTGTTTAAGAGTAAACAAACACCTGTAAGTACTCCCTTAATCACATGCCTACACTCTCTATTAAGACTACTAACCAAAATAAGAATTGCAATTTGGATAGTGAAGGAAAAATATTTCTCATTTTTCTAAATACAGACCAAACTTGATTCTGACTGATACACAGTTGAGCTTCTAAACTAACCCCAAAGAATCAGAATACAAAGCATGTATTTGGAAAAGACGATTGATCATTGCTTTCATGTTATAATTATGTCTTGTAAACAGACAGGGATACTAAGGTTACATTTAGAAACATGCTTTTCTTGTAGAAGGCTCTTGAGCTACTAAGATTTAGGGGTTTTGTTGTCTTTACAGGGTAAAAATCAGTTCCCTTTGGGACCAAGACAATAGATTAAAAATGGTTTTGATGTTTCTCTTCTCCCTATAGAGAGCATTGCACACAATAAAACTTTTCTCAGAAGTACTACTAAATCAACCAAGTTACACATGGTAAACATTTATTTCTTTTAAAATCTGATTGATTTAGGTACCTCACTTCCAGGCACCAGAAAAATTCTACTTCAGGATCCCAGCTGTTACATTTCCTGTTAAATATAACAAGTGTCCTTAGCTTGAAAAGCTACACAATAAAAAAAAAAATACAGGTTCAGTAATCCAGCAGCAAATATCCATTATAATTGTAACAATAAATAGTTTCAATAAGCTTTGGGCACAGTTAAGAAAGCCTTTTGGCAAATGCACATGTGCTTCCCCTATTCATCAGGGATCTAGTTCTATTCTATCAAAGCCACCTTAGCTACATATAGACATGCTCCTTTTAAGGTGTCACATTCCTTCTGAATTTGCACAAAGTAACTGTAGAATAGCTGCATACAGCAGAACAAATTCTCTTCAGCTTTAGGAATCACAAAGCAAGTATTGCTGCTAGATGTCTTTATTTTTCTTTAACAAAATACACAAAGGCACAAAATTCACTTATATCTTGTCATTATTGTACAGGTATAAATAGTGCTTTGTATTCAAGTACAATCAAGTGCAGAGACTTTCTATATTTTATGTAAACACAAAACAGTTTTGTATGTAGGTGCCTCTGGTTCATCTGCAATGCAAACACCAAAGGAGATGCCATTTATCCGAGTGCCATTTAACTGAATTCTGTCAAGAAGTTAGACAATGAATAATATTAACACCATCGCAATGACACTTCCATATGCTTAAGTCAAATGTTGGATGACACTTTAGCTTGTAAACATCTGTGTATTTAACATGTACTCAATTCATTTTAACAGGGCAGCATTAAAAAGTATCTTAAGTTCACTAGACCAAACTTACTAGGTCAATTGCTGTCAGTAATAGCTCTTTACATGTGACAGCTAAAGAGATGTCAAATTATAAGTCAACCTTAGCAAAGCTTAAAGTTTTTAAATATGCAAACTAAACAATGGCTACAACTGTTAGACTTCAACCAACTACATATTCTATGTGTTAAAGACACATGCTTAATTTACAATACCCACTTTTACACATAGCTTTGACACACTGTGGCAGTTGAGGCAGTTTAAGCTCAAGTGAGATTTTTAAGTTGTACCATTAAAAAAAGCTCACCTGAATAGTAACAACAGGCATGAACAAAGCTAAAAACTAGCTACAGAAGGCACTTGAAGTACTTTATTCTGCTTTCATTAAAGATTCTTCACTTTGTTCAGCTGAAATAGATTCTGAAATAGAGTCTTCAGTTGTTGACATGTTTTCTGCTTCTTCTTCTTCTTTTTCAACTTCTTCAGCTAGCTTATCATTTAGCTGCTCAGAACTTGGTGTTTTATCGTCTGTCTCAATGATCTGGGCCACGTCTTCTTCAGATTCTGTGAAGAGAAAAAATATGAAACAACCATTTCCAGAAATTAAGAGGCAGCTAATATCCTTGAAAAGCAAATAAAACATTGTGCAATCACATACTGATTTTGAATAGCAACTGCATGGCATTCTCATACAGTAAAAACTATTTGATTTTTCTAACAAGAAGGTCACAGGTAGAACTCACAAAATTTAAGAAAAATATAGAAAATACTACGGAAAAGAGTTTAGATCCCACCAAGAAAATATTATGCATTATTTGTATATGTTCGCCCTCAACATAATTTTTCTAAGCTTGTTCATTAATGTGAGACATTAGAAACAACACATGATGGTAAATTCAGCTTCTTTGTGCTTGCCAATGTCAGTTTTACCAACTGTATAACTTTTTCTATAAGAGTTCAACCTTTACACAGAACCTCAGTGTACTACCTGATGAAAACTCCTTTAAAGATACGAAGTCATGAAACTAGGAAAAACAAAAACAAAAACAAAAACAACCCACACCAATGAAAATTACTCAGTCTTTCCAGGGGAAGTGGAGGAAGATTGCACAGGAGTATATTTACTCTTAATCTGGGATGGGAGTTTCTTTGATGATACACATATTTTGAAAATAAAAAATATTTATTGTAAGTACTACCTCTAAAGAAGCAAATTCTAGCTGCACAACAGAATTTCAGTAGCGTATGAGAAATAAGTCACATTTTGAAGTAAGCATAAGCACTGAAAAACTGAGTACAAAGTGTTGCACTAAAGGACACAAAGGTACTGTAGAATGATACTACTGATGGCAGTTTATTTAGTGACTACTATTAGTTAATACTACACAGCTTTAATGCACCTGTGAAGGCGAACAGTTTGCAAAACTGATGCAAAGTTACAGCTCAAAAAGGTTAGCATTATCAAATGTTTGTATGGTCACAGAATGATAGAATGATTTGTGTTAGAAGGAACCTTAAAGTTCCAAACAGCTATGCCATGAGCAGGGACACCTTCTCCTAGAACAAGTTGCTCAAAGCCCCATCCAGCCTTGAATGCTTATAGGACGAGAGCATCCATAGCTTCTCTGAGCAGCCTATTACAGTATCCCACCATCTTCACTGTGAAGAATTTGTTCCTCATATCTAACCTAAACCTACTCTCTTCCAGTTCACAGCACTTCCCCCTTGTACCATCACTACAGGCCCTTGTAAAAAGTCCCTCTTCAGCTTTCTTGAGGCCCTTTTAGGTCCTGAAGGGCTGCTCCAGGGTCTTCCTGAGACCTTCTTTTTTCCATGCTGAATGGCCCCAACTCTCTCAACCTGATATCACAGGAGAGTTGCTCCAGCCCCCTGATCATCTTTGTGACTCTCCCCTGGGCTCCAAAAGGACCATGTCCTTCTCATGTTGGGAGTCTGTTGTGGTTTAATCCAGCCTGCAACTAAGTACCACAAAGATACTTGCTCAGTCCCCACCCACCCTCCTGCCACCCTGGTGGGATAGGGAAGAGAACCACAAAAAAGTTAGAACCCCTGGGTTAAAATTAGAAGAGTCTAATAATTGAAACAAATTAAAATAGTAACAACCAAAACAACAACTGTAACTAAGGGGGGAGCGGGGGAGGTGAGAGGGAAAAAAAATAAAAAAGTAATACCCAGTACAGCTGCTCACCACCTGCTGACTGATTCCCAGCCCATCCCCCAGCAGTAACCAGCTCCTCACATCTAACTCCCCCAGGTTTATATACTGTCCGTGACATTCTGTGGTATGGAATACCCCTTTGACCAGTTCAAGTCACCTCTCCTGGCAATGCTCCCCCCAGCTCCTTGTGCAGCTCCTCACTGGCAGAGCATGAGACACCAAAAGTTCCTCGACTTAAAATAAGCATTACTTAGCAACAGCAAAAACATTACTGTATTACCAACATGATTCCTGTAACTGAACTCAAATCACAGCACTACACCAGTTAGTAAGAAGAAAATTAACTCTATCACAGCTGAAACCAGATCAGGCCCCCAGAGCTGGATGCAGTCCTACAGGTGGGATCTCACAAGAGTGGAGTAGTGGGGCAGAATCACCACCCATGATCTGCTGGTCATATATTTGTTTTGATGCAGCCCAAGTCATAGTTGGATTTCTGGGCTGCAAGCACACATTTCCGGGCCACACTGAGCTTCTTGCCAACCAACACTCCCAAGTTGTTCTCCTCAGGGCTGCTCTCAACCCATNTGAAACCAGATCAGGCCCCCAGAGCTGGATGCAGTCCTACAGGTGGGATCTCACAAGAGTGGAGTAGTGGGGCAGAATCACCACCCATGATCTGCTGGTCATATATTTGTTTTGATGCAGCCCAAGTCATAGTTGGATTTCTGGGCTGCAAGCACACATTTCCGGGCCACACTGAGCTTCTTGCCAACCAACACTCCCAAGTTGTTCTCCTCAGGGCTGCTCTCAACCCATTCTCCGCCCAGCCTGTGTCTGTGCTTGGGATTGCCCCAATCCAGGTGCAGAACCTTGCACTTGGTCTTGTTGAAATTCACAAGCATTGCACAGGCTCATCTCTCCTGTCAAGGCCCCTCTGGACAGCATCCCTTCCTTCCAGCATGTCAAGTGCACCACATAGCTTGGTATCATCAGCAAACCTGCTGAAGGTGCACTTAATCCCACTGTCCATCTTCCTGACAAAGACAAGTGGTGTTGGTCCCAATACCAACACCAGAGAAAAACAATGCCAGTCAAATGCCACTCGTTCGTATTTATCAAAACATGCTGGGTGTCTGAAAGTAATCAGACTGCTTCAGGCTGATATTCACAGAATTTTACCAAGGCTGAAAGTTTCAGAACCATTGCTCTGGGTTCTCGGGTCATGGCTGACAAGAGGAGCTGCTGCATACCCCTGTCCAGCAGACCAAGTACAATTGCTGTTTGTCACCAAGAACTTAAGACCCCTCTTCCCACACAAGGCTCCATTTAGTTCCAGGCTTCACTTCAGACTGCTCAGAGAAACCCAGCTCCTCCATTTTCTTCTTAGATTTAATCTTTCATCTTAGGAAGTTTGCAGCTGACTTACCTCCTGATTCAGCTTCCTTCTCTGCTTTCTCAACCACAGGCTGCTCAACACCTGTTCTAGCTTCTTATTCCAAAATTTCTCTGGAGCCATCTCTCAGATGGCAAACCCCCCTGCCCAAACAAATTAATATTCCCAGTTACTTTCCAGGCCATCCCACTCTCCCTTCCTGCTCTTCAATTTCCATCTTGATCCTATCTCTACCTATGCTCAATCTTTATCTCCCAACTGTCAGTTTTCTTTCTGTATCATCCCTGCATTTTTTCTTCAGCCTCAAATTCTATGAATAAGTTTGTGCCTTTCCTGATACAATCCCTCCACACTTGGGTTATGTTCCTTCTTTACTGCTGTTCAAGATGTTCAGGCTCAAGTCAAAGCAAGTATAGGATGCAAGGAAGGGGCAGCTCCATGCCCTTTCAGCTTATCTGCATCATAGGCCAACCATTACTTATTTACAGGGGCTCAGTCCTGCAGTCCTTACCCGAATCATGCTTAGTTCTCTGCAGAAGTGACTCAGTCTCATGGAGGTAAAGGGACTATTTGCTCAGGCTAATCAGAAGGATGCGATCTACAACACCTTCAAGTTAAGTCTGACAAAGTTATGAGGAAAACCAGAGCAGGTCCTTTAAATGAGTGGTCAGAGCAATCAGAGTAAGTGATACTAACTCCAAATACAAATATGATCAGCCTTCATTAAAAATATAGTGGTTTCATTTTAAATACAGCAATTAATAGAAAGCTTACCTAAAGTTAACCAGATTTCAATATTGCACGATTTAAATTACTGTAAGAGCAGCAGCTACCAAGTGAAAGTTCTGACTATAAACTTTAAAAGATGACAAAAGAAAATTTGTGTCCTTGATGTTTAATACTTAATCCATTATTTAAATGAAGAATGTAGGTACACACCTACACAATCTTAACAGTAAACAGCCCTGTGCTGGCCTGAGGCAAATTTAAGAGCTGTAATGATGCAACCTTAAAAAGCCTGCTCCTGGCTACAGCCCTCCTTTTTTCTCCCAACACTCCTGGTTAATGTTTAATATTTAGAAAGTGTGTGTACTTCACACTGTAAGTAGTCAGCTACCCCTCCCCTTGTTGCAAAGTATTTCACTGAGTAATCACTGAAATCACAATACTGCATCACTTTTAAGTTCAGTAGAAAATAGGAATTCACAAAAAATGGTATAATTGCTCTAAAATATAGCTATTTGTGCTTCCAAGACCTTTGGGGCAGGTTTTCTTCACTATTACAGCTCCCCATTAAGACAGACTTTCACACAGTCTGTCTTAATGTCTGCCATGTGTCTGAAGTATCTTTAGGGCTCACGTGTCTCACAGTAGTCAGCTAAAGACTTTGATATCACAGAAGGCTATTGTGAAGGCTTTGAAAACCAAGTCTGATAATAGCATAGCATTCCCTTTACCCTTCACATCCTACCAAAAAGGCAAGCTATGTTGTTGAGCAAAACCGAACTGTGGCTGACTGGAAACACAACATTTTTAAAATCAAAATAACTTGTTTGCAAGTCATTAAACTTCAGGCAAGCTGGCCTATGTCTGCTTGAGAAACCGCTGAGTTCTAAACACGCCTGAACTAGGGAAAGAGCACAGCACACAACATTAAATCACCATAAAAATATTTGAGATGGTCAAGGAAACCCATACAATTCTGGAGACAATGCACAAAGCAGCCCATGAAGTGCTTGAACACTGTAGTGAAATCTGAAGTTCAAAGGCACCTAATGAAGATCTCTGAACATCAGCACCAGATATTCAACACAAAACACTGAAGCAGTCAAATTTTGTTTCAACCTTCAAAACATCACTAAATGCTAAACCTGAATCAAGAATGCAGCATAACAGTACTAAACATAGGCAAGGCAAAATTAACAAAGAAACTAAAAGTGGTTCCTGTAGACTCTCAATATGATATAAACATTAGTACTTTTAAGAGAGATACATAAGAACCAACTAACCTTTGATGAAGAAAAAAAGAAAAAACTCAAGATCAAGTCATTCAAGGAAAAGGCAAGAAAAGAGCTGAAGTATATTGCTTCACTCTGGTACTAAAATTTCCTGAGTTACTCTGCTGAATAAGGGAGCAAGATGTTTGTGCTACTAAACCAACATCAGATTGACAGTTGATGATACCATATTTCCAGAGGATTAAAAAAAAAAAAAAAAAAAAATTCAAAGTTCAGTGCCAACAGCACACCCCATATCCACTCTTCAGATCTCTTATCCACAGAAGTTGCATGTAACACACTCGTCACTGCATGAGCACACAACTGGAAAAAAAAGATTCAGCTTCTTGCTCTACTCATTAGTCAAAGTAGCTGACTGGTAAAAAATATTTATAGCACTTCTGTATCACATTAGCTTGCAGTTTCTTCAAGCTATAAAGCTATGGTTTAAATGAGTTACAGATAAGAGCTGGACTTCCCTGTGTTGTCAACATTGTGGTGAAGTCGGTTTCCTGATGTTAATGTTTGCCTACATTTGTAAGAAAAGATATTCTCTATTCTTGCTACAACAGCAGCTGTATTACTGTGGTGAACAAAAGCCTTGCCAGAGCTCTACCTTAATGATAGATTCATACCTTAAATTTACAATCAAGGAATACGTTCATTTACTAATAAAGTCCAGTTGCATGTAAGCAGCATGTAAGTTTTGCTTCATATTACAGTTCTGATGGAAAAAGTCATTTACTGAAAGTATTTTCTCATTCAGAAGAGATTGCTTTGTGGCAAGTCATAGGCAGGCATTGGCCTCTTCTACATCAACAAGCTATTTCTCAGATGTTAGTTATGCAAAATATCAACATGTACTCTGTGTCTGGCTACTTAGCAATTACCAAAATGGAATGGGTTGTATCATCTTGGAGATTAAATATTCAGAAAAGATCAGCTATTTAACCTAAAAAACTGAAAGTCAGTGTACCAATTATTTTATGTCTCTTCTGAAAAATTTCACCATACACTTCCTATCAGGAAAAGAGAACTGGGGAATGAATCCTACAGTTGCCTCTTTTGTTGTTTGCAAGTAAAGCAGTACATTAATACAAGGCCACATCACAAAAAACAAGTAATTTTCATTGTTTAGGTAAAAATCACATTTGCTGCAATAAAACCATCCTATTCTTCTCCTGAAATACTTGATAAAACACTGCTTTCAAAAAAAACTAGTTATTTTGCAGAATTTTTACTCCTGCATCTGAAGTGCCTAATGAAAATCTCACACTAATTCTTAAGGCTTTACATTTTTTACATTTATAGGCTGACTCAGCCACTCAGACCCACAAAAGGCATAGTTTGATAACCATTTCTTTCAATGATAATACCAGATTAATTAGCAAACACCCCTCCTAAAACCTCTAAGAACCTGCAGTTATGGATAATACTCAGAAGCCCTTGAGGCACATACCTCCAAGACCTGAGTATCCTTCTTTAAGGACCTCTTCATTTGACTCACACAGTGGAAAGCAAGCACACTTTTAAAGATCGCAGATATCTTTTCCTGCAAGAATCTTCTAAGTTCAAAAGTAGCCAAGAAGCTACTAATCTACCGTTCACTCACTAAAAAGATGATTCTATGATTTGTGGGCAAATGAGAGAATTTCACTGTCTTAGCTTCATGCATCTGCAGTCAGTCTTACTTTCACATCTGCAACAGTGCTTTCATTGAGGTCAGAGCACACCATGGCACAGGAAAACAGAGCAACCACGCCTTTGTTACAATGCACTCTCACATGGCCACACCCCGAGATGGTCACTGTTAGATATGACTTCCCTACTGGTCTTGTGCAGCCCTTCCCATGCCAGAAATTAAAGGCCAATGCCGTTTTGTACTCCCTGTTAAAAATAATCAAGCAGAAACATTCTTTCCATTACACTCTGACAGTTTCCCTCAGTTGGTGTTTCTAGCCTGAACCTCAGGGCTGCGTGCTGTTCAGTAGCTTCCCGCCATGATGTCTGCTTAAACTAACAAAGTCCCTTCAAGCACTCAACAGCACATCTAACTGGAGATCCTCTGGTTTGAAGTTATAATTTCTGGAGTCTTTTAAAACACTGCATCTTCCTGTTGGCTGTACACCAGATGCCTACTGTATCTGCAGACTATAAAATGTCTCAAAAGGAACTACGTTAAATTAAAATTGACAATTTGTCTTTGAACTACCTGAAATTAAACAAGGCAGTTTTACTAGATTTTCCTGCCCTGAGGAAAAGAACAAAAGGAACAAAGGCAGAAATTCCAACACACCTTAATCAAATGACCTGCCAAACACAGTGAAAGTTAACTACTTTGGGACATACTCCCTTCTTAACTATTTCTGTAATTTACAGTGCTATTTTCTGTTTGTCAGTAACATTAGGGTGAAAACAATTGCTACACCATCACCTGCATGAGATACTGACTAATATGAAGACATTTTAAGGCACAGGAAAGCAGACTATTATTAACAGCCTAAGTTAAAAGCAGGGACAAGAACTGAAAAAACATAAACTGCACTTACTATGAAGTCAGAATAAACTGTACTTCAGTTATAAGGGACCAAAAACAATCATCTTCATCAACTAAGTGAGGGTTGACCAAAAGTTAAAGAATGCTAAAGGCACTGTTCAAATGCCTCAAACACTGACAGGCTTTGACCACCCCACTAGGAAGTCTCTTTGAGCAGTGCTTGAGTATTTCAGCTATTGTTATTCTTGTAAAAAAAAAAAAAAATTATCTAAACAGATAGCTAGATGACAGGGGGGATTTCACCAGACATTTAAAAAAGACCAGACTTGATGAGATTAGTACATACCTTCTGTCTGTTCAGTCTCTTGGGGCTTTTTCTCTCTTGGTTCTAGAGGCTCAGCTTCAGATTGCAATTCTGTAGATCGCCTTTTTTCAAAACTGAAGTCTGGAAGTCGTGGAGCTTGAGGTCTAGTTTTTCTTGCAGGATTCAGGAAAAAGCAGTAGGCACACCTAAATGCTACACACAAAGCACACCCAGTAATTAGCCTCACTAATTAACTTCACATTTATTCCTATACTATATTCTGACAGTCCAAAATACTAAACCCAGAGAATTAAATAAGTGATTATCAGTACATGAGAGTACATCCACCAAATTTACACAAGCAGTTCCATATAGATCCTTTTCAACTTCAGCATACAGTTGCTTTTTAAAAACCTGTTCACTTTCAGCAATGCTGCACGAAGTAGTGTTTAACACTGTTACAGATTTGACCACAATGAACAAAATACACAATTCAGTACCACCATATGTTGCTACGTGGTGTTCCTCTATTCCTTCCTACCAAAGAAATTAGTTGGCAGATGATCTTTTTTTTCCTCCCCTTAAGATGCTTACTTTGCTCACTCTTTGAGTAAGGAGATGTTAGGAGTTTCACAAGGTATGTCTCACTCTGCTTTTTGAGGAGCATTCTGCCACAGTGGGGCTTAATTAAGAAAAGGTAGTTTTGCTCTGCAGAAGTACTGGATACCACTTAACAGTTAAACACCTACTTCTGCCCTTCCCACTCTCACCAAGACAAGGGCAGAAGTGGCAACTTCTGACACGATGAGTTATGAACTCACTTGAACTGAGGTGACATATAGACTACATATCTTTGGTTTCATAGGAAACATTCAGCTTACATTGCTGTATGTTTACTCATAAAATTAAGCAAAACAAAATTAAATAGAAGATTTATCTAAGATTCCCTGGTTTCCTAAGTATCAGGCTTACCCTTGTGGTAGAAAGCAGGCAAAATCAAAACATCTGTGTTCAATAAATAGCTGTGTCTGTCAAGTTACTGTCAGCCATAAATTCACGTAGAGCCCCTTAGGGCTTGTTCCCACTCTTCCCAATACCTCCCCAAGATCTTCTTGCCAAAGTAAAATTTTGTTTAAGTTCTGGTAAAAGAGGCACAGATAATGTCAGATACCTCCTCAGTATAAAACCCTTCTGCGAACCATTCATAGCCAGTAGCAATGTTCAGGGATGTACTGGAGGAAGCTTATTCTTCTGAATAGCTTTCTACACACAAAATTCTTGACCTCAAGGTTGCAATAAAGTACTTCTCTAAGTCTGGAAGTAAGTCTTTAGATACAGAGTAGTAAGTTAGCAAAAAATGTTCCCACATGAAATGGTACTTCACAATGTCAGCTAAGTACTTAACTGCAACCAAAAAGAAGTATGATGCATGTTAGTTGTGAAACATAAGCCTAGGAATACAGTCTAACACAGATTAGCTCTTACCTATGTATTCAAACTCCTCCTTCAAAGCCATACCATTGTGAGAAAAACATTGCTGACATATAAGGGCATACCTAGAAAATATGAATAATACATAATTACACACCTTTAAGTAATAACACACTGAAGGAAGATGTATTTTACTTTACATATTGACTAAGATCTTAGATATTTTATCTTAAAAGGTAATTTTCACAGGGAAATTATTATCTTTGAAAGCAAATTAAATCTGCATATTACATAATAGCTTTTAAACTTTGTGTAAGCACAGTGAAATATTCTTAGCTACACTTCAAACCTCATGGTTCAAGATATTTCTAGTATCATCAGTGTCAGAAAATAACATCCAGATTAAGTTTATATTTCATTAGAATACAGTTAATAGGAAAAGTGACCATAATCAATATGAAAGTTCTGATACAACTGGACAGTTCTGAAGGCAATCTGAAAGACATTTATAGTGGATATAACACTGAAGTGCTAAGGGAATCAGTTTAATTGCTTTTTGTTCAAAATATAAATCATTCATCCACTTGAGCAGATTTTTCTTTGTATCACATGGTTAATAGCACCCAAAACAGAGGTTAATTTTGCCAAAATACTACCAGTTTTCCTGCAAAGAGAAAGCACCACTTAATTATGAAAATCTTGGACAAATTCATTCGCAATTCTTTTAACCTTTCTTTACATTTCTGGCTTAAACAAAAAGGTTAAGAAGCTTCCTTTCCCCTAAGTGTTTAGGTATTTCTTTTAGGACATTTTACCTGTTCTGAGGACCATCACCAACCAAATACTCAATAACTCTATCCACAACTCCTCTTTCTCGAGGAAGAATAGGTCTTGCCAAAGGAGGGCCTGGAGGATGAAGACCTAGAAAGACATGAATTATGTCAAAATTATTTTAAATTATATTATTGTATATTACATTTTACTATGTGTGCCAGTGTAATAAAATAATTGCACCTGCTTAACATACATAGCCATATTCTTAGTCCATTGGAAATGCTGTAAGATTTTTAACCCACAATAGGTGAAAATTCCTCTTATATTCCTTTAGTTTATAATCTTATTAAATCACTTTACTTTTACCTTTTGGATATGCAATCAAATTTATAGTTTCTAAAGAACTTAACATATCAATAGTATTCAATGATTAATAACAAATGGAGGCTTTTTAAGAACAACTCCTTAACCGAGTTTTCTTCATGTACCTTCAACTCTGCATATTTACACTTCTAGTTTGCACCAACAGATCTGGTAAAATCAATGACAGATGTAGAAGAACTAAACATCAAGGCAACCTGGTCTACTGGAAGGTGTCCCTGCCCATGGCATAGCAGTTTTAACTAGATGATCTTTGAGGTCCCTTGCAACCCAACCCATATGATTCTATGGAGATGTGACCAAAGAAACACCCACTGGTTTCTGTGTAATTAGTGTGCCACATGAGCATGCCCTCAGTGTGCATTCATTCTACACATTAAAGCCATCCAGCTGTTTGTCATTTTGGTAATCCCAAGTTTAATGGCTAGTGGATACTTTCAGATTTATGCTTAGTCAAAGAAGCCATAAGGCCACTACAAACACAACATTCTTCCTATGTATTTAACAAACTACTATCAAAATAAAACTCCTTCAAGAACAGGTAAGAGCAATGGATGGCACTACCTTTTTCACCGCTGTTTACACATGGCAATTAAAGTAGAACAGTGGCACAATCTTCTCTTTCCACAAAGTTTTAAAACATCTGGTCTATTGCACAAGACCACTGTACACAGCCAACTTCGATTTATATACCTTTGAGTTCTTCTATCTACCTTCTCTTGCAGCCTTAAAACTGAATAAACAATGCATAATGTGTAAAACATGATCTGCTAAGAAACTCAAGTCCGAATCATTCAGATGTGACCATTCAGTTAACTAAGGATCTGAAACTTCTTCCCACGGCCGCTCTTCGTGAGCAAATATTTAACATATAAACATAGGAGGTATTATGTTACAATACTTTAAACAGACACCAGACTGATAGTCCTAAATGCAAGATAACTGAGCAACTGGGGGGACAGAGGGGAAGACTTAAAATCTATTTCCATAAGACCTTTATGAATTACATTCAAAGGCCACAAAAAACTCTAGCATTTGAGTAGGACAATGAACTGGTCTTTCACAACTCAAAACTGGGACAAATGGTCAGCTTCAAGCCAACTGAAGACAAAAATGCCAAAGCCTGACAAATAAGACTTTGTTTAATCCAACCACAAAAGTCACAAGTTCAAGATAGTTCAGAAGATTAGACAGATATGAAATCAACTAATATTATGAGGTTTCATACTGAGATGAGCATATGGTAAATCTGAAACCCTGCAAAAACAAAGTAAAAGTAATTCATAGAAATTAAATGCTCAAGGTGCAAAGAGACCACAGTTCTGGCTTGTAGCTCTTCTCAGACAAGAGTTCTGGCTTGTAGCTCTTCTCACTACATCCAGTAAAACCAGATCCAGAAACAGCATGGCTTAAAACAAAGGCCTTTAGTGACCACAGAGTCCATCAATAATTCCCTTTTTCAATTTGCTGTAGGCTTCCAGCAATTTTCTTGTGAAGATATGTTTCACAGAATCCCTCATAATGGCCAATAAAAAAAGAGGAAGCTAAAGATTAGAACTGAAACCACTGTCTCAAGCTGCAAAAGAATAAAACAAACTACACCCACTATCTAAAATGCCAAATGGAATTTTTTTTAAAAATCTAAACAATGGGCAACTAAGAGGGTATAGTTTGTTAGCTTGTTGAACTGATTCATATGGACATTCAATTGAAAGATACTGTGGAAAAAATAGTGGACTTAAACCTTCTCAGGAGGTAGATTTAGTTTCCTTGCAGCACCATAGCCAGGGACAGCACCAGTACACGCACAGTCAGCTTCCAGCACAACTGATATCCTTTGATGGACATACATACAGAAGTAAATGTACCTCTTAAGTCTTCATAGAAACACAGAACACACTAAGTTGGAAGGGACCCATGAGGATCATCAAGTACAACTACTGGCCCTGTACAGGACCATCCCCAAGAGTCACACCAAGTGCCTGAGAGCACTGTTAAAACGTATCTTGAACTCTGGCAGGCTTGGTGCTGTAACCATTTCCCTGGGGAATCTGTTCAAGTGACCAACCACCCCCTGGGTGAAAAACCTTTTCCTTATATCCAACATAAACCTCCCCTGTGACTCAGTTTCATGCCATTTCCTTGAGTCCTGTCACTGGTCACAAGAGTGATGTAGGTACCCGTCCCTCTGACTCCCCTTGTGAAGATGTTCCTAAGGCTTCACCTCCAGATCATGAGGCAAAGACAACACAGAAAGTCTTACTATTCAGTAAGCTAATCCAGGGAGGGCTTTAAGTTTAAATATAGCATTACAAATAAGTGCCAGCAATTACCATCTCAAGACTCCTATCTTTTAACCTTCACACATAGAAGCAATAAAGGAAAAAGTAACTTAGGGCAGAAAGTACTACACTGTGGTAAACCCCAGGCTCAATGCCACATACAGCTAACCTGCTTTACGACAAATGTCAAACACTGTAGGAATCAAATATTTTCAACAATGCCCTCTTGAAGTGTTATACATAGAACAAGACTAATCTTGCCATTAAAACTGCAGTATTCATAACAGCACAGCCTTTTAAAACAGGTATCAGCAACACTGGATAACTGATCTAAATGGACTGTTCCAATCTTTAAAAGCAGAAGAAAATTGGATCAGAGAATACTGCAACTTACAACCCTTCAACCATAAGTACAAAAAAGTTTCATATTTAACACAAATTATTTTAAACTAGGGCTCATTTTCACTAACAAGAGCACTGAATTTAGGAGATGAGTGAATGCATTCCTGAGTTACTCCTGTATTTTGCCCCCAGGCAGAAACCTAGACCAAGAAAACCCTCACAGCAGCAAGATAGAATGAAACTCAGTGCACTATAAACTGGATTCTGCAAAAGCTGTCCAAAGCAGAGGTCATGCAAAATGCATTTCCTTAAGCTTCATAGAACCCTGAAAGACTCAACACTTCTATCAATAAAAGGCACTGATACAAAAAAAGGCACTAAATCCCTAGAAAAATTTTTGTGAAAACCTGGCTTACACTCAAATGTTTGTTTACATCTATATTCAAAAGACTCAAGTTTTCATATGACCTGTAAATCACCAATATATGAAAAGTTTCTGCAAGTCAATAAACAATGTAAAAATTGAATAAAGTTACCTAGAATGAAACATCACAACACACTCCAAGAACAACTTCAATTACCTGCTACTAATAACTCAGACCAACCATCTTGGTTCTCATGCTGTTATGGACACCAGTAATTAATAGCATCAAAAGCAATCATTGTAGAAAGACTGGTCATTTCTGCAAAGCTTGGCAAACTCTCAACTACCTGCTGGTTATTAATTTTCAAACATATGGGAGCTCTGTGGTAATACACGTTAAATTGATTCTCCTCTACAAAATATAGCATAATGAAAATGAATTATTAATCTTCTGTAGAGATAATTAAAGCTATTCATATTTGTTGCAAGCCATGCATAAACTTAGATGCAATATTATTCTTACAGATACTGAATTCACGTACTTTTCGTTACAACTACAGGATTGAGCTCTTACATGCCTGGAAGGTTTGGGGAAATTCAAGAAAAAACAGGGCTTCCATACAAACTGACAATTGCAGTGGCTCCCATAGATAGCTCCGTATCTATGACAAAGTAGAATGTTTGGACAAAATACCAGTTACTAGTGAGAAGTGCCTGTAAAGCATTATCACAAAAAGTACATTGAATATTTTAATTCACAGGCTTGGCAACTGTCCTTTCAAACAAGTCAGTCACTTTATTTTCCTTCTTCCTCTGAATCATTTATGCAGTAAAGGCTGAATTTCATCCAGCTTATTCAATATGCCTGAATCCTCCCCTAAGAATAAAGCTATTATATAGCTGATATTATTTTATGGCATAGTCAGCTTCCTTAACAAGGAGCATGCAATTTTAAACTCATTATGGAATTTTCGGTAAGCAGGTATCAGTAAATGTGGTTTGCAACCAAATGACCAAGTTCCTGTGCAAGGAGCTAATTTCTGGGACTTCAAGGTATTCAAGATTTACTAATAACTTGCCTTTATAGTTCATAGCAGTTTCATAATACAGATAAAGAACTACTAACAAATAATAAGGCTTAATGGACTCTACAGAGAAGTGAGATCACAATTTTCCATGATAAGTTTACTCCATTACACTAAGCAATATGAAAAGGCATTTTAAAATTCAGCTTCCTGAGATACATTAGAGAGCAGCTGTATTATGTATAGTCTTACTTTTTGATTGTATCATGGAAATTTTTAAGGAAGGACATGCAGTTTGTAAGACTTAAGTAACTTCAAGTAAAAATCAGGAACACAAGGCAGAGAAAAACATGCTTGATCCTTGTATATAGAGAAAAAAACTACTCCAAGTTAGAGTAGTGCTTTTGAGATTCTTGGCAAGTTGCATTCCTCTGTTTTCAAGATAACATTTCATCCCCTGTCTTGCCCTGCGATCCAATTTGCCAAACATCCTGCAATGAATGAAAGGCCTGGCATGAACCCATACACAGCTTTACCATCCATGAGGAAAATGAGAATGATGCCCACCCAAAACTCTTGAATTTTGGAGTCCTTCCAGTGGAATTTAGTTCATATTCTACTTAATAAAGTTCATCCCATCTGAACACCAAAGCAGAACTCAGGGGAAAAACATTTTCAGGACATGAAACGAAATTTTAAGGAGTACTCTTTCCTACCAGATTTCAACCTAGTACTAAGCTTTTGACTCTTGTACCAAAATAACAATGCCATTTTAGAAGTCAGCTACAACAACTTTTCTGTTGTATTTGGTATTTTACACTTTAATCTATGAGTATAGATTGCATGACTATACCTCCTAGAGTAAAAATTTAAATAAATGTCAAGATGTATGTTAAAAAAATATGTGCAGGGTTTAGTGAGAAACATGAATATATTCTGAAAGTGTTCTCTTCTGTACCTGATTTATATAAGCATAGGGCTCTTCTAAACTAAGAACATAAAAAGGTATGCTATATTGTTGACTACAGAATACTGCAAAGTTTTATTACCATTTAAACAAAGAAGCCATAACAGTTAAATGAGCTCAGGCAATAGGTTTCAGCATCAAAAGGTGCCAGCTGTAAAGAGTTATGGCTAATTGAATATGGAACTCCTGCTTAATCAGATAACTGCTCTGCTATTTCCAAATGAAATGCCATTTCCATACTGTCTGAAAATGGCCCATTTTATTGGTAACCAGAGAAAACAATATAAACTGTAAATAATATGAAGTGTTCTGTTTACCCATTCCAGGCACTGAAGTAGCAGGGGATCCAGGGCGTCTTGGTAAAACACTGGATTGCAGGGATGGCACAACGGCTCTTTCCGGTAGCCCGCTCAGAGCTGATGAGTCCCTCTGCAGATTAGGAGATGCTGGAACTGGTGACTTGGGAGAATCTTGTTTAGCAGTCCCAGGTGGGGGTGTAGAAGCATTTCTTTGAGCTGCAGTCCTCTGACGAATTTCTGACAAGAACATATACATACTGAATTTAATATCTAGCATTCTAAAAAAGATATTACAAGTACATTAATATTTTTATTTCAATCAGCAAATTACAGAATCAAACAAAGCCAGGAAGGTCTAAAACTAAAGATCACCAGCAGCCTGGCTCAGCATGCCGTAGAAGTAAATACATCAAAGAATATTATCTTTTAATAGCAATATTCATTAACTGTTAAACACTTTGGGCAAATTCTCCTAGAAGGAAATTAGCAGATACCTTATGATTCTGTTCTTTAAGGCAGAATGTTGGAGCTATGAGCAGCTAGATTCAAACCAGAGTAGAATGTACAGAACCAATCACTTTTTGCTCCATGGTTCAAACATGCTTCTAAGTATTTATCTTTCCATGGGACCAAAAGTGTTCAGTCAGTACCTAAAATGCCCAGGCTGAGTGCTCAGAATTATTTAGAAAAATCAAACTGAACAAATGAAACAATTCTAAAATCAGAAGACCATTTAGTTTCATTCACTTGTTTCAGCAACCCTACTATGAAACCACATGCTTGAATGGTCACAAAGCAAGAACCGGCTCTGCTGGAACATGTCTTTTACTCCTTCTCACCACTATCAGAGTTACTATTAAATCACTATCATGAAAAACTTAATAGGTTTCCTCAGTTGCCCTTACCTGAAGCCAGAGTTCTCATTTAGGACGGATAAGAATATCACCACAGTAATACGTTATGGTTTGAATATTATAATAGTCATGCAAACCTGAAGCTCACACACTATTGCAACAAATCAAATTGAAATGCAACAATCACTTTAGGTCTGAAGACATTAACATGATTAGCAAGTAGCACCTTAGTCTCTAAAAGGAACACACCACAAACGCCCACACCTAAAGCTATAGTACCCAACAGAGTTGGTGTATAGCACCCACATCACTTTGAACCAGCTTGCTTGTCATCCTTCACAACAAATGGAATTTAATATTACATTTGGACTTTAAAATCATCTACATGAGTTTCAAGATTAAAGATACTTTACTTGCTGACTTTGTGTCAGGCTGGAAGAGTTTAAATGCTTAGCAGGCAGTTTACAGGTCCACTGGCAACCAGCCATTGGAAAATGGGTGTGCTGAGTCTGAAGGAATGATCCCTGTCCCTGAAAGCACAACACTACCACACTAAGTTTCTGCTTTGGGGGGCGGAGGGGGGAGGAAGGGAGGTGAGTGTATGACATCAGCTTGCACTAGCTAAGAAAGTTGCTATCACTTCAGTACTAGGTCAAACATAAAAGTTCTGTTGGAAAACTGCCAACATCTAGTGCCATGAAAATTGCAACATACACAGGTTATGGTCTTGCCTACTTATCTGTATGTATAAATAAGCTTTAATAAACAACAGAAGAATGAATTAAGAATTCTTTGGTATGACCAATTAAAAAAACTACAAGGGCTAACAGTCTGACTAAAAATCTACCTAGTTTTGTTTCCTACAGAGCAGAACAAATTACTATTTTCCCCTGCCACATCTTCATGTGCATGACTGCATTACTTCACACAACTGCATCATCCAAGTTGGATCACCCAACGAGTATGAAGATTCTGTATTTTAACATGATTTTAGCAACTAAAGTTTGTCCCCTCACTATTTACGCTGTTCAGAATCTGGAAACCAGGATAAATTGGTGAGGCAGTTTCAGAAATTCCATTAAGGTTTCCTTGGTGACCTGTTTGTATTTTAAAAACTGTTCTTGTGTTGGGAGTTTTATCTTAATTAAGAATTCATTTATGATGAACCTCACCATTAACACATCTTTGAGAGCTTTTTGTGAGACACAGTAGTAATAACCTTTCAAGTTTTACTACACTAAAATAACTGCATCATCCTTTCCACGCGATCTGACCAACAAGCATGACTCATCTTCAAACAATATGCTGATTATGATCCATGATTTATCCATTATAGTCAAGTTTGTGTAAAAGTTTCCAGTCATGTACTAGTTTCAAAAATTAAGCTAAAGGTATGCAATTTCTCAATTCTTCTCAGCTCCACATTTGTTCAAAAAATGAGTGATAAATATAAAGCCTAATTCCATTTATTCCAAGATCATTTTAAATATCTGTAACAGGACATTTTAATCTATTCTTTTTTCCTTACAAAACCTTCTTTATTATTGTTCTTTATACAAAAATGTCAAAGATCATGACTAATTTCTGCATATGGATGTTACTTTTGCATTTTGAAGGCTGTCTTTCTAGATCATGTGGTTCAAGCACTTTAATTTTGATTGCTTAACAGCTCTGAATCAGTTTCAATAGGTCACAGCTATATTCACATTTATTCTGAGCCCATAATACATTATTCCTAAGCAATTTCATGCTGCCTGCAAGAGCTTTGCCCCTTTTGCCTGTTCTTTCTGAAGGGTCATTTCTGGCAAGTCTTCTTTAAATGACTTTCAATTAAGAAAAGTTACTGCTACTTGAATGACTCTTTTGCCATATTTTTTCCTACAAAGATGTTGAACCCAAGTACTTTACAGTCAGTATTAGAGAGATGTGCTTCAGTAGTTTTAGTCTCATTACAGAGTTAAGAATGCAAGACTCATTGCTAGTTTCCACAAAATTATATTAGGTTATTCACAATGCCTTTTTCTTTTTCCTCCACTTAGTTCATTTGGCTCTCACTCTTATTTTATGATTCACACTTAAGAGAACTTGCCAAGACACTGCTGCTCCCCAAGCAAGAGAAGTTACCAGAACCTGCATTATGAGAATATGGAAACTGCTCTCCTTGGCAAGACCTATAGACCATCCATCCCAGTATTTTGTTTCCCAGAGTAACTGTAGGTGTTATTTAGCGACAACACACTAACCTAAATTTCTGTTGCCTACATCTCGGATACCATCCCCAGGATCCATAAACACACTGTGAGGGACGTTAGAGAATATAGCCGTCTCATCATTTTATTATCACATACAGACCTTTTTACCAATTAACTCCTCTAGTTCCTTTTAAACCTGCTGTCTGCTTTCACTGTAACAGCCCTAATATTCTTTTGCAGTAACTGAATATGATCTGTTAAGCTTCTCAAATTGTCTTATTTTGAGACGCAATGTGTTAAAAATGAGCCTCTTGCAGAGTTCCAGATAACTCTAAGTCCAAGTTCCACAACTTAGCTAAGTAACATGTCCATCGACCTCAACCTTAACACAATATACAGCTACTGCTGATGTAGTTTTAATTAAGATTTGCAATTTCCCAAGGATTTTCTTCACTAATGATTTTTGTGTATTCAAAAGCCAACTGCACGAAGACACTTAAACACTTTAAAAATAGAATTTGTATTCTTCAAGCACACTACAGGTCAAATTCTGCAGTTACCAGCACTGAACATTATAGATACGTTACTTAGCAGGTGTGCTAGACAACTGATGATTCAGTATGATCTCTTCAAGAATATTAAGACATTGCACTGGTGAGGCAGCTGCATCTTTCATGTTTACAAGCGTAACGATTTTATTTTTCCCTCACTTCAAAACTCTGGTTTTTGTAGAGAAGAATACATCATTTTTTAAGAGATACAATACAATTCAGGTCAACATATCGTTTACATAACTTGTTGGCTTTAGTGTCAAAGACCAATCAAGCATTGTCTTTCTTCCTCCTCGTGCCTATACCCATCCCAGCCTGCAACCATCTGTTATTGCATTACTTTTAATTCAAGTCATGGAGTGATCTCATCTACAGAACAGCTTGCTAACAGTCACATTAGCCCAATGAAAAGAGCAGGTATCAACAGAGGATATTATTGATAAATATTTATTTCACTGCAAATATATACTTACCCTATTTTTCTCTGTGACTAAAGAATACTGAGTAAGTATATGCTCATTAACTCCACCTCCCAAAACATTTATGAATAGATAAAACTGTACTTAAATTTTCAAATTCCTTTTCTTCTAGATTTCCAGATGCTTTCTTATGCTAAACTCAAGATTTATCTGAATCATCCGTTAAAACTACCATGTAAGAAGTACATGTCAAAATCACAAAAATTGCAAAAAGAGCTAAATAAGCTAAATACATAGGAAAATGTGAGGACTACCAGCTGTTTTCCTGAGGACCAACTATTATGCAGTGCTGGTAAAATTTTGTCCTGATTAGTATCATGTGCAAGTTTCCATTTCAACCAGTAAGTCAAAAACCTACAAACTAACTAACCTTTCATCAGCTGTCTCCTACACAACAATGTCCAATCTGATAACACACTGGTCATTATTTACTCTGTTTTCCAACAGACTCAATTACAGAGCTCAAGATAATGAGTTCTGCTGCTTGGCTAGCTTATGTCCAAAGAGAGCAAAGAGAAGATCAAGGAAGCTTTCATATTAGCTTGCTAACAGACATTTTATTATTCCAAATCACTATAATTCTACCACATATTGCATGCACCAAATTATACCACACCCACATAAACGCATCATCTAGTTACCTTAAGTTATATACTGCACAGAACAGAAGTTAATACTCATTTTGGGCAGATATTTAGTGTGAACAGCAGTAAGCCTGTAGGTTTTTTGGTAGTTAAAAATTGAAATAATTATTGCATATACCAAGAACAAGGTATTTGGAAAATAAGTCTCCATGATTTCACAAGCTAAAGCCAAACAGTGTGTGTCCCTCCTGAACTATAACACATCTCCAAAATATAAGTCTGAATACCCACTTGCACAGAGGCAAAAAACTACTCCAATTCCAAATTCAATACCTTCGAGAACAGATTGCAAAAAAGAGAATAAAGAAAGTTGTGCGTATATGAAGAAAATTATATTGAATCATACAATTATTTAGGTTGGAAGAGACCCTTAAGATTATCAAATCCAACCATAAGCCGTGACAACTTAAAAAAATTTATTTTCCAAAATCCTTTGCAGGGCTAAACTGTACTTCTATTCAGGATAAAGCAAGCTGCACACTTTAAGGTGGATGCACACAAAGAAGCTGAATTTCTCAATTGTGTCCCTACTTAAAGGTCTGTGGTTCACACCACGACACAATCTGCGAGAACAGCACTTACATGCTTTGCAAAGGAAAGATCCCATGAGACCAGTTGACACCTAACCTTACATAAAAAGTCCTAAGCATAGATAGTGTAGGCAAACTCCCCAGCAACAACTGTTTCACAAATCTACTCGTATCATACCACATTCATGAAGGTAGACCACAGCCTATAGTACTTGGCTCTCAGGAATAATTCTAACTTTCTCAGAACCTCTCCCTCACAGCCCTTTTATTAACAGTCAAGTCACGATTGACACAATACTGCATATGCTGGATCCAACTAACCTGCTTCTGACTGACTCAGAACCTTAGAGGTACTGTGTTTTTAAAATTCAAACATACACAAGACTAGTTAATAGGGACTGAGCAGCTTACTTGTCACCATTGCTACTTACACAGCCCAAGTAGAGGGGAAGAGAACAATCATGTAACTCCTAAGGAGATTCAAAACTGTTGCTAATAGCTCTTAATAAAGCCAAGGTGACTAAAGACTTACCACTATAATTTATAGCTAGTTATCTCTAGATCTGTACACAGAAACACACATTTCCAGGCAGTTTTATCCCCTGCTCAGTGTTACTTGCATTCTGCAAACAGATCTGTCACACTACTGCTGGGCTACTGTAGTGATTTCTAACATAGCTCAAGGAAAAGAGTGAATTTTATAAAGCGTTAAAAAAAAGCACCAACCATAGGCTACCTAAACATTACGGGTATGACAGGAAATTCTTGGCAACCACCCATGAACTGTATTAAGACAGAAAACAGAACAGGCTGTCAGAATGGCCCTTCAGACTGAACAGAACTATGAACATTGCAGAAATAGAATGATGGGAGAGACAGGTAAGGAGGAAACTGGAGAAAAAGTTGTTGAGCCTAGGACACCAGAAGAGATTAAAGCTTTACTGCTAAGGTACTGCACTGCAACTATTCACTGTCAGTGTCAGCAAGGATGGTTTTAAAATGTTTTCATGACAATTTGAAGCTAAGCAAGAATAACAAAACAGTGGATTTGATGATGCAGCTTATAAACACCTTTGTTAGTAAATCCAGGTGCTCTGCACCCAACAAAACCAGTACTCCAAGAGTGAAAAATGAAAAAAAATAGATTTGGTTACCCATAAAAATTAGACACAAACATGAAAATTTAATATATTCTCTAAAGCAATCTGTATATTTTATGGAAAACTATGCACCCCAGAATTTGCAGTTTATTTTGAGCACCAGCCCTCACAAGTTCTTATGGCAAGTTAGCTACAAAGATCTCCCTGAAAGTGTGAGTACCACCTTCAGTATTGCAATAAGATGCAGCTTTTATACTGTGTTCGTACTAGCATTTTCAGTTTAACTATAGCATACTATACTCACTTAACAAAAACTTAACAGTAGTTTGTTTGCATACATATCATGTTTTTAGTGCAAGCATTCTCCTGTGAGTGTGGGGGAGAGACCTTTCCAGTCTTGAAACCTGTGCGTGCAATCTAGAAACAAGGCTTCTTTGAAATACATGCAAGTTTTTTTCTATTTTATTGTTTTATTCAATAGCACCTTTAAATGGAACATCATAAGCCAGTAAAGAACTGTCCATTCTCTTCAACTAGAAAATATTTGATTTCTGCACCAGCTTTTTTTTTCCCTCCCCATTCACCAAATACAAGTAGCTGAAGGACTGCATTAGGAAAGGCCTAATTAGACAGAAACAGAATAGAAAAGCTAAGTCAATTAATATTACATAAGATTTGAAAATACCTTAATATTCAAAAAAAATTGCGAGTATTTCCCTCTGCTTTAACATTAAGCAGCAGTAAATATCCTACCGTCTAGAACATCAGCCTTTAGCAATAGAACCCTTGTCTGAAAATACAGAGAAATAATGGGCACAGCCTAATGAACAGTCTATTAACCTGAAAAAAAGGTCAATTGATCTACAAGTTTTATCATAGAGAGACTTCTTGAGCAGAAATCACTGTGAAAGATGAGTATCTATGCTAAAGAGGAGCCATTTTACAGGACTATTACCTTGTCCAGGTCTTGGAGTTGCAGATGTTCCAGCAGATGGTAGTTCAGCCTCCTGCCAATTAATTATAAATAACATTATCTGAATGTTCAGCTCTATAGTACCTTCCATATTACATCAATAACAAGTCTCTTACCTTTGCACTTGATTCTGGATCAAACCTTTCAAGGATTAATTTAGCAGTCTTGTATGTTTCCTTCTCCATTACTTCCTCAAGCTGGAAACAAAAGGTTCCACACATAAATACAGAATTCTTCAAAGCATTTCCCCTACCACAGCCTCCCACTTACAAGCAACTTATCAATGTCACCAAAAGCTGAAGCTCAGTCCAATGAACCAGTAACATGTTCAGATACCTGCAAGTTCACTGTATTCAATGGAAATTAAATGTTGCTTTCAAAAATAGTTTCTAAACTCTAACGGACTACTTGTACTTAACAGCTTTATTGCAAGGAAACACCAAATATTGTTAATTGTTTACATATAATGAGGAGAATAATTACAAGCACCAACTTCAATAATGGAATGTGCAAAAATCTATCAGCCATCATTATTGGAAGTTATTAGACATGACAAGCAAATGACAGGCAATTCCTTAGATTTATTTCCTCATAGCACTTAATGCTATTAATTTAAGGAAGGTCATTAGCCAAGTGCTTTACAGAATAAAGTCCCTGTGCCAATTAACTGCTGTCAGCATCGATTTTAGATTATTTATTAGCAGAAGCAATTAGCTTGCTGCAAATGCTGTGAAAACTCACTAACTAGAGAACAGCCATGGAATTTGCTCAAATGACTTTAAAGGCTGGATCTCCATCTTTACAGCAACTCAAACTGCTTTTCAGAAAAAAGGGAACATGTTAAGAATTTAAATAAAAAAATTTACTGAGAACTATGCATACTTTAGGGGGAATGTAATTAAAGCACTTCATTATTACAGCGTTTTATTTACAATGCACTCAAGTGGCTTTATAGCTAATACATGGGCTTAATTAAAAAAGTAATCACTAGTAAAGTATCATTTTAGTGGTTAACAGCCAACATCAGAAAAGGCTTAACTTTAAAACTGAGATAGTTGAAGTCATGACAAATACCTAATATGTATAGAAATTATAATGCATTTTACAGTATCTTAAGCAGACCTTTTCTCCTAGATGTGCTGACTAATGGCCATGTTCAACTAAAAGTGGGGGGTTTGTTTGTTCTGAAGTTTGCTGTTGGCATGAACTGCAAAACTGAAAAGGTCAGTGGTCAAAAAATTAAATTATCTCAAACTCATTTATCACTGCTAAAATAACAAATGGTGCAGGTTAACATGACTTTTATGCCATTATTTAGCTAGTGAGAAACTAAAGTTGCAGCCATTCTGCATATACAGACTGTGCAGAGGTTTTACATTTAGACAGACCTCAGGATTATGAATAGACCTCAGAAGCTAAATAAAAATTCTCTCAGTTTAATGGATACTGTGCATCCATCTAACACTCACTCCTCCACACACTTCCTGAAGTTTTGGGCAAGGAATACAGGCTGTTAATTAAGGACTGTTGAAACAAAAGGGAGTGAAGAAGGAAGTAAAAATCAATTTCCTAAACTTGTGTTTCAGCAGGACTTTGGAGTTAACCCACTAACTTCATAAAACAAATGCCACACAGTGCAGTAAGATCAGAATTAATGGTCTAATAGGAAAAATAAAGTATTTATTGCTTATAAAAGTAAAAACAGTAAGGCAGACTTTTTTATAAAGGGGTAAGGTTAGTGAGGTGAAGTTGCAAAGCCAGGAAGTGTTAACAGTCAGTGTCAATATCTGGTCCCCAGACCAGAATTTAAAAAAAAAAAAACACCAACAACAACAAAAAAAACCATTCACATCAGTGAACATAAAATGCATGCCATTGTCTGTATAGCCACAAAATGAGAAATAATGTTCTGCAGGACAAAGTGGCATTTAGGAAGAGAAAAACCAGAAGGCTCCACCATTACTTGACACTTCCCTTATCTGTAAGGCACTTCTTGCTATAGCAGTACTAGACAGTATGGTAGCTATTTGTGGACATTTAAGTTTTGCAAAAACAGTAACATTATTTTGAAACAGAAAAAAATCAACTCTCATCACAAGGTTCAGAAGTCAAAGTTATTCTTGACATAGTTATTGGATAATTCAGCAAGTTACTCTTCATATTTTGAAATTCATATACAGCTTTATAATTCTAGTAAAGCTGAATTTGAACAAGAATTCAGTATCTCTACTGACTCTTTACAAGTGTCTTGAAAATGCATAGAAATTGTCAGGACTTCAATAAGCACGCTCACAGCTCTCATGCTTCCACTTCTAAGATATACTTTTCCAAAGTAAATTGAAAATTGGCTGACAATATCAAATTAAGAATCAAAAAGGTCAAAGTTTACTCTCTGTGAGCAAATCAGTGTAATTACTAGAAACAAATAGGAGCCAGTGTAAAATTTAAATACTAGTCCTATGTCTGCATAGAGAAGAAACTGGTTTGTGCTCTGCCACAGCAAGGTCATTTATGAATGCAAATCTGCATACTGACTTCTGGAACATTTGCCATCCTGAAGCATAATCTTGGAAAGGTTAACCTAATGCTAAACACTGGCTTGCTAACACAGCAAATTGCTCAATACTTCTTTACTCCGTTTCCATAATACACTCTTCTCTACAAGAGATCCACAACTTTTCCCACTAAATCATCTTCTACATTATCAAGCAGAAATGCTGAGCAACTAGAATGACAAGGAAAATCTCTATGAAAGTTAATACCAGCCTAAGCATGAATTTTTCACAGAATTAACTTATTTCATGGAATTAACCAGATCTTAATTAAGAAGCATGGCCATGTACCCCATGCTCTTCTACGAATCACTGCACAGATAATCTCCTTTTCAACTGACAACCAAACAGAATTTCTGTGGGAATATTGAAGAGTAACATGAGTAATGTATTTTAACCTTCTTGTAAATGCAATTTAGCAACTTAAGTACTGGCACAATGCAAACTAGTTATCTGCCATACAACTACATGAGTTCATAAATTGAATTACTTGCCATGTCAAACCCCACTATGAAGAGGTATTTCTTCATGTTCACACAAAGTCAAAAGACTCATTTCAGTCTATCATGTAAGATATGCCTGTGCACATAGTAAGTTTCCTTAAAATAGGAAATAAATCATTTAAGTCACTAATCAAGTATACTCTGAACAGATCCATACAAACAGTAAAATCACCAAACTGCTTTGTGTGAACACTGCATGAAAGAAATAACTCATTTGACCCTCCATCAGTAAATATGATTTTTAACTCTATTCTGAGCTTCCAATTGCACCCTTGCAGTACTCTAACATATACTGGGTAGACAAAACTGGGCTTATACAACAATCAACTCCTTGGAGACTTTTTATCACATACTAAAGGTTATCAAAACATCAATGGTTTCCTATGCCTGGAAGGCTGAAGGCATAAAGTTGATTAAACAGTAATTAAGTAACAGAATTGATATGCTGCTTTTTGTTTTTCCACTACTAACATAAGTCCAAGACAGCCTTGAAATCAGACTTGTTTGTTGGGGATTTTTTTTCTTAGAACATTAACAGATGCAACTTTCTAAACTCTTACCTGGAATGGCTAAGAAGTCTGTCAAAGTCTAGTATTATACTCAGTCTACTATTGAGAGTAGCTGAGCAAACTTCAGCAAAGTTTAATTCCAAAATTAGCAAGGTAATTACTATACTATCTTCACAACTCCGTCCTCAGACTAAGAATTATCCCACCTTTAAGACTGCTGCTCTAGGTAAACTCTCCACTAATTCCCAGTTGTATCAGCTTAATACATGTCCTGTACCCTTGCTTTAATATGCTTAACCCCCTGAACTTGCTCATCTATACATGTTCAGGCTTAAGGGCTGACATCCTCATTAACTGAGAACTCTGAGGTCAAAATTACAGCTAAACAGTCACGAACACAACCACAGTATCCCTTACAATGAAGGAGGGGAAAAGAAGTTGTATCTTGTAGTAGTGCCTTCATTATAGCTAATTAATTTAACCCCTACCCCCAAATCATAACTCAATATGCTTTAAAGTATTCACTAGAAAAAAAAATAGCATAGAAGACAGCTCTGTGAGAAATAAGGATTACACAAACTTTTAGTCAAAGTACAGGACAGACAATACTAACGGTTATTTCCAGATGAAGTATCTGTACTTGTGTTCGTCAAGAATTTTACCCAGAGTATCAATGTGACTATGCTACCAAAGACAGAACAGAAATTAATTTCTGTTGAGCAGTCACTGCACAGCAACCAAAGCATTATATCTAGCAGATGAGGAGCTTACACCATTTACAGGTTAGCCCTATAAGGGGTTTACATCCCTTTAGCACATAAGTAATGTCTGTGGGGAAAATACAAGCCACATCACAGCATACCACTAGTACTATAACTTTTTTCACAGGGACAATTCTCTTCAATGCAAGATTTCTCCAGCAATTAGGCAGCTGAGCTGCAATATAACGAAAAAGCACAGCTATTGTGGCAGGCTCACAATGCCTAGACAACAATTTGCATTATCAATAAACAGGAAATACATAATTTAGTTATCCTAGATACTTTAAGGATCACAATGTAAATATCTTAGTAACTAATCCTATTTGCAAACGCAGCAGCAAATCAGAATTCAACTGGGGAAAAAAAAAATCCTCTCCCTCCCCATTACTTGGTGAAAGTTTTTGTTTTGTTTTACTAGAACAGTTTATTATTTACAGCTGTTCATAGTCAAATGCAGTGCTATGGAAGTTAATTCAAAACAAAACCAAATCTGAGTATTATCAAAACCAAATTTTACAGAATGCAATTTTAGGAGTGTTTTTACCTAAAACACAAATTATATTGTCTCATTACCTGCATCCCCTTCCTGCTCATTTCAGTATGTTCCATTTCATGTATGATTATCAAATTTTAATGCTTAATTGACTATCTTAAGTTATGATGAAACTCCTAAATCAATCTTCTAAGTTAAAAATACCAACACCACTGTGATTCAAGAGGTTGCAGTGAGTCCTCTGTTTCTGGTTCCTTGCTAGGAATAAGGCATTCACAAGATCAAGAGACAGTCACCAATTTTTTATTGTCCTCAGACTGAAAAACAGCTGAATCATGTTACTGGACTTCCCAGAACTCTGTTTTAGTAATCCTATTTAGATGTTTATCTTTAATGGTTAAAGTTCGACTTGCACACATACTAATGGCAATTTATATATGCAGGTTTCAATTCTCTACAGTTACACTATAATTTCATTATTATTCACAAGGTGTTTGTGCAGTTGTTTAATTTTTAACTATTGCCTGCTTTTCTACATTATGTTGTTTTGATTTCCTGCATATGCAAAATACACACTTACATCCTGTTTCAATAGCATCCATTCCCAAAGTAAACAACTCTCCCTTTTCCAAATCAGGTTTTTCCTGACTAATCTTTTATTCAGTGCCTTTTCTCCAAAGTGCTTCTCAAACACAAAAATTCACTAGTTCTTCTAGAATAAATATGAAGATTTTCATGATTACAGAAAACTAAACTTAAACAGAAATGAAGACTTTACATTTAAAGTACCAAAAACTGTTTTGCTCTTCAACTGTTTTGCTTTTTCTGTTCCAAGAACTTTCCCTTCAAAGCTACCAAACAACTATGTTAATTGGAAACATTGGCTAATTGCAGTTAAGCAGTTTTTCATAAAATAACATTAACAACATAGTTGTCATGCTCATTTATTTCTTTCTCAGAAAATGTAAGCCTGTCCAAGCAACTTTTATCACCATTCCAACCAAAGGACACATCCACTTAAATATTAGCAAATCCTCTTTACTAAAAGATAATGACAATTAAGTTACAGGTTATCTTTTCCACATTTTAAAAGTGAAGGGGGAAAAGAAAAAAAGAAAAAAAAAAAAAAAAAAAAAAAAAAAAACATGAAAAAACAGAGTGGAAGATTGTGACAGAATACCAGACTCTTATCTAACTCCCTTTTGGTATCTTTGTTATGGGGTTTCTATTAATTTAGCTACTATGGCAAAATCCAGAAGGTATCAGGTGAACACTTTGGGAAACTCATTAACAATAAAGCCTCATAATACAATTTTTGGAGTTTCTGGAGGAAGAAGGAGTTGTTTCAGCAGGTGGGGGGGAAGGGGGCGGTGATCGTGAAAGTGTTTGATGTTTGGTTTTCAGTTGTTTGGGAGCAGGGCTTATATTTTGGTGGTGGTAGGTTTTAAGTTTTGCCTTGCAAGGCAGGAGATGAAGCCAACAACCTCAGTACACAGCAAACTTCCTCATGAAATGATTAAGCAGAAAGGAAACAACTTTCAGTGTTACAAACACTGCAAAGAGGGTAAAGTTACCCATGACTTGGAACTTTTTCCATCCTAAATTTGTTGTACTGAGATTAACTGTTGATTGAGTTGATGCAAATATCTGGCAAACACCAGTTTTAGTAGACCATAACAACCAGCTTTTCTTGAAGTTTTACTTACTATTTTTTTCTTTTGAGATTTTAAATCTTCCAGCGCATCATCTAAAAGAAGGACATCATACATTAGTTTTCATATACAAATAAGAGACTTCAGCACACTCTAAACACTGACTTTGCCCTGTAAGATCAGGAAAAAATATGCACTGATCACTAACAACCCTAAATACCACTAAACTTTGTATAAAATAACTAGAGTTTTTATGTGTAAATAAATCACTTAAAATGCTGAAACTGCTTATAAATTATAGCCCACTGTTATCACTTTACAGTTATAACTATTAAAAAATTTTATATACCATTTCCTCATTAAGCAAACCAATTCTAGCCAGTGCCCTGCTTTGACCTACATTAAAACTGGTACAACAATGGACCAAATACACTTAATCTCATGAGTCAAACTACAGAAAAAAGCTTGAGGTCTAAGATTAATATATCTGAGTACCAGATTTACTGGCTTCAGTATGTCACATAAGCCTCTTAACACATACTAGTTTCAAATGCCAGGTCAACTCCGAGCTTCAAAGCTCAATCTATACTTTCCATACTTCCAGACTACAGTAAACGCCCCAGTTTTCTAAGAATGGCTACCAGAAGGTTATTTTATTACTAAATGTTAAGAGACTGTGTTGCAACTAGTAGGCACAGCACCCAGCTTCCCTAAGAGGAAGGCAAAGAAAGGTCAAATGCACGTGGGATTTTCCTGTAAGTCAATGTTTGCAGCTTGACACTCATGGAAATCTCACTTCAATAAACCATTACCTAATGCAGAAGATACTCTCTCAATAAAATAGCTTTCTACTACATCCTTCACAGCAAGAAGAGTAACAACAAACTTTGCAACTTTTCCCCCCTTCTCAGCCCTGCTGAACACTGGCAGATTACTTCCTGTAAAAATACAGCTATTTTAACCCATTTTTCAGATTTCAAAGAAAGAAAAAGCTTCACAGAACTACAAGACACACAACTAAATACGACCAAACTATGGGGGTTTTTTTGTATCTTTATTTATATATAAGTAAGTATGCCATACCACTCGAAGTTACTTCAGGAACAGAGTTACTTGAAAGTAAGGGAACAATTACTGAAACTTTCCAGAATGTTGAAACTCATTTTAAGAGAGTAATCTCTTAATTAGATGTGAACAATACTAAAATTGAGCATGCACGTATTTAAAGTTTATGCAATAAAAGGGTAACTACAACAATCCACATCAGTTAAGATAAACAGGACATGGAACAAGACCATAATTAGTACTGGGCTGGACCACAGAAGAGGGACAATTCCAGAAAGTGTGCATCCTCAAATTAATAAGGTATCAAATTTTACCTTTATATTAGCACACAGTCTGTCATGTAGCCCCACAGAGATTACCAGCTCGAAATGTCCTGCCATGCACTGTGGTATCATGCAGCCAAAGCTGCAGCAGAGTACAGCTTTTGGTACAGAAATGCCTGTAACATCTTCAGGCACAGCCTTTCACAAAGCAGTGCAGCCAGTTTAAAGTATGTGTGTTTGTTTCGGATCACTTTACTTCCTGTATTCAACAAGAACTTCATGAAACACCTGCCCCTTCAAACATGGCCAAATGGCAATTACTGCAAAGTACTCTCAAGAAACCAATATATCTCATCTTAATTAAACCTACAGGAAAAAAAAGAATTCATACTAGAGAAGTCAATATCTGCAATATACCTAATTTATTTTCCCCACACTTTGGGACAGATCAGCCAAAATCTTCCTTAACAGTTGTTTGCCTGACCCATCTTAAAAACTGAAATTTTGTAATCTCTCTAGATCACCTTTCCTAGATGCCAGCTATGAATTTTCCTCATTCAGAGCATGGTTCCCAAATCTGGTGTATGTTGGTTATCCAGCACAGAGCTTTATAGTATTAAATAACCATCTCCAGTGACTCAATATGTTATATTAACTTCTCCCAGAATAAAAGTTTAGCTTTGACCCACTCAGTTGTCAATTTGCTCTCTCAACTATGCTTTCTCCTGCTGTATTGCTGTTAACTCTTGTACCACACACTTTCTTTTTCAAACACAGGACTTTTATTTTTGAGGTAAAACACTTCATTTTTGTCCAGTCTCTGGAAACACACAGAAATAATCCTTTTTGGCATGTTCTATCATCTACTAAAACCTTTTACACACAGATTCAACAAAAGCACTAGACTTGCTCAATATAGCAATAAAGACATTTCAGCAAACTAGAAAAACACACATACTTTTTTTTCTGATTCAGCCATGAAATGCAAATATATATTCACCTTAGAAATGAATCACACAGCACCACAGAATATATGGTCAATTTTATTTCTACATAAAAATGTATGTTCGGTGCTTGCATATCAAATGCAAACATTAAGTTTAAGAAAAATTCCAAAAGTGATGTTTAACCTGTAAGCTGTCACAAATTAAATACATCATGCTGTTCTGCAAGTCATAAAACACAGTGCAACACTGAGGTTTTCCTGTCTTATTGCTCACATCACCATGAGATATTGTTATAGGCTGGGCTGCTTTCAAGGAAAGTCTCAAATGAATTCTAACTACTGCAGACAAGTGCCACAGATGCTGGTTTTTAAACAGCATGCAGATTCATTCTAATGCAAAATTTAACAACTTTTTATATATATTTGAACACCCACACTACTTCTTGGTTTTGTTACATGACTCCTAATTTTCCTTAGCTCTCAAAAAAGCAGAAAAACACCTGCTTATACCTTTCCTGCTCAGGAAAACAAGCATGCTTTGGAGAACTTGTGAGAGAAAAGCTATCTTGACAAATAAATTAAACACATCTGCTATAAATCTCTTCTCTTCTATATAAGGATAACAGATTAAGACTGCAGAAACAGTTGCAAGATGCAAGTATCAATGGAACTACTACTACTGTTTATATTTCCTTTCCCCTCACTCCCACTTTTACACTATATTTTATTCCATTACATTTTGACACATGCAAAGATGGGAGAAAGTTACCACAATTTTATAGGTGAAGTGAAAGATTAAGCAGTTTCCTTCCTGTTCTTTCATGAACCATGTGGTAGAAACAAGTTGAGCTAATACTATCCATTTCAGTATCAACTAAAAGACTACTCTTATCTTCCTGGAAGCCAAATGATCAAAAACATTTACATTATCACAGCAAGTATCATTCTTACTTAGCTCCATATTCTAAAAAAAAAAAAAAAAAACCCTATACTTACTGTTCCTTTCTGTCCGTTTGGAAAAGAAGAAAATGAGGAGTGTTCTTATGAACCAGATTCTTTAAAACAGAAAAATTAATCGTATTAATAACAATACATTACAGTAACCATTTCTGAAGTCATTTAGCAAACAGAACACTTACCAGATGAGATTTTGTTTTGCAAATACAAAGAAGTCTTCAAACAATATTTATATTTTAAAAAAAATAAAAATTAAATTAGCACTTTGTCAACAAGACATCAACACTGCTCTAAATAAAATCCTCTTTTCTATAAAAATTTAACCAAGCATTACTAAAGGTAGAAATACTAAGGCAGCAGCTGCAAGTAACATCATCACTTGCTAAAATGTTCAGCTGAAAATTACACAGTCATCATTTCTTATTTGATAGATTTATAATGCAAGCTATTCAGAAAACCAAGCTTATGAGCTAAGGCCCAAAATGAAGACCCGGGAGATTTGTGGGAAGAATTCAATACCAAGGAATGCCACGAGATACAGCTATTGTATAAATACTCTCCCAAGCACAGTTAACTGACCTCACTCCTGGTGATTTTACAGAGCTCTGAATCGACTCAGTTTCTGTAGGGTTTCAGCTGACTTAGCTCAAACAACAAGCACTTTATCTCAAGATAAAGTCAAACTGATCTATGACCATTTTACATTCAAAAGGTCTCTCTGCAATCATCAGGACTTCATTTGTTTTAAAGCTTAGAATTGCTTATAATTAAGTTGACACTTTTCCTGGTAAGTTATCCAGTCTAAGCCATGCAAAACCTGTATTTCAAGCCATTCCAAGCATGTCATCCAAAATGCTCCTCATGTCATGCATTAAATAAGAGCCTAAATTAGCACTGTTTTGTTTTAGGAAAAAAAAAAAAATCTTTTGCATTTATATAACAGTTTCCCAGTTCAAAATGCTTTCAACTATTAACAACACAACCTGAATTAGGCAAGCCAGATGAGGCACCTGGAATGTAAGAGGCACCTATCCAAGGTAAGAGAAACAGGAAAAGTTTAACTATTGTATGTTCAAAGATAAGCTATAATTACTCTAAGAATACAGATTGGTTTGTCTGCTTACACAATGCAAAATGTGTCTTCATAAAGTAACAGAAGAAATAAATGTTTACAGGGTTTGAATTGTCTTAAATTCCCTGTTACATAGGAAAAAGCATTATTTCTTGTTTAATGTATGTTAAAGAGTCCTCCACCAAAAGTTGTGTTCTAAGTTAATAGATGTGGCAGGATTTGATGAAATAAAAACACACTTCCTTTAAGAACTTTGAGGTAAAAGTTTAATAGCAGACCATTTCAGACCAATTTTACAAAATACAATCATATTTCTCTGAAAATCAGAACATGCAAGATTAAACAATTCAAATAAAAATCAGTTCAAGAAGAGCATCCTTCTAACATGCTAAAATATTTCTTCAGCTTTTCAGATATTTCAACATACATTTAAAATTAACGAAGTTATATTCCTAAAACTTAACTTGCTCTACCAGCATCAGTAACTTGCTGAGACCCTGAGGGACTGACCTAAGGCAGAAATAAGTTGGTGACTGACTGCAAGCTGGAAAAGGCAGACGTATTCCAGTTTGATTAGGGCTGAAAAATCTCTAGAGCTATTACTGGGTGGCACCAGGCATTCAGCATGGAGTCACCTCTTGACCGAGCACAAAGACAAGCTGGCAGCTGCTTGCCATTCATATCTGCCAAAAAGAGCTGAAGGGGAATAGCTTAAGAAAAAAAGAAATCTGATAAACAGTTTTAAGTCAGAGAACAACAGTCTAATTCTAAACCTTAGTAAGCTGATATCTAAATTGGAATTTTACAGAGCCATCTTGGGGGAAAAAAAAAAAAAAAACAGAACTGGAAGACAAACTAGGGAATAAAAATCCAATGTGAAAATTCACACCACAGCACTAGAAGCCATCACCTTCAATAACAAAAATTTTAATTTCTACACTAATCCTAACACATCCATGTGAAAGGGAGATGGTAATACTTCCTCTTCTACAAGTCTTTTCTATTAGCATGAGCAAGCCTCACACATTCACAACACAGACTTTGAAACGCGTGTCCTTAAGAACAAAATCAATTCATATTACTGCCAAAGATTAATTTGAGCTTTAATTTCTATATTAATCCCTTCCAGTCAAGATACTGCTGCTCATGTATCTTCTCCACAGGATTCCACAACAGCAGCATACTAGTACATTATGTATAACACAGTATGACATACAAAAAGCATCTTGAAATTAGTGGGTTTTTGCAAGTGATGTTATGCTGACCCACGGTAATCAAACTTGCAAAGCCTTAAATACTTACATTTGACTTTGCCTTTCAAGTCTAAAGCTAGGGCACTGACAAGTCGTGTTCATTCAAAGATGTTGTACTAATATGGACAGTATTTATGATGTTAATTTCAGCAAATTAGTAAATGCACTGTGCTCCCTGTCGGTACAAAAGATGCTCAGTAGGCTGCCTTCTCCTCCTTGATGGTCTGGGGGAAGGGGAGGCAGTAAAGCAGGGGAGCCCATTTTGGTACTTCAGAAAGGTAGCTTTCTTACAAAACAAAAGCCACTCATCAGGATGAGCCGCTAATCACCTCAGTGGAACAAAAAACCGAGAGAATAGGTTGCCCTGTTCACATCCAATGAAGTCTGGATATTTCCTTCTTGAAGTAAGCAGTCAATAATTTTCCAGAAAACCAGCTAATTATGTAAAACTAGTCTTCAACATACTTGGGTTGATGACCTTTCAAGCCAATTCCTGTTAACACACTTTAATATGTAAGTTTCTCCACTCATTCTTGTATTTTTTCCCCTGTTTTATATGCTGCATTTTACATATAGGTGATACACCTTAGGTTACTTTCCTATAGTAATGTTACTTTCCAACTAGCAGTAAAATAAAACCCCAAATAATGCTCTTGCTGCTTATATTACATTACCCTGCAGCTGCTCAGATACAGGTCTCTCTCCATCTCTGCCATAATTTTGAGAGGCCAAGTAACTTCAGATACTATCATCTTTTGATGGTAAGACTTAGTTCTATACTAAACCCAGACCCATGAGAGACACTCCCCTCAAAGAAAGTGTCTGCCTAACTATTTGGATTTATTTTAGAAAAAAATTCAGCAAGTTATGACATCTCAAGAATTGTCAAAAGTAAACCCAAACCCCTGCTGAGATGCATTTTCCATCTCCTTTTATCAGAGACAGCAGTTAGAAAATAAAAAAGGAGTATTTACTTACATGAATGGAAAGGCAAAAAATGGAAGTGTCATTGTCAACCTTGCTGTCCATTCATCAGGAAGACACCACAAATATACAATTAAGCAAGTAATAAGGTAAAGAAGTGAGGAGTACAGAAGCAGCCCTCCAACCCATAGTTTCTGTAGCCTCTGATTTTTTTCTCTAAATTCTTCTAATGTCTGTATTTCCTGTAAATAAACAAGGTTCAACCTTATTAGTGAAATTAATAGGTGGTTTTACTAAGCTGCCTTTAAATGTTTGCTAACATCAGCCCTATCAATCTGATACTTGGTTAGAAAAGTCAAGCAGCTTTTTGATACATGGCAATATTTGCCCAAAGATAATTTCCATAGCATAAATACACCACACTATTAAGATTATGATATGGGCCACTTGCACTGTATTAGCAATTGGAAAGAAATGTTACAAATCAGCACTTTTTCACAATTGTAATGCACTAATATATTTGGGTGGGACAAGTGAAAAATGTTAATATCTCATGAAAGGCAGTCTTAACAATTACATAAATCAATACTAATCACACTCTGCATCTTAAAACTTTCATCAGGCACCTGTGGAATTTTAAATGCCTCTAATGCTTTTCTATTAACATGGGAAATTGCTGAAACCTCTTCATTATTTCATGTGTTTTCCTTTCAGTACTTTCCTCACATGAGGAGTGAAATCCTGAACATCTGTATGATACTTCTGGCATATTAACAAGTGACTGAGCAACGCTCTGCTATGTTAACCATTTTGACTGTATTTCAAATGACAACACGAGTACTCACACTTTCACTATAAGGAAAACAAAAAATAGCAGCAGTGTACTTCAAACCAGTTAATTTCCCCACAGAGTACAGACATCTGTCACAAATGCTGGTGAAAAATCACAACTGATTACTGAACCATCTATTCAGTTATTCTGCCCCTGACCTTACTTACTACTATCACAGTTACAACTTTTACACATAAAACCATATATTGAAGCTTTTCTCATCAACCTGATGAATGAAACTTAGTGACATTTTCCATTACATTGGACTTTAACCACTAGTTATAAATAAATTGTGGAATCAAGGCAGCTTCACACACATTCCCATTTCAAGCTCCCTAAATAAGTAGTTGAACTGTAGTTTCTCACTAATATACAGTATGGATATTTTTCAAATGACTAACAGAAAGGGGGGAGTAGCAATTTCTCTGAAATTCAGAATCTCTAATACTAGAATAATTACCAAAATAATTTAAAATTTCATTACAGTATTTTCCCTAATGTGAAAGAAAGACATGGCCAGCAAAAAGTATGCATATTTCTTAACAAAAATAAAACAAAACACCAAAAAGCAAGCACATACCTTATCTATTTTTTCTAATACTTCTACAGTGGAAGGCTTTGCCTGCTTACAAGGGAAAGAACAAAGATATTAATCTCACTTTAAAGAAAAAAAAGTCAGTATTTTTAGGATTACTGTACATTGATAGTTTTCTAACAAAAAGCTATATTTGTAAGAGATTAATAAATTATCTATTTTACATAAAGGTAAGAAATTTTCCTACTTTAACAGTGACAAATAGAAGGGGTTATAATCGATCACTATTTTACAGTTGAAATTGCTCTTAACTGAAGGCTCCTCTGCAACATCACAAAGGATGAAACCTACAATGCACATACAGCAATAATGAATGTGTGGGTGGGAAGTAAAACCAGAACAGAATTGATGAGTGAAGGAAATAGGGCAAAGAGAATTTACAGAGAAAGCCCTAACTTGAGTACTTCAGCTTTTCATCACTATTCACTCTACACAAAGACACATGGTCTAAGGAAATCATAAGCCACTGCAAATAAGTGCTATCATTTCCAGTAAAATTCCCCTTAGGTGCAACTTGAAATCCACCTTCTAGGAATCTTTCCCAATTTCCGAAAACTATCAAGCCATAATCTTTCCCCACCCTTCCCACCACAAATTCAAAAGCCATAGTCCACACTGCAACACCATGAAACTGAGTTTCTCTTACACAAAACTGACATTTCACCTAAACTTCTGCCTTTAAAGGAGTTTTGTATGGGAGGCTCCAAAGTCAATTGCTAATAAGCAAAGGCAATCCTGGACTCAAACAACTCACACCTGCCAGGGGAGTAATCAAAAACCTCATGCCTCTTCTTCCTCAAACTCAGTACACCACCACTCAATAACATAAAAGCCAACAAAACCAGCTAGGAAGACAGACTTGCACAGGTGTAAGTAGTTACCAAAATATGTTAAAACAGACAGAATGATACTCTGCATGTATCCCATTTTGACCTAAAAAAGCCACCAATGTTTCAAGTCATGGATGCTGCAGTATCTATCCCAATGAAGCACTACAAAACTATTTTGACTTACAGAGTTAAAACTCTGTTTCTATAAGTTAACCAAGCCAGTGCCAGACCCATACTGCAAAGGAAGGACAACAGCACAGTTTTACAGTTTAGTGATTTGGCAGAGAATACTTTTGGACATTGAAGGTCTCACTACAGGATTTTTAAGTGACATTCATGAGAAAAGTTTAGCACTAACATTCAACCAGAACTAAGAGTCAACCAACAGGCATTAAGAAACACGTCCTAGGTACTCCCATCTTCAAGATTAAAGAAGATTATATTGTTACACAATTTTACTTACCCTCCATCTTGAAATGAATCCACCCATCTTCTATTGTGGACAAATGTTGGCAGAACTACCAATCTTCTACAAGAATTCACAGCTAGAAAATAAGCATTAAGCACTTAGGAGCAATCTAACAGCATAATCTAAGATTCACAAATTCATTTCAACACCTAAAGAAATCAAAATATTGCATAAATACATTTTCTAGTTATCTACCTATGTGTTATTTTTTAAATCCAGCCTTCTGTTTCACAGACCATCTTGTAAGCCAGTTGATCAACCTTGATGTGGCTAAACTTATTTTTATTTTGAAAATACTTAACCAGATGGAAGTCCTCAAAAACAAAGACACAAAATTACTGGAAAGAGCCACCAAAATCCTTCAGCAGAAAAACTATTTTAAAAAATATTGAGCAGGATTATTTAAGAAACTGATTTCCAGTTCTTTCCTCTGCTGACCATAAGCACAGCTCACTGTTCCTTTTCAGCTGTCAGTCCAGCTGTCCAGCATTAAGTCCTACTGTTTGTGAGAAAATTTCTCAAATAAATCTACTTCCTTTTTTTGCTGTCATCAAAATGAATGTACTGGATAGCACTACTGCTGTCTTTCCTAAGATCTGTTTTAAGTTCAAATAATCAGTTTCAAAGATATTTCACTTGCTAAATGAAAGCACTACATTGGCAAGTCTTCCCTGCACACAACCCACAGTGCAGTCATCAGCACACCAAATGACTCAAACGGTTCCAAAGGTGCAAAAGCAGCAGGCAAACCAGGAAACCACAAACAACACTAATTTGATGACCAAAACAAAAGTGTAGCAACTTTTCATCTGAAGGTAGTTGGAATCAATTGACTTTGAACTTTAGTACAGAATTTCTTTCCAGTCATTCAATTTAGAAGTTTTTTCCTAGTGAATGAAAGAGTAATCAGTTCATAACAACCCCAACAGTAAACTAATGCTCAATCCCAACTGAGGCTCAAACTTTTTTCATTCTAGAATGAAACAGTAAGACTTATTAAAACAAAGCACTGACCTAGCTAGGCAGAAATATAAGTGGTTATTATCTTGTTTAATAAGTTACCTTTGGGAAAAAATCCAAATTTGTTTTCAAATTGTCTGAGGCCATTAGAACAAATATATGTAAGATATGGACTGCTCACTGACATGAATGCTACTGTCCTATGGTAACCTCTTCACCTTTTAAGAAAGCCAAGTACTTCAGAATCCAGAGCTACAGGCCCTGTGATTTCTGAAACCAATCCTTAAATATAAGGCAATCCGTATTTGAAATGCTGCTAAAATGAACCTAGAACACATGGACAAATTAGCTCTGCTGCCACCAAATTGCGAGCACAAAGGGGTGAGCTACAGAAAAAGCACAATTATCCCTTGGGCTCTTGAGCAAATTGTCAAAATAATCACTACTACAGCAACTCACCTCAGCAAAACAGCAGGTTGTTTTCTGGTGGGTTTCTTTGTTTTGTTTTGGTGGGTTTTTTTAAACACACAAACTAACACAGAGAATGTTACACAATTGTCACTCTGCAGATACAAGGTGAGTTTTTTGTGTAATGGACATTGGAGTATATGTGAGCAGATACTTTCTTGCCAAATATTTCTACAGAGATAGATAGTATCTGTATTGAAAAAAAAGAATGAAACTTATGTCGAACAGACAATCAAAAAGTCTGTAACCCCAGAACAAGGCTCCTAAATCTACTCTGCTTCCCTAGCACTGCTACTGCTGTTAGGGCCAATGACAGCTCTCAGTTGTGGACACAAGTGACACAGAGATGCTCACGCAGCCTCTGTGTGTGCCATTTCCTTCAAGCCATAGTTTGAGAACCTCTGCAGTAGAAGTGTTACATCTTTTGAGTACATGTTATCTGTGAGATACTGGTGACACCAACTTTTATTAATAACACATTCATAGTGTATTTCTACATGAGTGTTTTTAAAATGTCTGGCAAATACGGGGAAGAGAAACAGGTTTGACAGGTGTCACCGTGCATGTGATTTCAAATGAACTGCAATCATAACAGGTTTTATATATGCTGCTCAGCAAGTCAGTAATACCACCAAAACGCTTCCCCAAAGAGGTTTTAAAGGATTAGGGCTACTAGATTCACACTTACAGCTTAGTCACTGAATCCTTAGTTTGGAGATACAGAATTTTCTATGACTTCTATGGACCGCCTCAGATGTTTTCTTTCTCTTCTTTTTGACATGACAACACAAACTGCTTCAAACTCTCCTCCTTCCTCCTCATCTGCCACTCCACATACCAATCCCCAATACCCTACTGTTCAAGAGTTCTCCTTTCACAAGTTGCTTCCTTCCCATGCTCTAATCAACAAATGATTGCATGGCACCCTTCCCCTTCTGAAGACTCCTTCTTTAGCTGTGCATTCCAGTCACCAAGAACTCCTGCAATTGGACTTATTTCCACAAACACTATCACTGATTTAACACACATGTAAGATAGCGGCAACATATCCTAGTCCTGGGCTTAAAACAGACAACAGAATTTTTAAAAAACACTTAATACAGAAGCTTAAGAAAACACTACTACCCATTTTGTCACCCAACTCTCTCAAAAAAATACTAATTTCTTGATAGCAGCTCCCCCACTCCCAAAACATGTAAGTTATTTACTAAAAAGCAGAAGTGCCAGTCTAAGAGTATCACAGCAGAAGCTTCTCTTTGAAAGGGGGATGAATCATGCTCGATTACAGAAGTCCTCCACCAACCATCCACTGAGATGGAGAAAATAGTTTGATGATCTCATTTCACTTTTATTAAGTCAGTCTCAAATTCCTTCAGGGTTATTGTTAATGTTTTAAGATTAAAAGCTCTCAAAAAAATTAAGTCTCCCAAGAAAATTTTAATAACTGACATGATGAAATTCAAGACTGAATAACGTCAAGAGAAGACATATTAAAAGCAAAAAAGGAAACTAGAAACCTGCTATCAAGGCCTTACCTACAGACCTTTCCCCTGAGGGAATGGACAATGCTTTTTAAATGAGGGGTTTTGAAAACGTAGTGACTTCATTATATGTAAATATTTTTAGACATTTATCATCACAAAGAACACAAGGTCTACCGCTCAAACTGAATTTCCAGTTCTCCCACAACTTAGTGACCTCAGAAACCTCCACCAGAAAAAGTTACTCCAGCCATGAGTGCAACAGGCAAGGAAACAAGCAAAATGAAACCCAGACCATCACCCACCACCTACTGCCGGCCTGTCCTGGGCCCTCTCGGCTGGAACAAGACGCCGAACTTTTTTTCCGTTTAAACTTCGCTCTCAGTTCGGAAGCAGCCCAGAGGCCTTACGCTGTGCAGAGCCTTAATGAGAAAGACAAACGGGTTCCCACACGGGCTGCGCAGCGGCGGAGTGGGTGGGTCAGGCGCTATTTTTGAAGCCCGGGCTCGGTGCGACGCTGCGGCCGCCAGGGCCCGAGGAGCGAGCCGCGGAGCTGGGGGCGGCCCCGGCCGGTCCCCGCGACAGCCGGGCGGGGCAGGGCAGGGCAGGGCCGGGCAGGGCAGGGCCCCGCAGCCGCAGCTCCCTCCCCCGAGGCNAGGGGCGGGAGGCGGCGGGAAAGGGCCGGGGGGGGATGGGATGGGATGGGATGGGATGGGATGGGATCGGATCGGCACTGTACTGTACTATACTGTGAGACCGTGTGGGGCCGCCCTGCCCGGACCGTGCCCGACCGCACCGCCCTGTACCGGCCCCGCTCGGGGCCCGGGCGGGTTGCGAGGCCGTTGCCGTATTCCCGCGGCTCTCGCTGGTCGCTGCTCACAGACAATAAAAGGTGTTCCAGCGCTAAGTCGGCTGGACACGGGGCTCAGGCTGTCGTGCGGGGGGTCTGAGCGGCCTCCTGGCGCTGCCGTGTGCAGCCCCTGCCAGCGAGGCGGTGCTGACAAAGGCCCCTGTGTGTCCGCCGGGCGGGCGCCGCAGCCCTGGGTCACTGCAGGGGATGCTCTCGCTGTCCCCTGTTCCAGCCAGCAGATGCTGGACGTCTTCGGAGAGAAGCAGAACTCTATTTCTTTAATCTACATGGCTGTAATAACAGTGTCCTCTCCCTTGGTCGTCTATCAGTTTTCCTAAGTGGCTGACCCCCATCGCTTGCCCCATGCCGAGAGGACTGAGGAACACGGAGTATTTGCTCTGCGCTGTGTTTCTGACAAAGTCTGCGATACCCTGCTCACAAGTTCTACCACTACAGTTACACGAGTGGGTGCACCTGCACAGATGGGGAAGGAAGTCCTTCAGAGTGCCTTGAAGTAGGAATTCCTACACAGAAGCTGTCACTGACCGCGCACTGTTGAACATCTTGTATGTAACAGTGCCTCATAATACAGCCTATACATGTTGTGGTTATTCCAGTTGTTGTAGGTTGATACTGGTCAGCATGCAAACACCCCCACAACCTCCTGCTCACTCCCACTCTGGAGGATGGCGGAGAGACTAGGAAGAGTAAAAGTCAGAAAGCTTGGGGGTTGGATTTAAAGAAAGTTTACGTGAAAGAAAAAAAAATAAATGCAAGGGAAATAACTAACCACCTCCCATAAGCTGACTGATGTCCAGCCAGTCTTCAAGCAATTGTGTATCCTGGAAGACAAACACCCTCATCTTCTTATTCTGCTACCCCAATATTATTGCTGGGCATGTTATGTAGTATGGAATATCCACTTGGCCAATTTGAGTCTGCTGTCCTGGCTGTTTCCCCTCCCAAAATTCTTGCTCACCCCCAGACTATTCACTAAAGGAGCAGAGCATGAAAATGACAAAGCCTTGGCATTGTGCAAGTACTGTTCAGCAATGCTCAAAACATTGCTGTGTCATCGGTGCTGCTTTAGTCAAAGAATACAACACAGAGCAGCATATGGGCTGCTGTGAGGAAAATTAGCTTCATAGCAGGGAGACCCTGTACACCAGTTTTTAAAATAGTTCAAATTTATACAGAATAGGCAATGATTTTAGGCCAGGAGAGACAAGCAGGATATCCCACCACCTTTCCAGGCAACACAATCAGCTTCAATCTTTAAGCACTAGAGCTGCTGAGTCTGATCATCTGCTGAGTATTCATTCTTAGTTTTGACATTGGGAAATTAATCCTTTTAGCTTCTGCCAGTGCTCAGAGTGAATCTTCCTGTTCTACATTATCAGCTAGTTACAGTATCAGCTAAGTAACAACTTCCTCTGTGAATCATGGTTTAGAATGATCTTCAAGTAAGTTCATCACAAAACAATGTCAGGCAATGCAGAGCCACTGATTATAGTAGAAATACTCTGTTATCAATTACAGAGGTAACCTACATCTACAGCTTTTTCCTCATTGAGACCTAGAATGTTCCTTCCTTTCCAAGTGGAAAAAAGACTAAGTGACTGAGCTTCTCCTTCTCTTCATCTTGGCCTCTAGAACCCCTTCTACTTAACTCTTTGTAACAATTACTTTCATTCTGCTGAGAGGATAATTTTCAGGTTAAATACAGCTATAGTCCATTTCTGATTTTGATACTTCAAAGTGGCATGTTGCTGGAGAGTATCTGATTTTAATCTTCAACTTTAAGCTAGCATATTTAAGTGTGCTGATATCTTTTTCCATAGTCAGCTTAATATCCACTTCAATTCAATGCAAATAATGACTATATCATGTTTAAAGGCATTTTGAAATGCTGCAGGAAATACTGGTGTCTCCAAGAAGCTGCTTTTTAACTTCTTCTTTTCTTTTCTTTTCTTNGTCACCACAAAGTTCAGCCCTAATTCAGGGCTGAACCAGATTTTTGAGGAAGATCCCAAGCTCTACTTCTGTCCTTGGGCCCTTTTGCAGAGCTGGTTTTTATGCAGGTTTCCTCCATGAAGTTCTAATCGCCTCTATTCAGTTATGAATCTGTCTAAAACTGAGGATAAAAACATAACTTCGAATCAGTCACCTTCAAATTTTCATTAATCTGATTCAAAACTGCCCCCTACAGAGTATTTAAAACTCTTGAATAAATTCCCTTCAAAATCCTTCATTATCAGTGAGATTGATGTTTAACCTGACGCTACATAACCACTCTAACAACAGAGCACATGTTCAGAATTTTCCCCAGCATCATAGATGGCATCTAGCACTTTCAGTCTCTCTATATGCAGAACACAGAACAATCAACTTATTTTTTAAAAAAAAACAAACAATAAACTTCTTTTAAAATGTTTTGGTCTCACAGCCTAAGATTGCCTTTAAGAAGAGTTTTCCCATGGTAACATTTGTAATGCTCCTATATTTAGCAATACATGTAGCGTAGTAGTCCAAATTATTTTTCTAAATAAATGTATGGGTCTGTACATCATTAGGAAAATACAATCTGGTTAAGATAAATTTAGTATTGCCTAATTGTGTTTACTTTAAATTTTTTATTTAGCATTTTAAAACAGATCCTTTTCGACATCTCTGGCTAGTGAGCCCATGTAGATGCTGGGAAATTTTACGTGCTGAACCAGAACCTGTTTACATTGCAAATGGAGTTGTGGCTACAGCAAATGAAGGTACATGAAGCCTAAAGATCACAAACTCCACTACCCAAACCACTACTGACTATGCTCTGCAGAGTCTCATCAGTTCTTTCATGTCATCATTACTGGGAATTAGATGCTGCCATTTGCTGCATTGCTCAGGCTGAAACTGGGGCACCATGTCCCGGTTACTTGGTTTGAGTTAGCCTTCTGTGCTCATCGCTGTGCACCACAGCGATTTCCTCAAGAGTACAGCTTTACTTTGGGCCACTTCCTCATGCCCTGTGGGCACCTCAGTGATTAAAGCAAGCCCAAGATGTTAGGGAGACAGTCCAGGCACCCCTTGCTCTGCTCTCCACCTGAAAAGCTACTCTACCACCACTGGTGGATTGAAGTGGTGTCACCTTTTTGGTGGCTGCAGCATCCTTACAGCCCACCCTCAGCTGAATGTATTAGTGGAAGCCAAAATTTAATCTAGTCAACAATGGACCATGTGTCTCAAGGCCTGGAATCTGTTTTCTCTGCACCTTGAACAGAATGAGTGCTTGCTGGCATTTTATAAATGACACATACACAGTAACTAACATGCATTTGTGAATGTCCTGCATAATTCAGTTTTGGGAAAACATATATAATTGTGTTTATTTATATTTTGTATTTACAATATATTCATAATACATTTGAAAAAGCAATTTAGGAAAATTTTCTTTTTTTACCAAACCAAATACATATGTAATTAATAACATCTGTGGGGGCATATCTGTACTAAAAGTCACATCAAGCCTGTAATTAACCAACACGACTGACTCTGATGACTCCAGACTATTTTCTTGTCTTGTTTTGTTGCAAGTTTCAGTTAAAACTGGGACTGCGAAAAGAGCTAGAGAAAACTGTTTTACAAAGCCCTACTAGAGGGAACTGCTGAATTAGAAAGAGTTGAGGCCTGAAGCCACAAGGCAGATATAAATTGGAAGCTGCAAGAAAGTCTTAAAAATAAATTAACCAACTAAATTTTGTTTAATTAGTGATATTTAAATCATTTCATAGCATACAAAAAAGGTGACACTCCCGTAGTGGTGTGACTTCAGTGACATATTTTGGCAAGATATGCTTTAGAAATGTGTTCTGCAACAAGAGCACTGAGAAAGATATCATAGCCTTGATTTTATTTTTTGTATGTAATAGTATCTGCTTTTTTTGATATTCTGATTCAGCTGTAATATTTGGAGTGCCAGTTTTCTATATTCTTACAGTTGCCTTTAGTTCCCTGAGCCTTTCAGTATTTTATTATATAGAGCATTAGAATGCTTCATCACTTCTATTAAGCAATTTTTAAGGCTTTTTCCAATCAATTATTACCTCAAAAAGAAATATGTAATCCATTAAATCAAAAGATACAATTTCCAGTGAATGGCTCATATAAAAATCTCTTAACAGTTGCATACAGTCATCAGAAAAAGCCAAGATCAACTTTTCCATTCCAGAAAGTATTCTTGTTGTGATTAAGACCTTTGCTTTTGATTAATAATAATCATAATCATAATCATAATCATAATCATAATATTTTTATATTATTATTATTATTATTATTATTATTGCTACTACTTACTATTGCTATTGCCATTGCTATCCCTGTCAATGTTGATGTTACTGTTGCTCTTGTTATATTACTCATGTTGTTACTTATTATTACAACTGTTACTGTTATTATTTCTCTGGTTATTTTGCTGATTATTGTTCTATGGCCAATGTAAACATTTAAAATCTTTGCAATAAATAACTAAATAAATATATAGAAGATACAAATATCTTAAAACTCTTGATTGGGTCCCTAGAATGTGAACTGTTCAATACCTGAAAGACCATCAAGTTTAACGCAGGAATGACAGGCTCTTCTTCAAGTGAGTACTACACATCTCTTACAAAATGTTTAGAAACATGGTTAAACTCTGGATTATTTTCATGGCACAACAAATCAGGAAAGTGATTTCTTATAAAACAAACACTGAAATGAATGCGTTTGTTCTGTCATTAAGATCTCATGAACAAACAGAAGAAGCCTAGTGTGAACCTGTCACGTGAGAAGCAGAAAGATGGTTTTGCCTCTATTTGAGATAAGTTGTGCTTCAAATCATGTATGACATTTTATATACATATAAGTACATCCCCTTCCTTGATGGGCATGACTTCAAGCTTCTGACTCTTTAATGGCTATAATGAGCTATTTCTGTTTATAGTTATAAAAATGACTGTATAACAATAACTCAGTGTTCTGTAAAAAACATCCTAAATCAATTTTCCCTAGTTTCCAAAGGAAAGTATGATTATTCTCACTGAAAATATTTCAGCTGTGCTAATGCCTAAGTCAGTTATATTATTTTTGCTTCCTGGAGCAGTTTGCTCTTTTAACAAATTTCGGTTCTGATTCAACAGGATTCCTCCTCTTTACTAAACACATAAGTACATCCTTAAATTTTATTAACATCTATTTCCTTGAAGCTAAATAAAATAAAGAACACTTTTCAAAAGCCTTTTTAATATGGTTGTGCCTACTGGGCAAAGTTGAAATGAACCCAACTAACTGAGAACCAAATTATGAAGTAATTTGAATGAAATTCCTGTTGACCTTAAGAGGATATTTACTTTAATAAGAATAATGGAATTTGGAACCAAATAAATGTGATTCAAGGGGCGAATGAGAAAGTGCTGTTCTTACTGCAGCAAGCCTTCCTTCCAGGGCACTGCATGTGTGTGCAGGGCACAGGCAAGTGCAGGAAGAGTGTCCCATTTCTGCTCAACCTGACTGCATTTTAATGCTTTCATATTAGTCAAGCTGGAGGAGACAGGCAATGAGAAGGAAAGTTCTAATTAGTACATATATTTTGCTTTTGATAACTGCTCAAAATGGTAGACAGAACATTACCTACATTAAATTCATTTCATACATATTCCTGATTGTTACAAGAGCTTACTTTAATGAAGTATAAAATTTACATATAAAATTGTTTTCGGAAAAGTATGAAGAACTGGATCTGCTAATAAGCCTTGTTCTGGTTGGAAACCAAATGGAACCATAGAGTCCCAGAATGCCAGAAATAGGATAATAAATATTTCTGGCACAATTTCAAAGGTGCATAATGCCAGACACAGACATGTAAAAGTAATGGCAAGCTCTACAGAGATTATAAAAGAAATAAAATCACAGTTCGTAATTCATATAATCATGTTAAATAGCAGGCTTATAAACCAGTTCTTATAATAAAATCCACATGTAAAAGTATCTGTGATTTCATTCAGTTAAAGATGACAAATATTAGAGCTCCCCTTGAAAGCAAATGTATATCTAGCAAGCTGAAGGACAATGAACAGTTGCTTTATGTTCATGTTTAATGGTAAAAACTCTGGTAGTCTTTTCACATGTGATTTTCAAATAACTTTTCAAAGAATGTGAAATTTGAAAGTGTTCAGAATTTTAGAACATATTTCAGCTACTTAGTATCCTTTACTACAACTATTATTGCTTCAAGATTAGATAATTCAAGATCTGAAATTAATCCCTTCACATGCAAAACTCCCAGGCAACATGATTTCTCACAGTATGTCATACTAATACATGTCTAAAACAGAGCTTGAATTAATTATACTAGAAGGATGTAAAAAATTTTTCTTTCTCAAAATAAATCTATTACATTAAATGCATATAGAAGTTGGACAAAAAGCAGAACTTCTACTGTAATCACTCCCATAACTTCAAATGATAGGACTCAAAGTAATTCCAGCCTGTTTTGGCTACGTAGAAGTGCTTAGATAAAATTAATGTGTCTTGGATTCTAAAAACACCCTTGGGAACTGGCATTTCAGAGCAATGATTTGGGGTTTCATTGTACATTTTTGGTGTACTCTCCATATTCCAGTCATAAACTGACCCATAATCAAGCAACAGGCCCATAATCAACCAGTGAAAAGCAATGATAAAGGTGTAATGAGTCAAAGGTAAAATGCAGATGAGATGTTGGGGGAAAGAAAAATCTGAAATAAAACTTTAGTTCTCCAGGCAAAATAAACCAGAATAAACCAGAATAAAATGCACTAGAAAAGGCTTATTTTCCAGCACAAGCAGCACATCAAATTGAGTCCTGTTGAGACTAAGGGAGGGTGCCAGAAAATACAAATAGCATGTAATGATTTCTAGGACTCTTGTTTTAGGGCAAAATATATATTTTGTTAGGTCTGGGTTATTTTATTAAGTGATACACATTTACCAACACTAGATCAGTACTTCCATGTCAGAAAAACAGGAAAAATACTATAATACATTTTATGTTTGTCAGTTACTTTGATTCTTTTTGAAGAATAGCAGTTTTACACATTCATTTAATTAACTTCACTTTAAGACAGATAGATGCTAATCTAAAACCTATTAACAGTGAAAACTTAGTTACTCTATTTGTTAGTTGCCTGTCTTAGCAATTTGTTCTTCAAAACATCACAACATATCTTCATTTTCACGGAAGTTCTAACACCACAGTGCACTGAGAGGACCTGTGAAAAATAACAAAACTTTGCACATTTCTATGAAAATATTATTGCCTTATTGATGGATGTTTTTTATTTCCTTCCCTATATTTCAGATATTAACAGTTTGGTGCTGTCTCTGTTTTATGCTTGAATGACCTATGGCTAGCAAATTGGGTCCTAGGATTCCTGGAATATTCCACAGCACAACTATCTATAATATACTAAATTACACCCATCTGATATATGCATTGACAAATAATAGGCTTTCCTGTAGGACTTGTTTGCTTACTCTTTGATTTAGCCAGAAAACTTTCAGAAAGGCTTTGTGGGTTCAGGTGAGATACTGCAAGGGATCTGATTTTCCACAAGTACTGATTCTCTAACCTTTGAAAATCAAGGGGTTTTTAAGTGTCAAGAGCAGAGGAATCAATTCATAGCTGTTAGGCATTTTTAAATCTTGACCTATGCATCTTCCTATTTTTTTCCAATTTTTGGGAAAATAACTTCTGATGTTAATTATATACCCTTGTATGTAAGTTACATACCTCTTTTGTTATAATATAGTTAAAAATTAAAAATAGAATTTTAAGTAAAAATTAATCATTACATTATTGCTGGGAAGAGTGCAGGCACCGCACATATTTCTAACAATCTATAAATGCATTCCTACAAACTTATTTATTGGATAAGTCTGGCCATAAATTGGCCAGGACACAGAACTTTATGTGAAAAAAAAGTAGAACATTGAACAAAAACGTTATATGTCCATGGTATTAGATCTAAAGTAAAGTAACCACCAACTCCTAAACATGTATCCCAAAACTCACAATCTTTATAATGAAAGGAAAAGGCCACATCATATAACTGTCTTAGCCAGGCAATTTGGCATTTAACTTGTTTATTTTTCAGTTAAACGAAATCCAAATATCTCTGGGGAAGACAGTGCTAATAACAAAAATAACCACATAAGCTTTGTATATGAAGTTCAATTTTAGCTTTAGTAGGGCCTGTCAGATTGGAAATTGTAGTAAAAAGCAAGTAAACCTTAATCAGATTCTATCACACTGATAGATTGGGCATTTTGTTTTTTATCCAGTTTGCTTCAGAATTTCTGGTCTGATCCTGAGTCCTGAAATACTCAATGTTCCTTTGATATTATTCTTAGTTTTGCAAATAATTTACCATTTTCTTAGTGAGGAAATTCTATCTTAATCAAAGAAATCCTGCTTAATGAACCCATTAGAGAAAATGAGGAATATTTGCCTTTTGTTTTTCTGTTGATGTTAAGAATTTTCTTGACTATGTGATTCCCCACTGATATAACTGTTGTTGATTGCCCTAAGAGCAGGAACAGCCTGCTTATGGAATAGCTAACTGCAGCCTACTGATTTTAAAACTCTCCTGAAGACACTGCTTTAGCAATGCTTTCTAAAGTATGTGCATTTATATCTATTTGTTGAATTAATTTTATATATCTATAGCAACTCTTTGCTTTTTCACACTGGCAAAATCTTTCATTCTTTAACACATGCTTTTCTCAATTTAGAATTTATGCCTTCTCTATTTTTGAGCATTGCATGAAATTAAACCCTAATCTTTCATCAGCATCTCAGAGGAATATTTCAGTTGCATACTTCCCCAAAACTTATTAGGGTTCCATACAGTGGCAGTGGTCCACACCTAATGCAGGACTGAGACCTGGTGATTCTGTGACACAAATCTCTAACTATATGACAATTTTAATCTATTCTTTCTGCTCCTGCTTTTGTCAATGTTTGAAGACTAGAGGAGTTGCAAAATGGCATATGCCTTTTATTTATCTTTGCCAGTGTATTATCTGAACTGTGCAGTGATCTAGGAGATTGTACCATCCATCTAATTCTATAACACCCATGCCTTCCAAAACTACAGCTTGTGTTGGGTGCCAAAGTGAAGAAATTTCAGAGGTTCTGACTTTTAAGAGTGAGTAGATTACTTGAAGCATTAATTAGAGGCAGCTAGAACTGAAAATGTTAAGCATGTTGAAAATTAAAGACTTATCTGCTCTAAAGCCACGTTTGGGTATTCAGAACTTTCCTCACTATCTCATTGTGTTATTGAAAGGGCTTTTAGTTATTCACTTAAATCATATTGCATACATGTTCACATTTTGAGCTAAATTCTTTCTTCAGAGGAGCACAGCAGCTCTTTGACTTCAGCAGAATCTCGTGTGAGGACATCTACAACGTCTATCCTGGAGGACAAGGCTTCTGTCTTGACTGGAATCATGGAACACACCTTTCTAAGTTTCCAGAAAGACCCTGGGGTAAGAGCTGCCACCCTCATTCTTTACCCCAGATCTCAAACTAAAGAATGGGCACTTCACTGGTGCTCATGACTGTGACAGCACTCTTGGCACATATATAAAATATTTTCATTTCCAAAAGGGTCTGTGTCTCATCCACTTGCACATCTACCAACCAGCAGTTTCTTCAGCTCATATTACATCTCCCAGAAAATCATTTCACATAGCTATGAAAACAGACAGGAGAGTAGGATTAACAGAGGTGGGAACCCCTTCATCCACAGCCCCAAATCCACACTGCTGCCAGCAAACCCATGACACTGATTGCCTACTTCGGGTCTGAGTTGGACTTGCCGTGCTGTGGACAAACACCTCAAGGGAGAAATTAATCCCCAACACATGGTCAAACCCACACATCTCCATACCGGAAAAGGGTGTGTTATGAGGAGTTGGTATCAGATTAATTGTATTTTTTAAATCTTTGCCTTTGAAATGAGAATTCAATGATCCAGCCAGCTGCATATAATTAAGAGCAGCAATTGAACGTAATAGGGTGAGGAACTTTTAATGGGTGTTTATATGTTGAAAGCACCAACCTCTCTTTTAAATTAAAGAAGTAGAAGAAATAGTAATTGCTAAAAGATAACTCAGAATTCAGAATGCCCTGAGAAGAGGAAGATCTGTTTTTCTTCAAGCTTCAAAATGCTAGGCTTCTTTGTTCCAGTTACCCCAATATCCCCAATAAAGGGTATGGGAAAGTGGTCTTTAAAATCTTACTCTGAGGGGGGGAAAAGGGGAAAAAAAAGAATTGCATTAGCATTTTTTAGCTGCTTAGAAGGTTAAAAACATTTCAGCTAAAGGGTCTAGATTGAGGTATGTGAGGCAAAAACAAATATTTCTCCATAAAATGGCTACACTAGCATAAAGAGAAATACTTAGTACACTCAAGGTGGGAATTTAGGGAATAGTATTTTTGCTTTTTTTTAACAGGAAGTACTGTTTAGGCATTTTATATAGGGGTTTCTGCATTTGAGAAGGGATAATTTGCTCTGAAATATGTGGGCAACCAGCCTAAATTCTCTAATTGAGTAGTTTGCTTATAACCCCAGGCCATTAGGTGAATGTAAACTATTACAGGCTTAGTAAGAAAATAGTCCCATTAGGATTTTTGTATTTGTATGTGGTTGTGGGTTAGTGTGACTGTTTTCAAAATGATGAATTAATGAAAAGCTCTTTTTTTCTGAGTTTGCAAATACCTACTTTGAAATACCCACACTCAAATTAAGCTGAAGAGTTCCTTTTTTTTCTATCAAAAAATACCAGATCAAGGTTTAGTTAGTTCCAGTGTGAGATATCTAGGGTAAATCACAGGTGTATTTGCAATTTTTACAAAACATATATTCCTGAAGAAATAACTAATTGAATTTTTTATCCATGTTTCTTAAACTGTCCTTAATTTTAAGTGCCACCTATTAGTACAAGAAAAACTGTCCTCTGGGAAAGCCATGTCCTTCTAGGCTTCATACTTTGTACATGTGCTTCAATTGTTACTGTTAAGATGTCACAAACACTTCTTGTAGGCTCATTTCTACAAGGAAGGAGACAACTTTATGTGCAGCTTCTTTTATACTGCTAGTATTAAATCTTTTACTTTTCTCTACATAATACATCTCTCAGCTGAACAGTCTGTTACGTTTTCTGTTCCCAGGCAGACTTTACCCTATCACATTTTGTTTTTCATGGCCACTGTATGTACTTATTGAAGATATTCAGAAGAGGAAACATAGCTTTGATTGAAAGTAATAGGAATAAATGACCTACATATAAACACATTAGAAGTCAGTCCTAAATTCACTGATGATTTTCAGCATCCAGCATCCTTCCCATAAAACCTGAGAACTAAGAATTATGAAGAACTACAAAGTCTATGAAATGAGGAAAGTCCTGTCATAGATTTGATGCAGGAAAAGACAAAGAGTATTTGTGTCAATCGTGCCTAAACTCCAAGGGAGAAATGTGACCACAGAGACAGATACTTCTCCAGATGAAGTCAAGGAGGGGTTTAAGTAGCTCAGCATCCCTTGAACTCTGGAAAATATTCACCTAGCAAGAGAAATGCGTGATCTGAAGATGGATGCAGTTTTCTTGTAAATTGACCAGTTTATCAATGCCGCAGGGGCTGAAGGATTAAAAGAAAGAAGCAAAAATCAGCACATTTTGAATCCAGGCCAAGTAAAACTGAAGTAAAACATTGGAAGAGGAAGACACACACTGAAAAAAAGGTGAATGGTGGTATTGCAACATACAACAAACAATCTAGTTGCTTGGGGAATTAGCATGAATAACCCTGTGAATTAAGAAACTGTGTAAAGGGGGTTTATTAAAATAAAATGGTCACATAGCTTATACTGTTTCTTTTATAATGTCCAAAGATTTTAAGCTGTTGATGTTTTTCCATTATATCAGCAATATAAGGGATTTTGTTCATCAAGTGAATGTGATAAATAGGAAATCCCTATATTGAGGATTTAAAAAAAGTTCAAAGCACTGCAAATCCAGTAAAAAAAAGCACAAATAAAACAAATAAGGCTGGAAATGCAGCCAGTAGGGAGTACTACATGCAATAGTAGCTTACTCTGGCTATGTGTAGAATGTACATCTACATCAGATGGCAAGGAAAACCAGTAAAAGGCAAGAACCAAAAGTTATAACCTGATAGGTTACCAGGACAACCATTTGAGACAAAACACTAAGATTTCAGGATTCTTTTAAAGACTATTTCCTTGGCATCACATTTAATCTTTTCTTCTCACACAAAAGTCCCCCATAGGCCCTTTCTATGTCCTCATCCTTTGTGCCCCATATTGTCTGTACAGAGACTGGGAACTTGGAAATTCAAGCATCCCAGGTCTCAGTCCCATGGCCTGGATCCACATGATTCACAATTACAGCTACAAACAATTGCAATTAAAGGGGAAAGTTTATTCAAAGCTCCTCTAAAAAAGTATCAATGCAGTGCAGCAAATATGTCTGCCATGTAAAGGTGAACTGTGTTCACTGCAGATAGATCTTTAAAGAGATTATTTACTAAGCCCTTACACACTGCCACTCAGGATGTGTGAAATATGAGACATGTTTATTTAACTCTGCTAGTCTTAAGTTGTTTGTCCAAACAAAGGTTTTAAGATTGGGGCTTATTTTTTTGCTTTGGGGAAAACAACATATTTTTCAGTTATGTAACAGCTTAACTTCTGGTGTTAAAATTTTCAAACATTGGTCAAAGGCAGATAGACGATCATTTGGTGTTGACTGTGCAAGTCTGAATATCAGGGGCAATGGACAATGAGGTCTTCTAGGAGGTGTGGGAAACATTAGTCCTACACAGTACTATTTGCAGTGCCTAAAATGAAGATTAAAACTCATGCACAAGCAGTTTGATGGCTGTAACTGTGCAAATTCAGATGTTCTCCTGAGTCATGGATTCATTTTAAGTTGCTCATTTGCGTTTCCTCTTCTCCTGAAAAGCTTAGCCTTTAGCACCGTTTTAGGCTCCAGCTTTTGCAATGGACTAATAGAGTGGGTGCTGTAGATTGAATCTCCAGAGGAAATTATAAACCAGCCCTGAATACAGAATACGAGCTGGACATTGAACCCTGAACATAAAAACAAATGAAGCTTTTACTAACTTCATCAAACACTCTTGAATTTCCTGCTTTCTGAAAGAAGGATGCTGCTCCGAGGAGTCTGAGGTCTTACTTAAGAGCACTCACTCTTCCCAAAAGAGAAAGCAGACTAAACACTCACCATTTTGCCTGGGATGGTATCTTTGCATTCCCCAAGCTCTGGTTCTTCCCATCCACCTGACCACCTCCACAGTAACACAGAACTGTCTCAGTTTGACACAAATGTCTCAGTTGTCTCTCTCAGTGAGTTTTGCTGCCATCACCTTCCTTATTCCCCACCTTGCCATATGCAGTCTGCCTGTCTCTAAGGTCAGAAGGAAGACAGTGCAGCCTTGAAAATATGGGACTGGATTTTGCAGATGTTCTAGCACTCAAATGAATTCTCCTTGGCAGCATTTGAATACTTTCATCTGTTTGCTCTCTTGTCTGTCCTACTATAAATGTTTGTAAAACAGGGAATTTGGAATAAACACAGCAAAATACCGGCAGTCAGTGTATGTGTGAGGATCAGGTTTCATATGCAAATACCTCAACATTTTCTAAGTGACATTAATTGCTCAAGAAGTCTGAATCAAATAGTAGTAATCAATTAGGCTTAGAAAGTAAATATTATGAAGCAAAATATAATGGAGGCACTGGAGACTAAATTTTGCCAAGAAAATAAATGGATATTTATTACCTTCAGAAGTTCTATGAAGGAAATTACAGATACTGAATACTTCTGAAAATCAAACCACTTCTCACTGTGGAAAAATGAAGTTAGTTGCCATCAATCAAAATTGCTCTAATTTACCCCATGTAATTTCTCAGTCAAGATTACCCAGGACAAACTAAAACAAAAATGTGTCAGCTATTAATATTTTTTCAGTCTAAGAAGAATACACGACATGGAAAGGATGAAGATATCTGAATGAATTAATTTTTAATAAATCCTCCATTCTATTTCTACAGAATTCTAAATTATTTTTCTCCTGTTCAGCTTTTCCACAACTTCCCTGGGGATGAGCTTCAACTCTTGTGCCAGTGGAGGAACCCCTGGAGCAAAGCTGGTTTGGTGGTTCAGAATAGGTAGCTCAGCCTGGCTTTGCAGGAACATGGTCCATGGTACTTACTGTCTTTTAGCAATTGTGAACTGCTGCCATAGACCTTTTGACTTTAAATCTTAATATCATTGTAGCTTTAAACTGTTCTTCAAGATTATATTTAGACAACAATAAATTCACAAGAGAGTTGATTTTAAAAGTACAGGCTGGGCATGAACCTTACCTACTATGTAGTTGCATCATGAATACAGGAACTGTATCTAGCTTAAACCCAGGGAAGAAAGCCCCAGGATCAAAGCCAGACTTTGTAGACATTTTTAATTATGTATTACTGGTAAAGCAATAAAAGCTTACAATATGGGCTCTATTCACAAAAAGGACATTGTTTTGTCATGTTCTTCTTGTAAATTCCTTATGCATGACTCAAAGTGTCATTTTACATGAGATTCATAAAGACAAATGTCAGTTCTACATGGGTGTACCAATGTGTTACAGAGTTTAATCAAAAGCAAATGTGTATGTTGAAATCATATGTGTCATTAAGAGCATTTTTGCCCATAAATTGGAACTCCTATTATGGACAACAGACTGAGCTCCTATGCAATAAAGCTGCACTAGGCCTTCTGCATTTCCTGAAAGAGTTTACCAAATTGGTTCAAAATGCAGTTATGAAACACAGTGTTCTCTAAGGAAACTATTATCACAGGGAAGTGCTTCAGGAAGAGTCTACATGCTTTGAATTTATACTTCCATTTCAAGTACTGTCAGAGAAAAAGTCTTTAACAATATACGATATTAGAAAGCATCCTAAGAGAGTTCAGGCTTAGTCTTTATAAGAAAAACAAAGCTAACGTAGCTGGTGGTTCAGAAACTATGACTGAAATAATTAGGAGGTATGTTATTGGGGAAAGACTTGAAGGCCAGTAAAACAGGCACAGGTAGATGCTGAAGTGTTGTGAAGTAGAACACCGACAACATGCTGAACGGTAATTTTCATAGTTATCACAGTGAGGCATCAATGCATCACAACTGTGTTGGAAAAAAATAATAGAAAGCTTGTTTTTAAATGCTGCCTTATGGAAGCAGTAAGCACAAAACTACAAAAAGCAGTAAACAAACCAGAATGTTTAATTGTATTAATTACAGTAACAATAATGGTCAAGTATAAACTTACAGGAAATAGAGGTGCTGTAATAATTCTTCATGTGGCACATAAAATCTCACAGGTTATGGTGCCTTATAACCATACATCACCTAATTTCAGTTAGCAAATAAATCAAAACATATTATTAAAAGAATACAAGTGAGTAAAGGATAATAAGATTAAGATTACCAGGGAAAAATTAGTACCTGGAAGACTAAAGGACCCAGGACCCATCTAGATGTTTAACGCATAGTTAGAAAATCCAAAAATATCACACAGACATTTGGGAAGCAAACTGCTAACATACATTTAGAAAGGAAAGGCAAGAACATATCACTGTATTTTGTAAAATACATGCATTCCACGTGTATCACCAGCATGTGTTGACTCTCCAAATGAAACCATCTGCTGCGAAAGAGATACCCAGGGAAAATCAACTAGTTTCAAAATGGTATTAATACTAATGAAAGGCATTTGATTCTTGGAAAGCAAAAACATTCAGAGTTAGATTCTTAATTCTGATAAATACTTCTTGGTTGATTCCACTATAAAATCTTTTATTACAAAACTGAGCAAAAGCCAGAATCTTGGTTTCCACTTGCTATTTCTGTTCATCTGTCTTTTCATCACTCAGGGGAATTTGAAATTCTCTTTCCCACCAGTTTTCCACACACAGACGTGTTCTTATGGGGTGAAATATTTTCCCCACAAGGTAATACTATAGGAGTCATATTCCCTTTATGTAACACCACCTTCCTTTCCCCCGCCATGCCATCTCCCTCTTCTCTGACCATGTGTATTTCCCCAGACTGGTGGAGGAACTGTAAGGACAGGGAAGTGTTTTAATCAGTGACAGTGATCTTCTTCCATATATACAGAGAGAGACCCAAGTTCAGAAGGCTTTACTTTATCTCTGGAGCTGAAGATGTGACCTCGGTCAATAAAAGTAATTCTTTACTGCCAGTGAAGGGGTGAACTGGTTCCTGCATTTACCCACTAAGGACTGTTTCTTGCTTTTTTGCTCAGCTGTTACCAGCAGTGAGTTTTCTTTTACAGTGTTGCTGTTTTACAGCACTTGATAGCTGCAGTTTGGGCTTTCTACTGACCAAAGCCAGAGAGAAAGTGTGATGTGGTGCTACAAAGGTGCAAGGCAGAAACAAGCCTGTGTAGGGGTCCAGCTGAGTGATGTTCTCACATGGATCAGAAGATTGTACAGGTCTGCAAAATGCATCTGTCCTTACTTAAAGCCCTTTACATATGCAGGATAGTTGTGGTGTGACTGGAAGCTGTTCCCACTCAAAGTACAAAGCCTCCATTCTGAAGGAAAGTTATTGTTTGTTTTAGATGTCACCAGCATTGCTTCTGATTTGTTGACCGAGTAGTGTAGGGTAGACATCCTTGTATATCCACAGCAAAGTGTTTTCTCTTCCTTCTTGTTTAAAAAAAAAAAATGCATGCAAATCACATTAGGTATTTTTGAAGTCTTTTTCATTTTTTTTCCCCTGTAACCAGAGTTAGAATTCAGTTCAGGTATGTATAAATTATCCCACAGAAAACTAAATATAGCAGCAACCAAGAGAGATTAGATGAGACTGTGTGATGTTTTTGTGAGCTACAATTAGACAGCCAGCAGCTTCACTTGTAAATACCAGAGTTTAAAGGATAAAAAGCCAGTGAATGTTTCCTTCAGTAAAGTGCCTTGGGAAAAAACACATTTTGTTTGTCAAGTGGGCTTGAAAATAATTTCAAATGGCTCATTCCAAATTCATTATATTTTTTACCAGTGTATGAATGCAAATTCTTAGGAATTGCTAAGAGTTTTGGTTTCCCCCTTGAGTTAGAAAGACTTATCTAAATAGGAGAATGCTCCTTAGAGTGAAATTTTCTCCTTTAATGAAAGACTCACCCAGGACTGTGCCTTGCTTACTCCTGTTTAAGCTTTATTTTGAGTTGTACTTAACCCTTGAGGCAGCATTCTGCAAAGGAGAATACATAACTGAGACTCCTATTGACCTCATTACTCTTCAGTTCAGGTCCTCGGCAAGAGGTGTCCCGTCTCTCTCATGACTTACTTCTGCTGATGGCACACCACAGTGCTCTCTTGAGGGGCCTCGATGGTTCAGGCTCTGGCTGCAGAGAAAACTTACAGTGGAGGGGGAAAGAGCTCACAAACAAGTGAGATAAATAAAATTAGTGAATACTAATGTTCAGTTATATAGAGAGAAATAAAATTAACAAATATTCACATTCAATCATAGTTTTGCCTTGCTATATTTTCTTGTTTTCTCGGTAGTTAAAGGAAACAGATCATGTCATGAACAAATGAAACCTCCAACAAGAATTCACACAAAAGTAGCAGTAACCTTGTCCCCTACTTTTTTTTTTTTCTGCTATTATTATTTGGCAGAAAAATGTTTTAAAAGTTTAATGGGAGAAAGCACAGCCCCCTTGAGATTCAGAAGTTGTTTCTGGTTTTGCTGTGAGGTCTCTGGCTAGTCACCCAGGGCATGTCACTCTTTTTCCATTTTTCAGATAATGGTAATAAAACTTACCTATTTTCAAGCATGACTGTGAGAAATTCCTAATTTTCCAGAATTAGTTTTGCATTGCTGGCTGAAGAATTGTGTGAAAGAGAAAGATATTCTGCTTAGAAAAAAATCTGCCTTTTTTGCTTATTTCACCAAAATTACTGTGTTTAGGTGACTTCAGAAGAGTGATACTGACATTAAACTGCAAAAAATAATGCATTTCGTAACTTAAACTCTCTATAAAACAAATGGGAAGAAATAAAGACATCATGTTTTTAGATTAGTATTTTGATAATAAATATAATAAAAGAAAAGGTACTTCTCAATTGCATTATATGCATGGAGAACTACTGATTTTAAAAAGCAAAAGGAAAGATGGTTCCCATACTCAGCTTCACAGAATAATTGAGTTCTTAGCTTCCCTGTAATGTTTTGTATTCTTTAAGGGTTCTGCTTAGATTTGACTTTCCTGTCCTGTGTGGTTATTCTTTTATACTGTATTATATGAAGGACAATGTGTCTTCAAAATGGTGAACATTCTGAATTACTTCTCTGATAGAAGCAGTAATCTTCCTAAAAGCTGGAATTGTTCAAAACCTCACAATACCGCCCAGGCAGTCTTTTAGCAACACAACTGGTGCTTTGCTTTTCAACCAGGAAGACATGAACTCATGTCAGGGCATCTCAGGCACCTGCCATTTCCATACTGCTGGAAAAGGTCTTCAGGGGCTTCAGGGACAAGGGGGTGGGGGAAGATATTAATGCATAAAATCTGAGAATGTGATAGGATTAGTTCAACATTAAGATAAAAGCAGCCTAACAAGAAAAAAAATTCAAAATATTAGTCTCTGTCATTTGGGTTTTTCAAGACTATGCCAAGGCAGTGCATGGTGGTCAGTGGTCTTGCTTCAGCTGGCAAGGCAGTTGGATTTGGCTTCTAGAAGAACCAGCTAAGGAAAAGGCCAGTCTGTCTTTGGAAGAAGTGATGGGACAGAGACAAAAAAGGTTTGGTGGTCCCTTTCAGTGCAGTACTGCTGTCTCCACCAGATTGTCATTTGAATAAGAGTGTCTGAAAACATGTAGATTTACCACCCTTTCAATGATTGTACTTTAATATAAATTTTAGGAAATTCAGATTCTAGTCAGAATGCTGGATTATCATCTGGACTTAATCTGACCTTTCCAACAGCTAGATTTTATACAGACTAAAGTATGAAATGACAACAAAATGTACACATATAATAGTAAATGGACTAGAGGCATCCTATCAGATAGAAACAAAACAAAATTATCATGTCCTTGTGACAATATGATCTCTGATACTGAAACAAGGTCAGTCTAAGCTTTATGTAATAAAAGAATTACAAAGGTAAACAATATAATTCCAGACAGATCATGTAATATCTAGGTCAAAATAAATGAAAAATCGTTACATTTTCATAAGAAATCCTACACTACTAGATACATAAAATACTACTTATGAGACATCTTTCCAACAAAGCAAGCACACACACAGGGGGGAAAAAATTGCAAAAGAAGGCACTTGCAGCACCTGTAAACCAGATTATTCTGCATCATCTGCTATTTCAATCCATGAAGTACCTTTCATTAACTCATTTTTCAGTTTTACCTGATACATCTAACAGTAGAAAGAACCTCTTGCTGGAAAGCAATCCGTTTGTAGCACCACAGAGCACCTGCACACCATCTCTCAGGCAGATTGCACTTTTTAGTAGAGCACTATCAGATAGGTTGAGAGAGCTGGGGTTATTCAGCCTGGAGAAAAGAAGGCTCAGGGAAGACTCACTGTGTCCTTCCAGTGCCTAAAGCAGGTATAACAAAAAAAGAGGGAGAGTAACTTTTTACACATGCAGATAAGTGATAGGACAAGGTGGAATGGTTTCAAACTAAAAGAGGAGCAATTTAGATTAGGGGTTAAGAAGAAGTTCTTTACTCGAAGGATAGTGAGACAGTGAAACAGGTTGCCCAGAGAAGTTGTGGATGTCCCATCCCCGGAATTGCTTAAGGCCAGATTGGGTGGGGCCCTGAACATTCCGATCTAGTGGGTGGTATCCCTGTTCAGGGCAGAGGGGTTGGGAACTAGGGGATCTTTAAGGTCCTTTCCAACCCAAACCATTCAATGATTCTATGATCAGGTGAAGTCCTGGACATTTTGTGCTACTCTTTTCAACACTGCTCTCTTTAAAACTTGCTCTGGCTGAACCATTCCTTCTGCTTGCCCCAGGACTGAGGATGTGCTGATTGGATGCTCCAATGTTTGCAAGAGTGACCAAGCTGTGCAGCGCTAGCAAGAAACACGCTGGATTTTTATAACAGTAATAATGGCTTCCCTGAATATCTCTTCTGGTCATCACTAACTTATTTACTGTACAGAAGTCTCAGCTGGGGTACTCAATATCACCCAAACAGTAAAATGGAGAAGTTTCTAATGCACAAAAGAGACAGATATCAGTTATAAATTTATACTAACAGTGTGACAACCTGGTGGGAGAAACTGTAAACTCCTTTCCAACCTTCTTTAATATTGGTTTAACAGTTAGAAGAAAAAAATAGTATTATTTAAGCAAAGTTTAATACAAAGTTTATATTAAAGCTGTTTAGATACTAGAACTTCTGATTGTTAAAGCTTTATGAAAGATGACTGAGAAATGTTTTCATGCTCTTACATTGACCTCCTACCTACCAGTGTCACAGATGACTTTACTTTCTAGTAAAATGGCAACTATTAGCACTCAGCTGGAAAACACCAGCTGTAATGAAAAATGCATACTAGAATTGGACGTGATAGTTTGTACCACTGACAAAAACTTGGTTTTCTATTAATTAATTATTTAAATACTGGTTTTGCTGTGTTGATTTTGAGACTGTTTCTAACTTACTTTGAACCTTGAGTTGGATGAGTTGACTGGCAGAATATCAAAGTTTCTTTTTCAGGGAGGTAGAAGCTCAGGCACAGAGGAATATGTAATCCTGATGATAGGACATCTCCTTAATTTTCTTGAGAAAAATACTTTACTTAAATAAACATAGAAAGTGTTTTCAATAAGAGAGCAGAACAGAAGACAGCAGTTTTAAATAATGTCTAGAAGCATCTTCTTGTGCCTGCCCACCAGCAAGAGTCACAAATAACACCTCCCATGAGCAAGTAGTGAGAACAAATCTTGCTAGGTACCTGACAGCTGTGTTTCAGGGTGGTTCTACTTCTGCTGGCTGTAGATTGGCCCTGTGGGCTGAATGCCTGTTTATGGCTGGTGTGCAGGAAGTTACCAGCTAGGTTAGTTCATCTGAAATGAATACAGGTGTGTTCTGAGGTTAGTCTACTGAGCAAAGCAAAGTGGGAAAAGGCAGAAATATTCTCTGCAAAAGCCTACAAAACTACAACTCTATGGTAGGCACACCCGCAATAATGAGTCAGATTCATTTTCTCCTCTATCAAATGAATCTCAATATGCATCCACCATCTCATATAGAAACATGGGGTTTAAATAACTGTCAGGCTGTAGTCATCTGACTCCCCAGGTGAGCTTCTTCACCTCCATGAATGGTTCTGATCAGGCACCCAGGCCACCATTCAGAGAGAGTAGAGCCAGTTTATTATGTCCCAAATCCTTTTTTATCCACCCGCAACTGAAGTTTTCTTCCACATTGATATATTCCTGCCTACACTGTCTCAGGTTAAAGGAGACAAAGCTGGGATTTGATTTCATTTCTGTTTACAGCATTGATGAATTCAACACTTAAACAGTTCAGTCCCAGTAGCTCTGCTCAACATCCACACTGAATATGCTGAAAATACCAACTAAGGATGACAAAAAAATAAACAAAAATGAAAATTAATTAATTCATCTGTCTAGTTTCTCACACAAGATGCAACTTAATTACATCATTTAAAGTAATTTCATGTGAAACAATAAAAACTCTTGCAGAACACTTCACCCAATAGAGGAACACAAAGCAAGATCTGAAAGCACGGGCAAGGGCATGTCTAAAATCCAATCAAATGGAGGCACTCTTGAGCTACCTTTAAGTTCATTGAGCTTGGATATTGGCAGCACAGCTAGAGTAGCAGGGTGCTCAGCCTGGAGTAACATCAATTCCATCAATAGATGGTGTATTTGCCCAGTTTTTCGGATGGGCCATGTAATTTACACCCAGCAGTGAGCTGTTAGAGCTACACCCCTAGTCTGGTTAAAGGTCATTAGAGTGTGACTGTATGAGCTGTAGGCAGGACAGAGTAGATACTGTTCCATGCCTTGACTCTAAGGAGGGTGAGGAGTGGGAAGATGCTGTTTGTGTTTGCATTCATGCCCTGTAGCTCTAATGAGTCACACTGAATGTCCAGTGAGGGATGCATTGCAACATGTTGAATCAGGGCCAGTTATAATGAGACTGTAAAGGGCTGTAATCAGAGGATTTGCTAATAGGCTTGGGTTATTTTCTCCCTGACAGATCTTTTTGTAGGCCAAGTGCTGATGCTGTTGGCAAGTCAAGCATAGATCAAAATATTTTTTCTATAATGAATAGCTAGAACCAGGATATTATCTCAGTTGACTGCAGTAGTTACCTGCTTTTCTAGCAAATACTTGTTTCCTAGTTTCTTTACATGTAGAAGGACAACTGTACTAGATTCTAGGGGGGAAAGGTCAAAAACACTAGAAAAACCCATAGTTTTAATCATCTGGTTAGTGTGACCAATGAGGATGTTAATATGTTACAAGGGATGCAAGAAAAGGAACAGAGTTTAACACCAAATGCAGCATGTGATCGAACAGTATGTGATCCAAACAAAAGCAAGGTACTAAGTACCTTGCATAATTCATTTCTTGCACAGATTCCTTCAGTACTGCAGTTGCCATTACCACGAGTACTTCATCTAACACTCCCTGTCAGGCAGTGGGTCATATAATTCATAACATTTATCTCTAGTGTCTCAGAAATTGTGTTTTCTGAGAATATGCTTGATTTGGATCCCTAATGTGAGCCAGAGGTGAAGGCAGTGCGCCATTCAACAGCTCAACATTCAGAACATCATCCATCGTAACGCTGCAGAAGGATCCCACGTCAAATCCCACCTGCATTACATCTCTAGCATACAGTCTCTCTTCCTAATTTCATTCTTCTGCAGTAACATCTTTGCCTAGTTTTAAGATCAGCTGTTCTCAGATAGCTGGTGAATATTTGTCAAACTTAACTCGAGTAAGAAGTTATCTTCTCTTGCTCTAATTGATCATTATTTTCTACTTGTGGTAAGAACAATTTTTCTGGTAAGTTCAGTAATGAAATTATCAGAAGCTCTTTCACTACCTGAGTCTAGTTGATCCCTTCCAGACTGAAAATTTCAAAATGGAGATAATGTATAGAGGGTCTTCTAGAAAAGGGAAATTACATTCCAAATCCTGAGGGAAACCTCCTCAAAATGTGCAGTAACATTATGCAATACCAGAATGACTACATAAACTTTGTGAAATTTATCAAAGACAGGGGAGAAAATCTTGAAAAATTTTAGTATTCAAACTGGATCATTATCAATAACCAGTTTCATGTGTTCAGCACACAGATGAAATATAATGATCATAACACGGTAAAACTCCCTGCTGAGATATGCACATTGCTCTGCAAGAGAAAAAGAATGTTTTATTCTTCAGTAGTTTGACAACAGGCTAATAGTTTAGCTGAGCAAAACAGTATTCATATACTGTAGTTTCTATAGGACAAGAAGGGTTTTTACCTGGAAAACTGCTAGTAGCAGTCTAAGGTAATCCTAGAACGATGTTGTCCAGAGGTCTGTCAGAAGAAAGCTTCCAGGAGATGGTATAGAAGATAGGGAGATAAAGACAGATGGAAATGGAGATAAACTTTTTCCAAAAATTGGCTCCTAAAGAGTCATGATCTGACCAAAAATTAACTGTGGAGTTTATATGTGTGATCAGGTGTTCAAGCAGAACCTCTGTAATTCAAGGATTCACAAATATATCTGAAAAAATAAATAATTTTTTTAATTTACAAAGTACTTACACAGACCTGTCTGGACAGCAATGCATTTTTTCTTCACAAACGTAAATAATAGTTGGTAAAATAATATGTGAACTGTAATTCATTTAATGAAAATTAGCTAACAAAATTTTTATTTGAGATGAAAAGAATGTTTAATTACAAAACAGGATGCTTTACAGACTGTGGCATGTTATAGCATACAACATGCCACTCACCAAATAAAAACCATCAAATTCCAATTTATCCTCTGAATTGTGCCATCTAAGTTGTAATACACACAGACAAAAAATTGGGGACTCCATCTTTGGAATAAGAAGCATGTCATATATGTTAATCTCAGGTTGGTTTTGGATATGGCCTTTGTGCAGCAACTGAGATTCTTTCAAGAGAAGCACTGCAGGCTAGAGAATCGTGCTCCTGGGCTCCTGAAGAATAGACAGAGTTAAATACTAGATAAAATGCCAAGAAAGAGAAAATGATATGATGAAGTGCTGCTACCCTTGGAGCCAGATGTAGCAATACATACAGGTCAAGTAGACACTAGGTCTCGGCTACATTATTTGTGATTGCAACAATCATAAATAGGATAGGAGAAATGGTGAAATACATATATATGTCTTTCTGATGCAGCATAAAACTGACACCTTGCCCATTTCTTGGCATTAAAGATTCTACTGATAAGTCTGTGTTGTTGGATTTTTGCAGAGAAAAATGTCTATTTTCCATGAAGCAAAATGGTAAATTTCATGAAGTAACACTGCATTTCATAAACAGATACTTTAAGAGACATTGTCAACAAAATAATACTTTATAAGGCTGTAGAGATGATTCACTGCAAGTCTGGAAAACAACTTTCATTCACTTTTAGTTACTAAAATATTAGTTCTCTCTATGAAGTTGAGTGTTTGCAAATGTGGGTCAGGAATCCTAGGCTCTTTTTTTCCCCCTTCTCATTCACATTTCTAATTGGATTAGTCTCCTTCCAATGGTTTAGGACTCTGAAACAGACCACGAAGATCAACAGGGACAAGATGAATAAAAAATAGGACTCTATCTCCTTAAAGAAGACTATATTATTTTTGCTCAAAGACATCAAATCACTTCAAACCAAACCATCTCCTCCATTCTCACACATTCTTTTAAACTTACCTCATGCAAATTCCCAATATATCTGTATTTCCATGCATATGTTTAGATAACGGGTCATAGGCAATTCAGTAAAGATAATAAAATTAAGTACACAGATGTATAATCAGAGCAGATAGAAAAATGCAAGACCCCATTCACTTCCCCACTTTTCATTGTCTGAAGCTGGTAATTAATTGATTGATTGGTAATATTCTCCTCTCTCAAGAATTTTCCATACACATCTAGGAAGTGATGAACTGGCAAAAATGTGGATTTCACAGTTTTGACAGAATTTTTTTTAAACTCACGAACCCATGAGAGTAATGGAAGTGTTACAGTCTTTCAAATGGCTGTTGCCCAAACCCCAAGAATTGGACAAACCCCAGGAGTTGGAGTGACAGCTCTGATGCATACCAATTTCTGTTTTCCAGATCTTAAATCTGAATGGCCAACATGATCTCTGGGTTATGTTTGAAATAGTTGTGTAGTGTAACTGGGAGCTGATCAACATTGAAATTAAGCCAAAAGTATATCTGGAAGACATGGAAGGTAATACAATGTGCCTGTTGATCTGTGTGAAGACTTACTGCACAAAATTCAGTTAGTGTCTTGACCGTATTTCCTTCTCATATACAGATGAGCTTTGGGACCTTTATGCTTCGTTCTGAAAATATCTTGTTTCTTCCCAAATGATAATCATGCTTCCTTACAGATTTTATATTTTCCTGGTTATGAGCAGTAAAACAAACCTCATGGAACATAAAAAGCAACCCCTCTGACCAAAAACCATAGAAACCAATCTGGTATGCAGTCAGAGTATCCCAACACCGGACAAAGAGCTGGATGAAGAAAATGTCATCAAAGATGGGATTGCTTTGTCATGCAAGAGCTGACAGTGCCTCAGCATACTTTTGGGTAGAATGTTAATTGTGTCAGCTTATATCTTCCTTGAACACCTTTTCAGAAATGCGAACATGTAACTACAGATGTACAAACAGGTGTCCCCAAGTTGAATGGTTTATGTCATGAGTAGTGTGGACTTAATTTTGCATAAAATCCCTCGTGTTTCTTTTGAATCTGTTGTTTATTAGGACTTGCTTCTGCCAGGTTCCAAATGCAAAACCCACAGTGCAAATGAGCACATCTCCAGCAAACTGAAATGATAGACCATGCTTTGCTTCTTTGCTTGTGTTAACAAGAGCATTTAGGTCTCTCAAAACTGTAAAATCTGTATCTAACAAGCCTATAAAAAAGTTTGACTACTTCTAGTTTTCTGTCCTTTCTCCTGACCTAGGTGGCTCACCCACAGGTCGTATCTTCTCTTTAAGCCCAGAGGGATTTCTGGGAAGAGGTTGAAAGTGATTAGCTAAAAAGCAATTTTACTTTTTTTCATGTAACGAATTGTTATATCGCATAACCATGTAGGTTTGATCTAAATCCCAGAGACTTCACTGAATTTTAGATCAGGTCCACAAAGACTACTTGGGACACTTGAAAGGTCTAAGCTCTGATAATCACCAGGAAGTGTGACAGTCTGCAACTGCACAGGCAGAAGGGGATGAGCAAGACCTGACATGAACAGGAATCAGAGTTGTTGGAAATATCGAGAGAAGGACTTGTGTCCTTTGCAACAGATTCACTTCTTGATCTGACAATTGAATTTCAGGTGCTCTTCTCCTGATATTTAATCACTGTAGGTATGCCAGCCCTGGATGGCATTATGTCTACCACTCCCCTCTGCTTGCTGCCTTAACAGGTCCACCTGATATGGCTCAGGTACTGGTGAGAGATTTCCAGGGAAAGGACTGACCATTTACTGATTCTTTAATCTGGGAAACCGGATGCAAAAAGCTGTTTCAAAAGGAAATTATGATTGAAAAGTTGAGCATTCAGAACTTGGAAACTGACAGTTTTAGTGTGATTTATGCAGCCTTATCTCTCCTTGCTCCATCAGCCGTGATTGCACTATGATGCAGTCATGGAGGATAAAATCCTAATCTCTGTTGCTGCATGAATGACTGAACTCATCCAGGGCAAATACAAGTTCCTCTGAAAGTGACTTAGGGCTGTATAGGGAAAGTCTGATACTGGAAAAAAAACCCAGCCATTTGCCTGCAAATTTAAATTATGCTTGAAATTCTTTGTTGAAGCAAGGGAAAGAATGGTTTCATAGAATAGATGAATGCTGCCTTGGTTAATATAATTGAACCTCTGCCCTGCTACAGAACTTCCATACAATGCTAAGCACAACATTTAAATCCAGTTTTTCATAATTGCTTGCAAACTCTGTTTTCCATGTTATGGTTTTCAAATCGCATTCAAAATTCTGTTTTGCAAAGCAATGAGCAAATAACATTGTTAGCTACACTAAAATTATCAGCTCAGTATCCTCCATGGGACATAGAAAATTAATGCAGATTTTGTGTCTGATCTTTGGGATCACAGTTATAAAAGGAAGTTAATCCTCACTTTAAAGAATAATTTTGAGAGTTAATTTGTTGATATTTGTGATGTAACAAAATGGGAATGAGAAGAACCATAAACAGTCTGGTCGAAAAATTACCTAATCTGTATTTAACACAGAGTCAGAATCTTGCATGAGAAATATTGCTGAAAGCCCTACCTGGGCCAGATAAATGCCCAGGCTTAATTAACTGATCAGTGAGTGAACACCAGCTTCCTCTGTGCTAGGGTGAGACAAGCCCACAGTAAATGTAGTCAGTTTATAATACAAAGTTCACTTTTGGTGTTTCCTAACTTTCCATGTTTTTTGAAACCTTCTCCTTTCATTTGTAGTAGATTACAGCTTAAAAAAACTGCCAGATCACATTGTCTGGTGACCTCTTCTTTACTGATGTGAGGCCAAGGTGTTTTTTCAGTATTTTCTCCATAAAGTTAACATGATCATAAATTTCTCTCAAATATTTAAAATCCTAGTGTCCTAAACAGCATTTCAGAACTGTTGCTTGAAAAATCTGAAGTACTGAAGTAGTTAAAATCCATGTCAGAAAATTGAGAAGATTGCCTGAAGGGCTGTTCTCTGGGTTTCTGATAGCAGAAATGAATTCCAGACTGCTTCTCCACCTGTGTTAGTATTTTGTATGGAAAAATAAACTGCTTGCAAAAATGTATAGGGAAGCAGGAAATCTGGAGTCTAAAATATGGCAACATACACAGACCCTTGCTTTATAATTGTACGCACTGTAGACCATCTGTCTAGCAGTTAAACACACTCCCATTTAAATGAGTAAGTACATTTAATGGACGAAATATTAAGATCACTGAGGGGTGAAGTTTTTTATTTGCAGTGTGCAAATGCCAGAGTGGAACCACTTGTACATTCTCAATACTACACACCTTTAAAATAACTAAGAAAAATGACTAGTTACCTGCTGCATACAAAAAACTGGCTCCTTTTAAGCGACTCATTACCAACTGGAATAGATTGAATTGAAAGCCTGATGGTCTCATGGCCTCCATTCCAGAAGTATAAATCAGGCTGCAGCTCAGCTACTGCTGTTGTGAACTCTTTAAATACACAGAAAGTGAAAATTACTAGGAGGAATGGTTTAATGACTTTACTTGTAGTATTCATAGTCATTTCAATCACCTTTTAAATAAGACAGGACTGGAGAGATCTTTCCTAAACACCTTAACTAATAAGTTGTCAGTGTTTAAACAACAATTGCTGTTCAAAAATGAAAATTAGCTGATATGATCAAGCCATATGGCTAATATAATTGATTTGTTCAGATTTTTAAAAGTTATGAAAACCAAACTAGATCAGCAGCATAATGTAATTTACAAATTTAACTCGAAGTGATATGTTCTATTTAGTTGGACAACAAATAACGTCTTCCTGGTGTTTTAAATTAAGTATAATGAGGGAAGGACCACGTTGGTTGCTAAACAGATCTGACCTGGGAAAACGTATTTCAAAAGGCTCGGGGCAGCAAAGTCACTGGCTGTTGACCATTGAGGGTGTTGATAATGGGAGCTTAGGAGAGCCCCGTGTTTGGAGGAGGAGGCTGGGTGCCCCCGGGGGCCGCGCCGAAGCCGGGGCCGGGGCTGGTACCAGTGCCAGCACCAGTGCCAGCCCCCACCCTCGCCCCGGCCCCGGCCGGGCCCCGCGGGTGCGCTCGGGAGATACCCCGGCTCTTCCAAAGTAGGCGACTCCCGAGAGGGGCGAAGCTGTGGTCACGAAGCGGTACCTGAAAGGCTCGAGGTCGAGTTTCTGAGCGCCTTTTCAATTACTTCTGAAACTTAGATTCGATCCGTAGTTTTTTAAGACTCGCTCACTGTCAAAAAGAACCGATATTTTCCCTTCTGGCTGACTCGCACTCAGCAAAACAGACGAAAGCCACAATAAATCTGCACTGGAAAACGTATTTGTTTGTGTTTCTCTGCTCTGAAGTTTTTCAGAGCCTTCCTTAGTTGCCTTGCCGGGTGCGTTTTGTCCTGTGCCTGATTACTGCTGCGTGGAGGTTTCTCGATAGTGGCTGAGAATGGCAATTTTGAGCCCGGACTAGCGAAGGAATGGAAGTTTGGGAAGGGAAAGCTTTGTTTTTTCTGACAAGTTCAGTAGGCTGCAAAAACTGTGTGGAGAAGGAGTCCTACCTGCTGGCTGGTGTGTGCGCAGTGGGAGAGCTTTACAGAAACACACCACAAGCACCCTAGATATGTCTTCGCTCTGTAGCAAATATCCCGAAACGATTTTACGCTTAGAATCTGTTTGCTTGTTTTCTCTTATAATACTGCTGTGGTCCTGATGACCAGCTCACGCTGGAGGATAATGCCACGAGAAGTTGAATGCAAAAACCTTATTTGTGTAGTCTGGGAAATACAGACACGGCTTAACTGATCACTCCTCTGAAATTCTCTCCCATCGCTAATAAGTAGAAGTCTCATTAAGGTGCTAATAATGTGTTAATAATAGCCGGCCATTGGTTAGAAAAGAAAGGCTTTGAGCCAGCTGGTGCGTTTGAAAGAACCGCACCGTGTTGTCCATCCCGGTGCGAGGCGCGGGAAGGGCGGGCCGGCTGGCGGCGGAGGGGCCGGGCAGGAGCCTGTGTCCGGCAGTGGGGCCGGAGTGACCCCCACGGGAGGGAGGGACACGGCAGGGAGGCGGCTGCCACGCCTGGCACCCCGCGCCCGCAGACTGCGGCGCCTCACGGCTGGGAGAGCAGGGGCGGGCAGGGGCAGGCAGGGACGGGCAGCGCTGCCTGCTGTGTTACACTGCGGGAGGGCGACGGAGGGAGGATGGATGGATAGAGAGAGAGATAATTAAAAAAAAAAAACAAACTTCAAAATCATAGTCTGTCCCTCACACCATTTTATAAAGAAAACAACTAAGATGATATTGGGTTGTTTTCTCCCCTGTCACGAGAGTCCTTCTTGTTGAAAGCAGAAATTAGTGGGAAACCTGGGCCTCTCTTGCCTCTGCGGGCATACGAGGCCTCGCTTCAAATGGCACCACAAGCCCTCGGGACCCGAGGCCGGCGATCATGAGAACCTACGCGAGGATGATTGTCTTTAGCTGAAAAGATCATTCATGATTAATGATTTATCAGGAATTCAGCTCCATTCACTCGGACCCAATGGGCGGCACAAGGCCTTCAGAGATTGCTTTTCTACTTGTAAAACTGACTTCCCTACTGAGTCTCCTTGGCTCGTTACTATTATCACCTGGGTTTAAATTTCTCTTTTTAAACAGTGTAATCTTTCTTCTGTTGTGCACCCTGGAGTTAAAACCAGGGCATCATTTTCACATCAAAGAACTGTCAGCTCCCCCGTATGAATTGCTGCCCCTCGCACCCTCTCTAAAACACTATCCTTGACATCCGAGCACGCGGAGCGCGGTAGAGATATATCGTTGTAATCACAACCCTTGTAATTGAGTGTTGTGCCGGAGACTCGCAGCGCCAGGGGTCTCCTCGGAGCGAGGCGCTGTGGACATCCGCACCAACCCAGCGTGACAGGGACATCCACACCCCCAGAGCGTCCCAAGCTGCCGGTCCTCCGTGCTTCCATCTGGGAAGGGCGCTGCCTTCGACAAGCGCCCGGCGAGTCCGAAGAGGCGCCCAGAGACACTCTGTGCCCGGCTGCGAAGAGAACCGAATCCCAGCCGGGGTGGGCGCAGGCCACCGCTCCCGGCCGCCGCTGTAGCCTCCGTGGGGCTCCCCATATACTCCCTCGTCGCTGCCTGCCCCTTCCCGGAGAGCTCTCCTCGGGCCAAGCCTCTGCCCTGCTCCGGCTGCGCTCCCCGGGGAGGGTCTCCAGCAGGTGCGGGGCGCATCGAGGCCCCGAGGCCGAGCCGCTGCTTCCCTCCCGGGGCTGCTGGGGTCCGCCTCACCCATCTCTCCGCTCAGATGGAGGCTTTGCAAAGTTTCTCCCTGCCACCTTCTCCGCGTTCCCTGAGAGTGGGGAGCCGGCTGGATCCGCAGCAAAGCCTCCAGCGCTCCCCGCTCCCTGCCCCCTCCCTCCTCTCCTTCCGTCCTTCCCTCTCCGGTCGGTGGGACGGGGCAGAACTGCGGAGCCTGTGCCCTCCCTGATGGTCGTGTTCCAGGGCTAGTGGGGCCGGAGACGTGCGGGACGCTCACCCGGGCTTTGGCGTTTCCCCTTCCCCAGCCGCAGCATTCCGTTTGGTCACTGGGAGCAGTGGAGTCGGTGCCAGAGGGGAAAGAGAACTGGGAAGGAAGCAATCCTGTCTGGAAAGGGGGCGAGGCAGCACATAAATGGGAGCTGCAGTTTCCTGCCCTGTCTCGTAATTAAATCAACCCAAATCATTAAAAATATACATACTTTCTTGTCAAGGAAAAGAAGGGTCATATCTGGTTTTGACACTTGGTGGCGATTAATTAACACGAAAGGGCTTCACCAGATAATGGAGCGAGAAGATCCCTTTCTAAACACTCTTGAGCTCCATATCCAAGGTGAGGGGTCAGAAGCCGTGTCCATCCCGTGTCCCCGCCTTCAGGGACTGGCATCCCGACTGGCATCCGCTCCCCAGAAGGACTCCAGCCCCCTGTCAGGGCATGGCGGCACCGGGCCAGCCTCGGGAGAGGGATTTGTAAGGGTGAACCCTGCATTCACAATGTTGCTCTGCCGAGGCCTTGCTGGCAGAGAAGCAGGCGGCGGAGAGGGCTGTAACGTTTTGAAACGGATCCCACAAGTCTAAAATTTCCTATGTGCCCGGGGAAGGCGGCTGCTCCCCGGCCCAATGGCTCCGTCAGTCAGGGAACTGCTGTTTAA
>VXBX01003997.1:959785-961075 GCA_013400415.1 Scytalopus superciliaris
TCAGGACACTTATTCGAAATATATAGTAGATTTTTTTTCCCTTTTTTTTCTTATTTTTTTCTTTTTTTTTTCTTTCTCCCTTTTTTTTTTTTTTCTGAAGGTGTACGTGAGTGTGTATTCACATTCACACAGGGCCTAAACAAGCAATAGCAAGTTAGATGAGGGCTTCAACTCTTCAGAAAAATCTCATTATGTGAAGAGTGAAGTGGCTCTGTAGGGAGCATTATGGAAATATCTGGGTTTGATTTAATGAGGCTCTTCACATTGGTGGAATATCAACTTAACAGAGAAAAGTCTACCCGGGGCATCCAAGTTACCAAAATGAAAATTGGCAATTGAGATGATAAGAAAGTGGCTTTCTTGTGCGAAATCACTTCAGGTAAGAGAGATAACATTAAATAACATACATTCTATGCACCAAGAACAATGTTTTATGTACCAAGTCTCTTATCTGTCTCTTCTAATGACTTCCCTTAGCGGGTTGTTAGTACTTGACAGCAGGTCTCTGTGCGGGGAACTTTTTTCCAATTCCACATTCAAAGGAGGTCCATCAGAGAACATGATTGGCAATTTTCGTCATAATCTGCACATTATTAGCATCAAAATTGACATGGCAGTAACACTGGTGGTTTTTGATGTGCCTTTCTTCAAGTTCAAGGAAGTCCCTCCAGTAGCAGTGGTTTGGTATAGCAGGTCTCAGTTACCCAGTGGTGGCTTTTCAGAGGCAAAGGCTCGATAGAGATGCGTGAGAAATAAATCCAAGAGCCGTTTTACCGAGAGAAGAGAAAGATGCTGAGAAAAGAATTAAATTTAGAAGAGTGTCTGGAAGGTAAATGCTTCAGGACAACAACCTACACCTAGAGAGATTCAAGTATTTCCCAGATTGCGTGGATTATGGTAGTTAGAAAGCGTGATCTTAAAAATTGCTTCTCTCCATCTGTCAATCTCACACTTCCCTTCCCGTTACTGGCCCGGACGCGGCTGCCTCATTAGCTACCGCTTGTACCGAAAGACGCGAGACATTTCCCATTTACTCGAACTCAAACAGAAATAATAATAATAATAAAGAAAAAAAAGTAAGGCCAGAAACACATTCCCTGCCCCTACCGGCCCGGCCGCCCGCACCCCGCGGAGCCCCGCAGCTCCCGGCAGTGAGCACCGGGGGGCCGCTTCCGCGGGGGCGCAGCTGCCGCGGAGCGCCCCCCCCATCGGTCCGCGCCCCACCGCGGCGGGCCGGTCAGCAATAAAAAAATAGACAGAACTTTCTGACCGAGTGCGGGGGCGTCCCCC
>VXBX01003997.1:1010017-1029089 GCA_013400415.1 Scytalopus superciliaris
CGGCGCGGCCGCGGACTTTTACCACCCGGCCGGGGGGAGCCCCACGGCCGCCTACCAGCCACCTCCTCCTCCCCCCGCCGCGCCTCCGCCTCCTGCCCCCTGCAGCGGGGTTACCTGTCACGGGGAGCCCGCTAAATTTTACGGATACGATAACTTACAGAGACAGCAGATTTTTACGACACAGCAAGAGGCCGAGCTGGTACAATATCCTGACTGTAAATCGTCCAGTGCTAATATTGGCGAGGAACCAGACCACTTAAATCAGAGCTCGTCTCCTGCTCAAATGTTTCCCTGGATGAGACCACAAGGTTGGACGCAGTCAAAAATTTGCTTCCATCTCACGTCTGAGTTCGAAACTTTCTTTTCCTCCTCCCTCTGCTTTCTCGCTGAGTATCGCTCCCTACCTCTGTCCACCTCATTCCCTACTTCTCTCCCGCAATTCCTGTAGCCGCGGTGGCTTGCAATAATAAAGCGATACAGTAAGTAAACAGAAATCTCTGCAGCTACCAACCCAAGAGTAGCCTTTAAGACGCCTTTCGGACCCTGAGGCACAGATGACATGCTAGCTTTTCTCCCATCGCCGCTGTCTGAACGGGAAGGGTGCAGGCTGGGGAAGAGGGACGGGAGGGGGGCAGAATACAACATGATAAAGTGAACCTGCAACCCTTTGTGAAGAGGGACAGCTGAGGCGCTTCATGCATTTGCTATCGCTGTTTTTTCTCTCACTCCTATAAAGCTCTAGAGTGGCTCGTGCCCTCTGCTTTCTTTTGCTGCGGTTCTGTGGGGCTTCTCTCGAGGGATTCCAGGGGGACCGTAGCCCTCGCTCCCTGCCTACGACTTTTTTTCAACGGCCACACCAACCTCCAAACCCCTATGTTTTTGTTTTAAACAGCAGCGCCGGGTAGGAGGAGAGGAAGACAAACGTACAGCCGATTCCAGACTCTAGAGCTGGAAAAAGAGTTTCTATTTAACCCCTATCTGACCAGGAAGAGGAGGATCGAGGTGTCCCATGCACTAGGACTCACGGAGAGGCAGGTAAAGATCTGGTTTCAGAACAGAAGGATGAAATGGAAAAAAGAGAACAACAAGGACAAATTTCCTGCTTCCAGACAGGAGGGAAAGGAAGGGGAGGCCAAAAAGGAAGCACATGATCTGGAAGAAGACAGAGCTGAAGGCCAAACAAATTAATTTTTGCCCTAAAAGTCTTTGTGAAAGGCAATCAAAAATAACCAGGGCCATAGCCTGACATCTCGTCCCATCTACTCCTGTACGTGATCTTGCCGTAGGACGAGTGACCCCGTGTCCCTCCACTTGACACTTCCCGTCTTCGGTTGCTTCACTTGTTTGTTGGTTTATTTTGTTTATAAACGTATCCGGAACAATCTCTAGATTTAACATTTCTTTTACTTATTTTTGCAAATTTGATACAGAGTTTGTAGAAATAAATTTCTAATGATACACACACACACACACANTAAACTTCCTAATAAATATCAATAAGCAAGACATTTAAGAATGCTTTATTAATCAACACAAGTGCACTTGTATTATTTTAATTCTTGTTCTTATTCTCTATTGAATAAATTATATAAATTTAATAAAATTGAAGAAAATATCTTAGAAATATATTTAACCATCTGTTATGATATTTGATTAAAATAAACCAAATTTATTCAATTATAAAATGTATCAGCATCCCGACATCCTTTTTCTAATCCACTCCTCCAGTAACCCTCAGAGTCTCTGCGGGTCTGGACTAACTCTCCCCTGTGCCTTTCCCTCGTCCACCCTCGGATGCTGGCTGTTTCTGTGGGGTCTGGAATGGCACACTGCACACAAACCCCGCTTTTTGCTCTTTGCCACGGGCACTGCGGGGCCTTGGTGAAAGCAGCGGGCAGCGAGGATTTCGACTCCACCTGCGAGCTGAGCCCACGCTGCGGGCCGGCCCAGGGAGCCCCAGACGTGTTGCGCCTGGGCCCTGCTTTCGTCTTTCCCTGCTCTGCAGCCAGAGCGGCGCAGGGGAAGGCTGCTGCAAGCACGGCCCTTTACCCCGCCAAGGCGCTTTGCTGCCAGCCCGGCTGGAGAGGTACAGCCCCGGGGAGGACGCTGGCCTCTCACCGGCCGAGAGGGCTGCTCCCGACTGCTGCGGGTCTTCCAGCCTCGCCAAGCAAACCACGGACAAACCGAGCCTAACTTTCCCTCGGATGGCGGACGAGCAGCGAAATGCAAAGCTTTTGCGGCCTTTCGTGGGGGCTTCTAGGGGACTGTGACGGCAAGAGGTCCCAAACCGTGTGTAGACCGAGAGGACCTTTTTCCCCCTAAATCATACAGCTCGGGCGCGTTTCCCAGCGGAGGAAGCAGCTGACGAGAAGAGAGCCTGCCGAACAATTCCCGCAGCCATGGAAGAAGAGGGACACTCCGATTAGCAAAACGGATTAATTTCTCTGCCCTCTCCCCTCCCTCCCCTTGCTCCGGATTCGCGGCTCGGTTCCGCAGAGCGCGGCATCAAACAGGACGGCCGAGAGCAGTCCTTTTCAGGCGCAGTAGGCAGAGGGCCGAGGGATGAGGCATAAATCTCTACCAAGATTTCTGCGTCATTTTTCCCCACCGCATCACACCTCATGAGTGATGGCTCCGCGAAAGAAATCGAATGGACGCGCCAGACACTGCGACAAACACGACGTATTTCTATTATCTGCCCAGAAACGAGCATGGTCCCGACAAGGTCGGGGCCGAGCCGAGGCCTCGCTCGGAAAATCACAGCCAGGGTTCCGAGGAGGTGCCACCGCCGTGTCCACCCGGCGCTGGGCCCTTCTCCCGCACCCACCGCTTCGCTCCCGGGAACGCACCCGGCTCACACCACGGGGACGGGATTTGTAGGGTGGGTTTGGTTCATTTCGTTTCCCCCCCTCCCCGCCACCGAGGCAGGCACGTTTCCACTCCTGCAAAACGCCAGCTCTAGAGGGAGGCACGAGCAAGCAGAGCTATTGTTCTCGGTTTTATTTTAATCGCCTAGTTGGCTAAAGGTTATAAAGGAGGGGAAGCTGCAACAAAGTGATGAAGTACATATTTTGCTGCATGGATTTGCATAAATATACCGGTACCCCTAGTGTTTAGGGAAGATGAGGGGCTGGTGCCTGTGCGTTCAAAGAACCCCAGTCACCCGATGAACCAAAAACTATCACTTTTCAGAATAAAACTTGTGCCATTGGCACCGGTATATTTGGTGTCCGGGCAGGGCAAAGCCCCTTCCTTCTACTGCATTTGAGGCAGAGGCTGGAAGCAGAATGGTACAACCGGGTCCTGCCATGGGGAAAGCCGTGATGGTTCTGCTTGCTGCAAACCCGGGCTATCCACAGGGGGAAGGCAAGTAGGAGACCGTCACACCCGAGCGGAGCACTTCTTACGCTAGTATTTGTCCATGACAGAGCTGCTGAGGTAGTTGTTTTTAATTACTAGACAAAGAGAATAACATTAAAATATTCCTTTAGAAATTTCCGTTAGCGTCTCTCTCCCAGCGCCAACTGGGAACGCAGCCACGCAGGCGAAAACTGACTTCCCTGTGCGCACATAATTGGCCAAGGCCTAGTGGTAACTGGAATTGTCCCTGTCTTACTCATTAGGAAAAACAAAACATCTCTGTAGTTGTTAAGGTATTTCCTCCCGTAGCCTGACACATGAATCTCTCCCTCGGTCTTACTGGGAGACTTGCTACGGAAAAAGAAAACTGAATCATAAATCGATCCAGGCGATCAGTGAGTCCCCTGTAAAATGGAAGCCATCGAGCTCCGGAGCAGACATCGGGATTTTGGCAAGAAAAAGCGGTAGCTGCGCAGGTCTCGGCCAGAGCGGCAGCGAAAGGTCGCCCGAGGCGGCCACTGCGAGGATGTACCGCACCTTTGGTTTCCGCGGAATTTCTCCGTTCCCTTGTGAAGCAGCTCAGTGCAGCCGTGAGTGCTGCAGAGACATCACAAAAGCTGTTAGTGCCTCCGCCGAGGGACACAAAGCACGGATGTGGTATTCACAGGTGTGCAACTGCCTAAAGCAGCGTGTTAAAAAGATCCAACATTGATCCTACATCTTTAGGCGTGTTTACTTTTGTTAGCAGTTACAATCAGCACGAAGGTTACGGATGGAGGGCTCTGGCTATTCCTTGAAACAAAACTTGGGCAAGAAACATCCACAGTATTTCTTCTGTGAGCCGAGCATTCCCAGTGCACAGAGGCACATTTTTAGTTTTTTAGAATGCTTTCTAGGAATCGAATTTTCCCTGTTGGTGCCCCGGAATGGTTATATCGGGGGTGGAGGCACCCTGGGCGCGGTGACAGTACCCGGCGCAACCTGCGAGAACCGCACACTGCGGGGCGGGGAGGAGGCTCCGACTATTTTTATGTCGGCGACGGCTTCCGCTTCAGTAGTGGGCGCTAAAACAGATGTGGTTTCTTTTAGTGCCCGGCGGAATTGTGTAGGGGGGTGAGGGGTGGGGGAAATGGGGATGAAGGTTAAGCCCCCTTTCGTTTGGGCAAGAAACTGATCCTTTGGCACAGCGCTCTGCCCCTTCTTATGTGGCTCCACGACAGCTTGTTCCGCTCTCCGCGGATCTCCCGCGTCCCGGCTGAGCTTGTGGGGCTCCCTTACTGCTCTCGGGGAGCGCAGACAGAGGGCAGGCGGGGCCGAAGACTCAGTAAAAGAGCAACGCGAAAAAAACATGGCGCTGGGAAGCAGTATGTGCAAAATCCGCAAGGAATTGCAGTAAATTCCTTTTTGTTTGAAGAAAATTTACAACTTGGTAATAGACCTTTTTATGACCTATTTGGGCTCGTCATTGGCTGCGGCTGGTCATGTGCAGGCAGCGAGCGCTTTCATGGCCTTTTCCTGATTTCCCTGGCGAATTTCCCCCTGCATTCTGCCTTCAGAGAGCCTCAGCCCCTCTTTTTCTAACCTTTGTCTGGGCTGAGGTGTATGGCAGTCGCCCTTACGTTTGTGTCCCGCTCCCCCAAACCCGCGGCCGGTCCCAAGGCCCCGCACTGACACTTCCCCGGGCCACCTTCTCTCCCGCGCCCACGGAGGGATGCGCGGAGACCCGCGCCCGCCGCCGCGTCGTATCCAGCCCCTCGCTCCTCTCCCACCGCTTGATGCCCCCGCTGCCGCTACCTCCGCCGGCACACGGATTGCTACTCGGGTGCAAAATGGATTACAGCGACCCTCCCGGGCTCCTCCGCAGGCAGGCAATGCGGCGAACTGGTAAGCACTGACCTCCCCTCGGGCTGCTCGCCGGTACTCCGCGCCCGCGCACCGTCCCGATACGCGGCACGTCACCGGCTCCCCTGTCCTCCTGTCACCCTTGGTCACCTGTCCCTCGCAGTCTCTTGTTCTTTCTATTAGTATTGCTATTACTGTTACTATTTTTGCTGCTATTACTGTTGTTGTTATTGCTATTGTAATTATCGGTGGTGTTATTACTATTAATCGTAGTTTTGGACATGTCGCAGAGTGAGAGTGGCCATTGCGCGCGGTCTGGCACGGAAAACGCGCCTCGGGCCGCCATGGCGCTGCTCTCCTCGGTGTTCCAGAGGCAGGAGGCTGGGGAGCAGTGCGTACAGGCAGTGCCTCGCCTGCCGGTAGGGTTTCTTCCAATAAAAGGCCTTCTTTTTTTGGTATACTTTTCCCCCTGCCGGCCTAAAGCGCGCTGTGGTGATGCTCTGGTTTGTTTTCCCCATGGCGGAAGGGCGGTCGCGTAACTTTAAAGCTTAACAGGTGTTTTCGCAGGAGAATCGGGGTCAGCGCTCCCGCGGGGGTGGAGGGCGCGGGGCGGCCCCGCCGAGCCCGTCGAGCCGGGGGCTGTGCCTGGGGCCAGCCCCGGGAGCCCCCGCCCGCCCCGCCGGGACGCTTTCGCGGATCTTTGTGCCGCTGTACCGCGGAGCCAGGGCTGAGGCTCCAACCTGCTCCGTGGGCGGCATATGGGCCGGGCTCGGCACTCCAGCAGTGCGGCTACTTACCCAAGTGGAAACCATCGGGGTCTAAACTGGGAACGAATTCTTCGGGAAAAAAAAACCCCAACAACAACAACAAAAGCACGGGTTTATTTTGAAATATGCCAAGAAGATAGAACAGTCACGTAAACTGTACCTGCATTACCTATATATGTGTATATATCCATATTCATATTATCTATATATATGTATTTACGCATGTACACATCTACTTCTCTCTGTAGAACACATACTATTTGGAAGTGCATTATTTTGAACGTATGTATATTTTATTTACCTCATCTTCATTTTCAAAATGTTAACGCACAGTAGAAAACACGCTGCCTGGTATTTAGTGTTCACATCTATGGTCGATGGTGGCAATGCACCATGCCATTGCACTGCGGGAATTTACCGAATCGCCATTTATGCCCAAATCAGCCAGTTAATTAACGGTAAAACAAAACGCCTGATTAAACAACACACAGTGAGGGTGGAAGGTGAGAGTCATGCCCGGCGTACGTAATTTGAAGGCTTAAAAGAAATTCTTATTTAACCCGTCCCCCCGCACCTCCTCAGCCTGCTAAACCCGAGTCTCACTACAGTAAGCGAGAAGACCCCCGTACCCCTTGCTTTGCCTGTTTGCACTAGCCGACCGTCCTGCGCTGCTGCAGGACTTGGGGATTATTTGGGACGAATCGTTTTCAACATAGCAACACTCTTCAACAGTAACTTGGAAAGAATGTGCTGCGTTAGGTTTCACTCCCAGTATCCCTTCTAGGTGACACAGTAGTTGTTATCTGTTTGGTTATAAATCTCTTCAAAAACTTCGGAAAATGTCGTTCCTTGAGCTGTTTTGAAATTATTCGTAGCCTGGGGAAAAAGCAGAAAACAAAAGTAGGATGTTCTAAGGAATTCTAATGTGCATGTGTGTGTCTGTGGGTTCATCTGCTCACACATACGGATACACATATGCATTTATTATTCCATTGGTTTATGTGGGAGTTCGGCTTTTTCGCTTTCTAAACGGCTTCCTTCCTTGCTTCCTTTTGCTTTTATCCTTTTTCTTACTGGGCATGTTTATTTATTTATTTTTATTAATGCTGAAGTATACATAGGTCTGTTTATGCTTTTAAACATACCTATGTAATTGTAAGTATTCATAGCAAACTTTGTATATACGTGTTTATATACACGGTACTCATGAGGACTGTATTCTTATATCTTTTTATACACCTAGATAACGTGATATGCATATAGATGTGTTGGTGTGCTGAAATTTTAGAAATACAGAATTCACAGTCACATTTCTCGCACTTGTTTCGTTTCCCGTAGTGTTCGACAGAATTTATGAGTCATCTCATTTTTTTGTTGAAAGGAAACAGCCGATCCCTAGCCTACCCTTTACTGACGCACTGGCAGTATAAAAACATCACCACAAAGCAGCCGGCAGGAAGTGGCCGCCTGTGTTCCCCGGCCGTGCCCGGGTACCGCTGGCACCGGCTGCCATTTGGGAAGTCAGGTTGGGCTCTCGCTTAGCTGCTGCAGGTTGCCTGGAGGAGAAGTGTAGCCTCTGTTCCCCGAGTCTGTCAGGGCTTTGGTGCAAGGAGGGGAGCCGGTGCGAACTGCGGACCCGGGTAATCAGATAAGACTGGGCGAAAATATACACGTTGGTTTTGCTCTCTTAAGAACCGAAAATCCCGAAGATTCGTTTTCTCGTTCCCCAAACAAACATAATTCCCGTGGGGTGTTTTATGAGAGCTCGGGACAGGAAAAAAAATCCGAACAAAGACGGTATTTCACCCCTCGGTTGGCAGGCAGCTGTTAAAGGTATTTACTGCTCTACTGCAGTGCGGCAGTCAATGGTGCTGGAGCGAGAGAGGAAAGAACAGGAAGCGAAAGGAAAAGATGAGGCACAATAAACATTGCAGCAGGTCTCGGGGGCCAGGCGGGGCGCGGAGGAAGGGTCTCTGCCAGAGACAAGAGGCAATAAAAGTGCATTCAGTGGCAGCAGGCTGTGCCCAAACCCAGCACTCGCCCCCCATCACCCGCGGGGGAGGGAGCGGCGAGAGGGGGAGGCAGCCCGCAATGCGTCCCCAGTGCCCCACGCCGGGATGGAGCCACCAGAGCCTGCGGGAGAGCGGGGGTCACCGCAGCCGCCCGTCCGGCCCCGCCNCCCTCGCCTGCCCACAGAGGAGACCCACTGGCGGGCGGGAGGCACGAGTGGGGCTCCACCGCCCTTCTCGGGTGTCTCCAGCTGAGTCCCAGCTGTCCTACTCCTTCGAATGCCACGACCTCCTGTCTGACCCGGCTCCACAGCCCCTCGCGCGCCCCGGTGCACGCCCTCCCGCGCCCTCTCCCTAAACCACAGTGCCACGGGGCTCCCCTCGTGTGCCCCGCCGCCCTCCCGGTCACCAGCCCGCCCTTTGATGTCGGGCACCCACCTCTTCCATCCTGTCCCTTTGATGTGCGTGCCAGAGCTCTGTGGCGGCCCACACCCTTCTTCCCGCCGGCTCCCTTCCCGCGGGCAGAGCCCCCGGCCCCCGCACACCCTCCCTGCCTCCTGCAAGCCGGGGCCCGGCAGAGTTCCCTGCCTCAGCCTCACCTGTTGCCTCCAGGCTTCACCTTCCTGAGCCGTGCCCGGACATGACCCTGGCGGCACCCATCTCCCCGGGCCGTGCCTTCCCCGGCGAGACGCTCCCACGGCCCCCGGTTCCCCTCCCTGCCCCGCACTCCTCGCCCTCTTCCCCCGCGGACCCGCGGTGTCGCCGCCGCTGCCCCCGTTTGATGTCGAGGCGCGGCTCGACACCGCCCTGCCCGCTCCGGGCCGATGCTGCCACCGGATCTGCCTGCGGGCACGGGGTGCTGCGGGCAGGGGCCTTTGCATGCCTACATCCTGCTGGGCGAGGGCATGGGCGACGCGGCGACTGTGGAAAGGTCGGAGTTACGATAAAAGCAGAGGGGCATAATGCGTTGGATGTTATCAAGGCACTTGGTAGGTCTTCAAAGTCAGAGATGGAGCCTGTAATTTTCTGGCAGTGTGGTCCTTGGGATAGGATGTTGGTCGTCGTGTCTGTCAAACAGCATCAAGAGCAATGGTGGTTTATACATGTGATTCAATTTCCCCAACCTTTTTATCACAACAATTACCAGAGGCAAACCAATTGTTACTGTGTTACTTTATTACACATCTTATCCGTCTCCAGATCGTTAGCCCCAAATACGAAAACTTGCATAAAAGCCTAGAGAATGAACTGGCCAGAGCTTCAAAGCCAACTTTCACATCTACATTTTAGAATAGGAAATGTGAAAATCGTTCTAATTCCCTCTTCAAAAATCTCATGGCTAGAATTACTCAGTTACTGAAGCATTCATCTTGTCCCTAGATGACAGGGAGGTGTATCTGAATGATCAATTTTGCACTATAACACAGCCTCACCTTTCCCAGTCCCAGCCTCCTGGACATGTGTGCCTGAAGCACATGCCTGGCTTGGACCACCCTGTTTGCCAGGGGCTGACGCTTTGGCTGGCTGCTGTGCTGCCATGTGTCCTGCCTTGGCATGGCACTTCTCTTCCTGCACACACAGGACAGTATTTTATCTTCAAACAGTGGGCTTCTCCTGCCCACAAGATGGGCCAAGAGAGTCAAAGCAATCACAGACATGTAGGGAGGGATTTGACACTCTCTATATCAGCACAGGGGCTGGAACCCACTCATGGCCCCCACGGACTGAGACAGGACCTTCACCATATGAGATACCCATTGTCAGGCCTAGGGCAGACACACTTGACTCTGCATCATGGTTTGTGTCATCTCTGACTATTTCCCCCAAATTTCATTGCACTTTCTTTTTGCACCCTACCCTCATGTCCCAGCTTGTAGCCTTTCCTTGCACCCTTCCAAAGGATGGACGCTCTGGGTCCCTGCAGCTGCCTGCTGCTGAAGCCTGTCTTCCAGAGGCCAGTGATGATGAAGTGTGTTGGGGATGGTGGCTAGGGGCTGCCTGATTCAGGGCCAACTGTGCCCAGGCCTGGGTGCTTGAGCAAGGTTTGGGGAGGCCCAGGGAGCTTTCTTCTGCTTGCCCAGGACTGGGAGCACGAATTGTACTTCAGATGAAAGCAACCCTCAAGTCAATCCCATGCTGGGCAGTCCACTCCTCTCCTGGGGGTGCCTGGCCAGATCCCCTGGGCCTGACAAAGTTTCTCAGACTGTGCACTGCAGCTGAAATGTCACCTTACGCACTGCCCCTGCCAGGGGTCCTGGGCAGGGGAAAAGAAAAGAGACATTTCCTAGCTCAAGCTATTAAAAAAACATCAAGGTGATGCCATATGATTAAGGCCTTGACGAGAGCGAGAAAAATAGTGTAATGCAAGGTCACTCTGGGTCATAAAGAAGGAGCAGGGAAGGACCTCGGTATGCCTCTTGTTCTCTGGAGGAAAACAAATTGATCAGCTGTGATTTGGGCCATCTATTGAGTGCTGCAAGAGCTGAGCTGTACCTTTCAGGCTACTTCAGACTTGTGTAGTCAGAAATGGCCGAGTCAGACAGACTCTGGTGTTAGACAGGCACCACCCAGATGGTGCCACCACCCAGCAAGGAGCTGAAGTTGGCTCGTTCTTCAGAGCTGAGCCCCCGAGCGGAGGCGCACTCACACCTGCGGGCTGGGGGAGTGGCCGGTCCCCTCTGCCCGCGGCCGGTCCCCGACGGGGCTTGGACAAACCAGTAGCTGCTGGCGCTTCGACGCCCTCATCTTAGCCATGATAGATTGGGATCTTATGCCCGGGTTTCTTCATGCTGTGAGACTGCCAGGGACATTTGACTTCCTGTGCTCGGGCTCCTTGAAATTCTCATTTGCTAACTCACACCCTACTCCCTTCACACCAGGGCTGTTTTATTGCTTTATAACCGTCCTTAAACTTCCAGTCCTCAAAGATCTCATTGTGGCAGGCTTCACACTTTCTCCCTTTCCGAAGTTCTATGCCCTCACTGTTCGCAGCAGTTTGGTCACTTACAAAGATCCGTCGGGTGCCCGGGGAGCGCGCAGTCCCGGGCACAGCTCTCCCTAACCACAGTTCATGAGATGAACATCTCAAAATCATTTTTGAGGGGACCCTGACCAAAATGCCTTAAACATCTAGGAAAGAGAGAAGGGGTCCTATCTTTCCGTGGGTTTGTGGGTTTTGTTTTGTTTTCTCCTGACGTTGGGATTCCCTGTCCTCTGAGAAGTATAAAAAAATGTTTGAATGGGTATCCACAGCGAAACGCCCTCGGCTTCTTTCTTAAGAGCACTTTGGGAGTGCTAACTCCCCTTGGCAGCTTTCTTTACAACTCGCTCCTCAAAAAGGCCGGCACAACGCCGTGCAGCTGAGCTTCCACCCATCCCCGCTATTCTGACTCAGTCCCATTTTATAGGACAGATTCAGCGAACCTTTATTTAGCGAATAAAAGTTTAAAGCTGAAGGTTATTTATGGTTCCACAGAGATAGGTCCTGAGTGGCTATTTAGAAGCACGTGATTCCAATAAACTTTGTTTTATGGCTTGAGAGTTGACAAGCCAAAATATAATTCCCACCATAAATTAGTTTAAGAGCATACAAGTGCAGATGCTTTCGTTCCTGGAAGCAGTAATCGGCAAAGTGTTAGCAGGGAACCGTCGGCAGGAATGCGACCGTGCAGGCACCTCTGCTACCGGGTCCCCCAGGCCGCGGGGGGAGTGCACAGTAAGTCCGCTCTCAGCCTCCCCGCCGCCGCGCTCGGGCTCTCTGTGCCCCGAGCAACTTCGTGGGCATGGGGTACCAGCCGCTCAACGCGGAACATCTCTGCTGGGGAAATGGGCAGGTAGAGCTCAGGTGGCTAGGGATGCGCCGTGATGTCCCTGTCTGACATTTCTGAATTTAGTGGGATTTCTTCTTTGCAGCTAACTTTTTTTTTTTTTTCCCCCAATTAAAAAATAATGCTTAGTGCCAAAATGCTGATATTAGTCCACTCTTTTCCCAGGATCTGAATGTTATCCAGAGTAGGCAGAACTAAATGAAAAAAAACCCAACGCAACCAAAAACGCTCTTGGGAAGCTGTTTAGTGACCTATTGATATCTAGGAAATTGCCCTGTGTTTAAACCAGTAACTCTCTAAGATATCGTAGAAAGGCAATAGACGAGGTGAAAAATCGCTTACAGAAGAGACCCCCCCCAATAGTATTTACTTTTAAATATACGATGCTTTTCAGGAGCATTAGACAAAACGTGTATTTTTGTTTCCCTTATAAATATTCTCTCTGAATGTATTTATTAAAATATTTGAAGGAAAGTTCAAGTTAAATCTATCCTTCTATAATGCAAACAAAGACGAATGTCTCATGGTTACTGGTAGGTTATTAGGTGATCTTCAGAAGTATCTATCTTAGAATAATCGGATATTTATTCTAATAAAATTGTAGTTCTTTCTCTGCTCTGCAAGGATATGATTTTGCATGGTGTATTGTGACATTTTGTGGGTTATGGTTTAACAAAGGTCATCTGAATATTTTGTTTCTAAGTAACTGGATTGCCACAGAACAAAACAAAACAAAACAAACAAAAAACCCCCCAAAAAAACAAAAAAAACCAAACCACAACCAAAAAAAACCCCAAAGCCTTTGTTATTCTTCTTGTCCATCAGTGAAAGAGGGAAGTCTGACTTTTCATGTCCTTAGAAATTATCCGGTATAAAATTTAGACTATGAATATTAAAACTGAATGATCACACCCCAGGCACAGGGAAAGCATGTGTTCATAAAAAACTGCCTGAATGCAACGTGGTCCTCATTTGGAAGGGGCTTCCATCCCACGACTCCGCTGCTCACAGGATTTACCACCAGCTCCTCTCTGCCTTCATCTATCAAACGTGGTTTGTAACTGTTCTCCAGAAATATCACCCGTATGTGGAATACAACAGTAACAAACGTTTTTGTTGCAACAGGTTCGGCAGCATGGAAGGACATCCACGGTAAGTAATCTCTTATTTCTTGTAGAGTTTATGTTGCTTGAAAATCCTGTTTCTTCCCTTCAGACTGGAAAAACTAAAAATTATGATCCCTGATGAATATTGCTACCCTAAATAAATAAATANGTGGAGTTGGTTTGTGGTATCACGTCATAATCTTGGCTAGCATTAAAATCAGAGGAGCAATCTCCTGGGGGTTAATTACAGGGGTGTACAGGTGTCCTCCTGCTCTTAAGCACTCCAAAACAATTAGCAGCGTTACCATTTTAACTTGATGGGACTGTACAGCGCCTCCCTGTGCAGAACCGGGACGGATTACATTGTGTCCCAGCGCCTCATAACCTTGGCTACTCCCACTCTTTTCGCAGATGGGTTCCCAGGCAGAGCTGTGCCTGCTTTCTGATGGTACCCCCGTTTGGCATAGCCTGGTGTCTGGGTGAAAGAGGCGGCGGTAGCTGGGGGAGGTCAGCGCTGGCCAGCCGAGGCAGCCCAGCTGCAGCCGAGTCCTGCGGGCGGTAGAGCTGATCCGCTGCTGCTGAGTCTCTCCGGGCAAGGAAGAGTCTAATGTGGATTTAAATGCTGTGAAGGAACCGAAGGGAATGGGTATCAGGGCTTAGGAGGTCAATCCGTTATGGTAGGGGTTTTCCGAACCCAGATGGTCCCGCCTGAGCTGCAGTGGGGGGACCGAGGAGAGGGCAGCAGTTAAGTGTGCATCAGGAAATGCTGTTGAACCTGGTGCTCTGGGCTGAGACCGGCTTGCCTCTCAAAGAAGGAAAAAAAGCTTGCGATATTTGGAGATTCATTAGGTTTTGCATTGCCTTTTCTGCTTCTGCCAGCCCAGCTCTGACTGGGAGCATGGACAGGAGAGGAGCTGTGTTTGTTTGCGTTTCCCCGTTTCCTTTCCCTGCTTCCTGACAAATAATCTATTTCACCGAGTGTGCCAGGCTTCTCCTTGTTTTTTTGTCTTACGTTGCTATATTGGTTGTCGAGTCCTATGGCTATATGAATATGAACTAAAGAATCGTCTCCAGCGTTGCAGTTTTGTGTTCCATAGGTAACTTTTCCCCTCTCGTAGCTCAGCCCTGCACTATGTAGATGTCTTTGGCATTTTATTTCAGGGCCGGCCCTAAACGTATGGATTCCGTGTTTTCTGCTAACGTACATTTAGCATACTGATTATGAACCATAATACAAAAAGCCTGATAGATCAAAAGTATTTTGTATGGACAGAAGAACAGAAGGTGAATATATAACGCTTTTGTTCATCAATAACTCTTTGGCTTTGACCTGTCTGAGCAAGTCGTGCAGTAAGGTGAAACACAGGTCACAGCGTCTAACAAATATGAAAATGTGTAGTATTAAGCAGAGCGGGGAGCTGCTGCTTCCCCAGACCCATTGCTTCTCCCTGGGCAGCCCTCGGCGGGCTTGTCCGCTCCTGGGCGCTGCCCCAGAGGCGAGATCTCTTTGGGGGGCGGGGGGTGTTACCCTGCCAGTTCAGTCGGGTGGTTAATAACCCCTGCGGGGGCGTGGGGTATCCCTCCTCCCCTCAGAGAAAGGAGGAGAAAGCGGGGCAAGACGTTTAAAATAGTTGCGTGAGGATTTAAATATTCCGAGGGGGGGATTAAGGACACAAAGTCGTTTCGAGTTGCACTTGCTGTGAAGAAGGCACCACCGCAGTGGTAAGAAAGCAGATGTTTAAAAATAGCATCTCCCAGATTAGGCAGCTGGGAGTTGGAGCCAGGCAAACAAACTGGTACACACCGCTCGGATAAGCGCAACACCCCCAAATCTGCCCTCCGCAGTGGTTGGATGTATCACACCCGCACCATTATTTGTCCTTATGGTGCCTGTTTTAAATAGTGGAGGGAGAAGAGGTTGACCACAGGACAGCAGTGAGGAGCTGGGTCAGACACAATTCATGAACTTTTGTACTCTTGTGTGCCGCTGTCGACAAAGTAAAAATAATGAAACTTTGTGATATGTTTGTAAATGATTTCGGCTGACCTCTCGCCCTGCCCTTCACCATAAACGCTACGGCGGGGAAAACCTGGGAGGGTGTGAGGCTGCGGCTCGCGGGCAGCTCGCAGGGATAATAGCTAGACCAGCATAATGGGATGAAGGTAAATTTGGAAACTCTCTTCTTCCCGAGAGCAACTAACTCCAGCCTTTAATCTCATCTTTTTCATCAACCGCTGTTTCTGTTGTCGGCTGTTTTACTTCTGTTTCGATTTTATGAAAATTCTTTTTTATTTGGGAGGGATTTCTGATTATGGAGAATCTCCTGAGATTCGTCTTAGTCTAAATAGCTAGAGACTTCTTTCTAAATTACTTTAGCCATTATTATTCTGAATAGGACAATTTGACCGATCAAGTCCATTTTTCCGTAGGGAGGATGTAAACGGCAGAGAATTTAAAGAGAACGGCAGGTCTTTCCGAGAATTTGGTAGGCGAAATTCGTCACTATGAATTGGTGGAGAGTCGTATAGCTCTATTGCAGCAATAATAACAAGCGTGAATCTTTTCGGAAATCCCACCTTCTTGAAAATCCATATTTCAAAACTGAGTCCCAGCAGAATAGTTTGCATTCCTCAGAAGACAGTAAGAGACTAAGAGAATTGCAAAGACTTGCTATATTGTAGGTGAAAACAGAATGTTATTACGTTGTCTATATATACCCTGTAGAACCGAATTTGTGTGATATTCATATAGTCACAGATTCGATTCTAGGGGAATATATGGTCGATGAAAAAACTTCACCTTTCTGCAAATGGTTAGAAGTTTAAATACTGGCGGAATCAAGAGGCATGTGCGTGCTGAACATTCAGAAATTATAAAAGTTTTGCTGCCTCACTCCTATTTGCTAGGTTTTGGGACTTTTTAAAAACTTCAGTTGTTGTTCAGTCCTAACTTTCACTGAAAATCTGTGAATTTAAACAGTTAATCTCACCAGAAGTTACATTTTTTCTGGGGGAAAAGAAAAAAAAAAGAAAAAAAAAAAAAAGAAAGAAATTATCTACCAATCAGTGAAGGACTCTTTTAAAAGATACTCATAAATTAGCTAGATATGCCAGACGTTAGCAAAATTTCCCTGTCAAGGGTCCAGATCGCATCAAAATATTTACGACAGCAACAAAAGCAGCCTTCGCCTCAGTGGAATGTATTTACTTGTACTCCAGGAATGATATTGATGAATGAAGACGGAATTTATCTCATTAAACCCGTGATATTTTTAACCTAATTAAATGACGTCTCCAGTTCAGTCGATTGAACTTTAGTGGTTAAAAGTGAACTGTTTCTTGCCATCTGTATGATTTTACATAAATACATGTATAGATTTATACCTATACGTTGGCGTTTGCGTCTGTGTGCGCATGTATATTTTGGGGCTTGAAAGTGAATGAGAAGTTACTGATTGCCTAATTTTATTCAGCAGAACTAAATTCTGGTAACTTGTGGATGACCTCTGCGAGACAAAGACAGGACAGATCTATTGTACATCATATTACCCTCTTCTTTGATGGCTTTTCTTTTCCTCTCCTGCTTACCAGTTTCCTTCCTTTTAACCCCGCTTCAGCTCACGACTCTGTTTATTCCTTTGGATTTTTTTAAAAAAATTACTTAAAACGAGGTGCCAAGCCCCAGTGGTGATCCTGGCTGGTAAATCGGGCGGCGGGACTGCATCCCCCGGGGCTGGGGGAAGCCGGCTCAGACAAAAGGCTGTGGGCAGGGCAGCGGCCGCCGCCCCGGGGTACCCCTACACCTCCGGTACCTGGTTTGGGGGTGCGGCCCGCCGGAGAGGGGGGTCACTCAGTTAGAGGGATGTTATTGAGTGTAATAGGGGGAAATGCGGGGAAATGCGGCGGTGGGCGCTCGGCTCCCCATTGGCCGGGCCGGTCACATGCCCGCCTAACTTTATTCAGTTGACAGCAAGTAGGAGGGCTCTATGGCAGGGGAAAAAAAGACAACACGAGAAAAATTAGTATTTTCTACCTTCAGAAATTAATGGCCATGAGTTCGTATATGGTGAACTCTAAGTATGTGGATCCCAAATTTCCTCCTTGCGAGGAATATTTGCAGAATAGCTACCTAGGCGAGCAGGGGGCCGAGTACTACAGTGCCTCGCAGGGCTCTGATTTCCAGCACCAGGGACTCTACCCACGGTCAAACTACAGCGAGCAGCCCTTTAGCTGTAGCAATGCCCAGGGCTCTGCCGGGCAGTCGCGGGGTCACGGACAGGAGCAATCCGGCCCGGCGAGCCACTTCCCCGGCCCAACAGAGCATTGTCCACCGCCTCCAATGTCCAACTCGCGAGCCTGCAGCCAGCAGCCGGCCCTCAAACCCCCAAACGGCTCCGCAGTTAAGCAGCCAGCAGTAGTTTATCCCTGGATGAAGAAAGTCCATGTTAACTCGGGTAAGGATCCTCTTCTTACTTTGCTCTTGTACCCTGCTTCCGATCGTCCTCAGCGGCGCTTGCCCGAGTCCCTGCCAGGCTCGTGGACGAGCTTTTTAAGCCGAGGTGGCCAATTACACTCGCCATAAATTTTTATTGCTGAGGAAATAGGCCGTTGGCCATGCGGGGCTTTGCCGTGCAGGATAAAACTCCATTTTAGGAGCCTGCTAGAGGCTTCCAGCCTACCTAGCTGTGTGTGCCCGTAGTGCCTGCCTCAAACGAGAGGGAGAGCAGCCCGTCCATTGTAAGCAACTGGGACGAATCCAGCCCGGCCACATGCTCGCAGCTCGTAAGGTTTTCTTTTGTAAAGTCGAACCGGCAAGTCAAGATTAGCTTTGTAAAGTTCTCCGTATTTTTTTCCCAGTGAATCCCAATTACAACGGAGGGGAACCTAAACGCTCCCGCACAGCTTACACCAGACAGCAAGTCCTAGAACTGGAAAAAGAATTTCATTTTAACAGGTACCTGACCAGGCGCCGCCGTATCGAGATAGCCCACACTTTGTGTCTTTCTGAGCGCCAGATCAAGATCTGGTTTCAGAACAGAAGAATGAAGTGGAAAAAAGATCACAAACTGCCCAACACGAAGGGCAGGTCTTCTTCCTCTGGTTCAAACCCCCATTTACAAACTGGTTCCAAGGACCATCAGACTGACTTGACAACTTTGTAGAAGAGGTGAAATTTTCCATTTCATCCTTCGCTTCTGACCAGTACTGTACATAACTGACACTGCCCAAGCAGAACCTGCATGTAGCAGCTAAGGACACGAGAAACTGTCATCTTTCTTTAAGGTACTGTTGTACAAAGGAGACAAAAATGACGCTACTTTGGACTTTATTTTATTTGCCTCTTCTAGCACAAACTAAAAATGAAAAAAAAAAAGGGAAGGAAAGAGAGGGGGAAAAAAAGAAACATCACTCAGGCAGTGGGAATTGGGAAAATATTAAATGAGACCTTCTGTCCTTAAAAAGTAATAAATCATTGAAAATGAAACTGTCCTGTGTTTCAGTTTTGAATTCGAAAGTGAAGATTGGATGCTTTGTTCTGAGATTTATACTTTTGATTGCCTTTTATCCCATGCAATTTCGGGAGGATGCATTTTGGGCAAGTTGAGGACAGGAAATTCATAGTATAGTCTTTTATTTGAACATAAAGACTGGTAATTGTGAACTTTTTTTTCGTGCTGCTTTACCTTTCTTGGTGTAACGAAAATACTTGCTCAGAAGATGTGCATAGGAATTAAGTGAAAACGGGTTATTTTATGTTCTGATAGTGTTAGTATATTTATTTATTTGTCATATAGAAGAGTGAAGACAAAAAGACAAATAGTCAAACCAAAAACGGAGAAGAGAAGCTGAAATACAGTATTTCTCCTTCCTAGTCTCATGAACACATATGTAATGTTTACTTGTCTTGAACGTAAACAACTTTCTTGTTCCCCCCCCTTTATTGTTTTTTTTTTATTTATTTTAATTTTCCTTCTCAGTGAGTAGGAAACACGTCCCTGCTCCTTACTGTGTGCCATCCAGAGCTTAGAGGCTTGAAATCTGTTTCCAAAGTCTGCTCTACTCAGCGCTGTGCTTTAAACCATAGATACCTCATTTAAAAAGGGAAAAGGGAAAAAAGGAAAAAAAGGGGGGAAACCACAAAAAACAGCCCCCCCCCCCAA
>VXBX01003997.1:1043454-1065725 GCA_013400415.1 Scytalopus superciliaris
GCCCTCCTCCCCGCCCAACCCCCCTCCCAGCGTGCCCCCTCCGAAAAAAGCCAAGGGAGGCCCCAACTCCTCGGGCTCGGCCACCGCCACTCTCAGCAAACAGATTTTTCCCTGGATGAAGGAGTCCCGCCAGAACTCCAAGCAGAAAAGCACCTGCGCCCCTCCAGGTAGCCCAACACCCCGACTCTGGCCCACAGTTCGCCTGGGGAGCGGGGCTGAGCCCCACGGGTTGAAGGTCTCGTCCTGAACCCGCTGGTCCCGCGCCTTGTCCCCCACTCCTGCAGATGCCATCGCCCCCACCCCCCGCTCGGAGGTCCCAGCCTCGCGGGCGCTGTAGGTGTGCCAGGCTGTGGACTCCTGCCTTGCCCCCGTACCAGCCCAGCGGCAGCAGGCGCACCCGACGGGTGGCCCCTGGGGGTCTCTGGGGGGAGCCAGCTGTGGGAGGGTGTGTATGTCGGGCAGGGAGAGGTGGGAGGCCACTCCCGAGTCCCCTGCGCCCCCTCCCCGGGCGCCAGCAGTGCGAGAGGGGATGGCGGGGCTCCGAGGGACCCCGGGAGGAAGGGGAGGGGGGGCTTTCGGAGGAGACCAACGTCTCTTTGTGGCTTTTCCCCTCAGGAGAGAGCTGCGAGGACAAGAGCCCCCCCGGGCCGGCCTCCAAGAGGGTGCGCACAGCCTACACCAGCGCGCAGCTAGTGGAGCTGGAGAAGGAGTTTCACTTCAACCGCTATCTGTGCCGGCCGCGCCGCGTGGAGATGGCCAACCTGCTCAACCTGACCGAGCGGCAGATCAAGATCTGGTTCCAGAACCGCCGGATGAAGTACAAAAAGGACCAGAAAGCCAAAGGCATCATGCACTCCCCCGTCGGACAGTCCCCGGACCGCAGCCCCCCTCTCAGCGGCCCAAACCACGTCGGCTACTCCAGCCAGCTCCCCGGCGTCAACAGCCTCAGCTACGACGCGCCCTCGCCCACCTCCTTCGCCAAGTCCCAGCAGAGCATGTACGGGCTGGCCGCCTACACGGCGCCGCTGAGCAGCTGCCTGCCGCAGCAGAAGCGCTACGCGGGCGCGGAGTACGACCCGCACCCCATGCAGAGCGGCGGCGGCGGCTTCGCCAACCCTAGCCTGCAGGGCAGCCCCGTCTATGTGGGGGGCAATTTCGTGGACTCGATGCCAGCCTCAGGCCCCATGTTCAACCTGGGGCACCTGCAGCACCCCTCCTCCGCCAGCGTGGACTACAGCTGCGCCGCCCAGATCCCTGGCGGCCACCACCACGGACCTTGCGACCCCCACCCCACCTACACGGACCTCTCCTCTCACCACACCTCTCAGGGACGGATGCAGGAGGCGCCCAAGCTCACGCATCTGTAGCGGGGCGGCGGCCGGCGGGGCCCTCTCCCCTCTCCATTACCTCACTTTTCTGACGGGACAGTGTTACTGTGCTCTCGAGTGCCAACAGTATTAGTGGATTTGTCTCCCCTAGCAGCTCCCTTCTTTCTTCCGCACCCCCGAGTAGGTCCGTGAGCAGGAGCCTTTCTCTTAGAGCTGTTTTAAGCATGACAGTGCAATATACTGCCAACCGAGGGACTGATAAGCTGGTAATGATGTACTTGAAGGTAAGTCTTAGAGATGCCGTAGTGTTAGCAGCGCGTCATGCTGAGGTGTTTTAGACCAGTCGTGAGCCGTGGGAACTCGCCCGCGTGTAAGCTTATTTCAGAGAAGTTAATTTATGAATTCTTCCGTAACGTAAGGATCACATTGGACTAAATGATATGTATTTATTATTTTAAGCGAGACATTTTTGTATCACTGATTATTTATCCTCGTCTTAATGTATTTATGTGGGTATTTGTAGAGTTTCTTCACCAATACTTCGGGAGAGCGATTCAGGTCCGTGGTGACTTACATTTCACCTATTTAGTATAATCGGTCTGAGCTAGTTGAGAGAGTAGTCTTGAACAGTTGTAACAGTGGCTGGTGTTTGTAGTTTATGTAAGGATTAATTAAGACAGCAAGTCGTAAATCATTAATAGAGTAAAACAAACTGTGGCATCACACAAAGAGCCGTTACACTTAAAAAAATATTGAAAGTATTTTTAAAGTATTTATTTCTAACCGGTTGGCCCTACTCGAGCGCCTCGGTGGCTTGGCTGGCAGCTGGCTCGGCCGGGTGAAGCCACCTTTAGATGGAAGCGCAGCCGCTTTGAGGAGGCGATCTACAAAGCGGGGTATTGGCCATCTTGTTTCAGATCAAATCCTGCATACAAAAACCTCGGTGAGGTTAACCTTTATTTATTGGCTGGGTATCTATCGCACATATTGTTATTTCGGTGGGCTATTTTTTTTTTTTTTTTTTTTACACTCTGGCTATCTGAAATAGGAAAGAAATTAGAAGCTTAGAACGCAAAAAAATTAGAAACCCTCTGATAGTGCTAATTTCATTAGGGTCTCCATAGCAATCCGTGCAGCAGCTGCCGCCTCCTTTGTTATTTTTATACTGTTGTCTTTATACTAACCATAAATCAATTTTTAGACATCTCTGAAAGCCCGAGCTTTTCCTCTTGTTTTTATTTTTTTTTTTTCATAAAAATAAACTTTGAAAGAAAATTGACAATCAGATACACACAGCCGAAGGGAGACGCCGAGACGGGGTGCGGGCAGGGCCGGGCGGTGCCCCCGCGCTTCCCCGGCGCCCGGCGAGGACGGTGCCATCCCGCCTGACCGCGGTAGAGGGGCATCTCCGCCTCTCCCTGACACGAACAGGACGATTAACCAGGGGAAGGGAAAAAAAAAGAAGATAAAAAACTAGGAAAAAGAAGGGAATGATGCTCTGAACCCTCGTGTTTCCTCCTCTCTAGTTACACGGCTGTATTGAACCCCTCGCTGGATTTACAGAGATTATTTCTTTTGTAAACGCTGTGATTAAAGTCTCTTCCTGACAGTAAACGTCTCTCCGAGAAGACTATTCTTATCTCTTTCTTTAAGTGTCGAGTTAAAGATTAAATCAAACTTCTGTATTCCCTGCCAAAGTGTCTGACATGTCACTTTCCAGTTCGACAAACACTGAAGCTCTTACTCCATCCTCTAATGACAGGACCTGGCATTCCTATTGTGAGAAATATTTTACCACCTCCAATCCTGGTCAACACACACAAGTTTTCTTTATTTGTTTTTCTTTTCTTTCTCATCCCTAATTTCTTCCTTGCCATCTGGTATTTATGTTCAGCTGAGCAGTAACGATTCAAAATATTACTTAGGGTTTTATTTTCCCCTCTAGGCGATTTTAACAATGCTGTGCTAAATTGAAAAGTGTATGTTTTGTTAAATTTCACTTTTAACCAAGCAAATTCGGATATATATGTGTTATAGATCTGTAAACAAAACAGAACAGAATAAACTACTTTGTTTTGAGACACATTTTAACCATTTTAAGCCCTAAAACTGTTTTCTATGGAACTTTTCACATAAATTGTTTCTTAGAAGCTCCATCAAGGAGTAAACAAAACATACAAACAACGCAAAAAGTAATGCTAAACACCACTCATGATTTATACTTCTATAACATTCCATAAATATATATATATGTTTGTTTCTCCAAAACTTTCTGTAATCAATGTATCCACAATGGAAATTGTCCATGTAGGTTTTTACTGTGTTCTTGAAAACACAATATATTTTGCATCACCTGCTTCTATCTGAGAAACAGCAAGGCACCACCATTTCTGCAAGGTAAACTGGTGTTCTTTTCCCTTTTTCTTCATGCTCTGTAGGCTGTTCTTCAGTGTCTGCTCTGACTTACACTATTAGTCCTTCATTAAATCTGTTAAGAAGGAAAAGGCTGTTTACAGATAGCCCTTCCCAAAATCTGAGGAAGAAGGGGGTTTCAGAGGAAGCCTGACCACAAACACAGTGTTACTGATGCACACTGCCCTGAATTATTTTAATATTGCAAAAAGATGGGGTCTGCAGACTTGGTTTCCAGTGGGGAAGGAGGAGGAGGAGCATGTGTGAGGGGGAATCTTCTTGTAAATAAATTCACTTTCTTCTCCATGACTCTGGCAGAGGCGTCTTGTTTGTAATGCAGTAGAAGTCTGCGATGATAGCCTAATTATTAAAAGTAATGCTACTTTAGCGAGATCACTGGCATTTTTACAATGTTTGTACAAGCATCAGCAATCTAGAGGAGAGATACACTTTGGCACAAGTCCGACTTTTTCTTGGCCCATCATTTAAAACCCATAAATTATCAACAATCCCCTTTCGCACTCAATAGGAACTCAGCTCCTTTGCAAAAGCATCTGATGTGATGAACTCCAGTCACCTATTTAAAACACAACTAGTCAGCCAAGGCCAGGCCTGAGGTTGATCTTAGCCTTGCTTTTCTTTACAAATAGGAGCCATAGCACCCCTTCCTCTCATTCCCTGCTCCCTCCATCGGCTCTAGACCCATAAAAGGGTCACTGAATCAGGGCTTCTAAATGCCAGCAGTGCTGCTGCAGTGTTTGGGATAAGGAGCTGCTGACAGCACTGTTTGAGAGATGTCAGGAGTGCACTGAGCTTCAGTGAGGCCATGCAGGTTCTCCTGTTCAGATTAGTGGGGTTTGTGCCTTCACTTGTTGATTTGACCTTTACAGTAGCCCACCACTAAATGGGGCTGAAGCAGTTTCCCTGCTGCAAAGAGGAGACAAGGTTTTGTGTTAGCTCCCCGAAGCCAGCACAGGGCTGAGCTGACCCTTTGCACCTATTTCTTTTGAAGGAGGCCCATCTATGTCCCACTGCCTAGGGCCTGGTGAGCAGCACTTGGGCAGGGGAACTTAGACAGGCACAGCCATGGGCTCCCAGGGATGCCACAGTCTTGTAGATGCCCCTTGTGTGGGGCTGGGAAAACAAAGCCAGGTGCCTCCGGCTCCATTAGCAGGTGCTTCCTGGGCAGACAATGCAGAGTCCCAGCCCTGGTCCCTGGGAAGCCCAGGGAGGGACTCTGGGGCACCCTATATGGCTGCCACCGTGAGACCACACCTGGGTCATCTGAGGCTGCAGGCAACCTTGTCCAAAGATGAAGAGGAGGCAGCTGGCTGCACACCCAGGAGGCAAGGACAGGCAGGGGGGGAGGCTGGCTAAGAAACAGGAAGCCTACCAGCACCAACTAGAAGTCCCCTGACTTTCTTGGGGACCAGCTGGGTCATTGGCACTCCATGGCAAGAAGTCTGAAGGCAGGATCCACCACTGAGTTCTCTGCACACCTCCAGCCCTATGGTAAGCCCTATAAAATGGCCTGCTGGGAGGTCCAGGCACAAAACAGTCTACTTGACCAGTGAATAAAACAAGGTATAGGGGATGGGGCTACTGGTCTACCACTAGGAGTGTGCCTTGGTGACAACTTCTGGCTGAGGAGGGAGGGAAGGAGCTGCAGCTTGTTATGCCATTCTTCTATGTGCCAGCCTCCTGTATGTGCCCAGTGGCCACACACAAATGGCAGCCTGGTGACAGCAATGTGCTGCATGGTGGACAGGCCCAGACATCCAGCACAGTCACTGCAGACCTGCCTGGGAACAAAAGATGGAGCCAGATGGGCAGCACAAAGGGGTTGGTGCTGCTGGGGCAGTTAGGGCTGTGGTGGATGGCTGGGCTGGTGGATGGTGTTATACATTCATGAACTGGCTATCTCTGCTTTTAGAAAGTGCAAAATGGGCTGGACCAGAGCTCCATTAGCAATCACTTTCCAGGGACTGAGTGGCAAGTTAATCCCCAAATGGGCAACATCTCTCTGTTCTCATGTGAGAAGTGACAGTGGGTATGCCGTGGTCCTTGCTGTGAGTGGGACTGGCAGGGACCTGAGGGGGCTGGCTCTATTAAAGGTCATCAGTCACACAAAGAACACTTTTTACGAGACTGTGGTTCCTCCTACTTCTGCTTGGGCCTAAGCCAGCCTGGACCTGAGCAGAAACTCCATCCAGCAGAAGCAGAACACAGTCCCAAGAGCCATGAAGTAACATGGCAGGGCAGGACTGAACCCCTTCATCAGGGGTCTTTGGTGGTTTGCTTAAATGCCCAGTGCTTACTTAGGTCTCTTCAGGATGCCACCCATACCCTAGCTGACTCCACACCATGGATGTACATGCCTACGCCCACTGAGGACCAGCTTTCCCCAGCTGGCAGTGTTGTGCCAGTAGAGAGGCAAAGCTATGCTTGAACCCAGCCTTTCAGCTTTGGGAACTGGGGAGGGATATACTGGATGTCCTGTTTGTTAGTTATTGTGACAAGTGCAGAGGGTGGAGTCTTGCTCCAGAGAGAAAAGACAACATGCCCCAACCTCAAAGCAGTGTCTGTGGCTCAGGGCTGCCATTGCCTTCAACAAGCTGCTCAAGCAGCTTCTCTAAGGCATTGCTGGTAAGTGTCTGCAACCACCTAGGGCTTTTTGGTCAGGCTTTTTCCTATGTCATGTCTTGGTTCCAGAGAGGTTGTCTCAGGCCTTGCAGTAACTCACGTTTCTAGAAACATGGTGACAGAAGGACTCCTTTGGTCCATTGTTCTCATAGAGGTTTTTGCCCCAGCAGCTCCCCTGTCTAGTGCCATCACTTCATTGCTCACACAGACATCCCTAAACTTCTCAGTCATTCTCAAATTGCCTTTGACAATATCATGTTCTTCACACTCTTCTTTTTAACCTGCTTTTCTTCTTCCTTCTTTTGGCTTCTGGGGAGCCCTTCCTTTCTCCTATTAGACTCCTTGTTAAAAAACACAGCTGCAGCTTCTCTATCGTGTATCACTGGAACGTAGCTATTGACGTCTGAACACTATGAAGTTCAGGAGAGTAGAAAAAGCTTTCCCTCAAAAACCAGGCCATCAACAAGAGATACTTCGCCTGTATGTAGCCACTGATTTCTGCTCTTGTCACCCTTGAAGTTCTGCAAAAAAAACCAGATAATGAAAAAGAAATTCAATAACAGAATACATCTGGGTAAATGGAAAGATTGTATGTTGGTGTAAACAGAGACAGCTCTTCTAGCACTTAAAAAGTCTGAGGTGTAACAAAACCAGTTGTATTCTTACAAACAGAAGACTCAAGTAAAGCAGCAGCCCTATTCTGGAGCCCATTCTCTTTCCTTTCCTGTGCACAGGAGTTTTTACAGCAGGGGAGACTGAAGAGCACAGATGCTCTTGTGCATGGACAGCCTTTCACCACTAAAGAGAAAGCCTGGTGTTCCCAGGCTTCTGATTTTTCAGAAGATGACATTTTCTAAACTGCTGTGATTACCATGAGTATAGTGAGAAAGTTTGCATCACCCAGAGTTTAACCCCTCAAAATATATGCTTCCTGACAGGGTGTATTTGATTTAAACTGTTCTTCTAATTTATAGCTCTGAAAATGGAAATGTAGGTGATATTCTGTTACTAGTGCAGCAGGGCAGCACAGCCCATAGCAGTGAACAAGTCTGTGCCACGAGAACATCCAGCTTCAGGGTTCTGGGCTTTCAGTGACTGCTGTGTCTATAGACTCTAAGTACAACCTTAAAGCCTTTGCTCTGTAACAGTTATTTTATAGTAGATGGGCAATATGAGCTGGGGACAATGTGGGGCTGGTAGGAGGCCACATTGCTGGTCAGAGCCTATATGCAGACTTGTGTATGCCTGTCTCAGGGATGTTTGGGATCCTCTCAGGGCCCTTGCAGGAGAAATACCAAACAGACCTCCTCTGACTCATCAGCTGGGTGTAATGGTGGGGCAGCTGGGGCTGAGCTGCAGAGCACAAATCTCCATAGGAAAGAGTTGAGGCTGAGTCAGTGAAATGGTCTGATTATGTCTCCCTATGGTGTCCCTTCCCTGTCATCAGCTAAGCCCTCTGAAATCAGCAGAAGACCCAGTGGAATTTTTCCTTCTCTGGGGATTCTGGCTGCCTTCGGGTGGCACCATCTTTGGTTCTTACAAAATCAGTGGCCTCTTCCTGACCACAGCAAATAGCATTTTGGTTGAGAGCTTGTAGCTGTTGAATGGAAGGCAATGGATGATGGATGAAGGCATTTAAATTTCTTGTTTTTATTTAGAAATAAAATATTTTTAAAAATAAAGTACAACCCTTGCATTTCCCAGCTGAGACCACATTCACCTAAAAATTAGAATGTTGCATGTCTAATTCAAAGAAGCTTGATATAGCCCTTATTCTTGTTCCTTATCTATGCAGTCCCAAGTCACCAGCACCCAAGTTGCTCTTCCCAGCACAACCTTTTGCTGTTCTGAACTGCACTGACACATAGTTATTAGTTGATGTGTTGAATGAAACCCATCATTATCCAAATCAAACGTAAGTGTGGCTCAGACTGAATGATCAAGTGTTACTTGGAGACATTTAGGAAAGACGACCACTTTCAGAGTCCAGGTTTCACCTCCTCCACCTTGTTCCAGTTTCCTGCCACTCTGGGGATGAAAACCAAGAGAGAGTTGGAGGGTTTGGCTGGGCAGTGCAACTTGATGCACTCTCCTCTAGCTGCAAACACTCAGTAAACAATGCCGAATTGCCAAGGGAAAAATGAAAGTCCATTAATGGGATGAGCCCGGGGATTCACTTTTGAGAGGCTGCAGAGCACTTATCTGATGGAGCGAGACCATTAAGTGCCAGGAGGTGCAACAACAACCTCCCCAACCGCCCCAACCTCCGGGTGCGGACAGCCTGGGTGTGCCTGCGCAGGCCCCGCTCCCCCGGGCCGCCTGGGCTCCCGTGGGAGCCTCCAAGAGCGTGGCCGGCAGCAGGGCAAGGGGCAGACCTACTCTTCGAGGGGAGCGCTGGTTGCAGGAAAGCGCCAGCTCCTCCACCTCCAAACTCCTGGCAAACGTTCTAAGTGCGCGGAGGCTCCGTCGAGTCCAGAGGGAGCGGCTTGTCCCGCAGGAACCCCGGGAGGGCTCGGGGAGACGGCCCACCCGCAGCCTCACGCTGACCCTGGGCAGCCGGCCGTGGGCAGGGGAGCTGGCGGTGCCCGCGACCCCCGGCGCAGACTTCCCCTCGCCGGGCTCCCATTGGCCGCGGGGCGGGACGTGACGCCCCGCTCCCGGCCCTATATCAGGGCAATATTGCCCCGGCGGGGCAGGTGCCGGGAGTGGTGTCGCCCCGCTGGCCATGGACCTGGGGTACTTTGCCCTCGCCTTTCCGCCGGGGCTGTGCCGCGGGGCCCCGCACCCCCAGCCAGNCTGCTGCCTCAGCCCCGACCCCCGCCCCGCTCCCTCCCTCTGCCTCTGTCCCCGCTGAAGCTCGGTGTTTTTCGGCGTTGCAGGCGGCGCGGCGCCTTGCCGAGGGGAGCCTCCCGCCTGCCCCGCACGCACCAGCTTCAGCACCCGGCAGCTCACGGAGCTGGAGAAGGAGTTTCACTTCAGCCGGTACCTGTCGCGGGCCCGCCGCCTCGAGGTGGCCCGCTCGCTGCGGCTCCGGGACGCCCAGGTGAAAGTGTGGTTCCAGAACCGGCGCATGAAGCAGAAGAAGCGAGAGCGGGAGGCGCTGGCCGCGCCCGCGACTGCCCGGGCCGGCCCCGCCTGAGCCCGTGGGGCTGGGCTCGAACCTGCGGTCACCGGGGCACCCGCCGTGCGCTTTCACGTGGGACAGCTGCTCTTTTTCTGTTGCAACTTTATATATAGTTTTATTTACGAGGATTCAGGGAAAGGCTCCGGCCCCACAGTCCCGACCCCTTCTTCGTTTTGCATTTAAAGAGAGATCCGTAGGCTCAGGCAGAATTGGTGCAGAAGAAGGGAAGAAACTCTGAGAAGGCAGAGCAGAGGAGAGCAGGGAAACTTGTCACGGGAAGGGGCAGGGATGGCCACGGGTACCAGCATGAGCCTAAGATTCCCTTTTGAAAAAAGTGTCCTTGTCTTCTGCCCTGCCCTTTGCAAAATTCCTGCAAAAAAGTTTATGCTTGTATTTATTCTTCATTTGTTCCCATTATTTTCCCTGATGTGTCTGATTTAGTAAAAAATCTGTTTAGTAACTGTCAGGGGAAATTTTAAAAGAAAGTCTTAGGAGGAGCACCTCTTCCTATTCGAATGGCAGAGGTGATGGAATTTTCCTTAGAGGCTCTGGGAGGCCTGGACTGGCCAGCAGCTGCTCTGCTGACTCTCAGTACCTCTCACCTGTGCCCAGGCAAGGACAAAACAATATAAAACCTCTTAGAGCATCTAGAGCCAGACTCTCAGTTCATCCAGCTCTCTCAGGCTTCACTGTATCTTATGGTTAAAAAAACGCACCACATTAAGTCAGTTTGCAACAGATCTCACAACATGCAAAATCTCAAGACCTGTTAGAGTGCAGAAAGGTGCTTGGGTTTGACCACAGACTTCTACCAGCAAAAGACCAAGAGGATTCCTAGGTCTTTTACTGGGATACTGGTTCAAAAAAGATTGGCAATGACTGATTACCTCATACAAGTGCAAAATTTACCAGGGACCCTTACTTGTGATTTCATCTTTCCCAGAGGTAAAATAACAGTATCAAAGTGGACAAAGAGTTTTTTCCCATCTGGGGGAAAGCATAACAGCAATGTGGAGAGGAATGATATCCAGATTTACATGAAGGTGATTTTATTTATTTGCAGACAAGTCTTTTATTTTGGACAAGCCTCTCTTTGCTCAGGGCTTCTGCTGGCTGTTGACTTTGGGTTGAAGAACAAATGATAGCACCAGGGGAGATGGACCACAGGGGGACCTGTGAGATGCACTGGGTCCCTGTCTGGAAGCCAGGACCAGACACCAATAGCTCTTTGTCTTTGTTGGATGCTTGCTGGGTAAAAGAAACACAGAGAGAAGATGAAGATGGATGTCTCAAGTCAGAAAGTTTGCAATGCAGAGGATACTTGCTCTCTGTAATACTTTCCATTCCCCCAGGCGCCCTTCTGCTTACAGGCTTTCTTCTGAAGACTTCTTTTCTGCCAAGGGACTGGGGAGCCACTGCTGGTGGCAGCTTCAGCAACTGTTGGTGAGAGCCCTGGGGAACTGCTCCCAAGCGCTGGGCAGACAAGCTGTGATGATGTTGTGGCAGCAGGTCCGCAGCTGAGCTGGGTCAGGAGGACTCCTTGGCAAGGAGGTGGGTGCCCCCCACCGTGAATATCTGAGGGAAGGGGCTTCCCAAGACAGAAGTGTTTGGTTGTACATCATATCCTGACTGTACTGGGAAAGGACAATAACTCTAGAGACTCGCAGTTTTGCATGCACACAGGGTCTTTTTTTTCTGTATATAGTGTTACAGTTTGTGTCCCTTGGGCTGGTTCATTTTATGGGATAGCCCTGAAAAATTCTCAGGACTAAAGTACTTGTGTGAAACTAGTTGCAACCAAAATATGTGATTTTCATGTCTTCATTAAATTAATGACAGCCAGCAAACATTATACTGCAGGCTGATCATTCTTTAAAAGCCAGGAAATAATACTTCTGCCACCTTTTNATTTAAAGCAAAATAAAGTAAAATCTGGTAAAATTCATGAAGATTCAAGTAAATCAAATTTGTTTTGCAAGCTGAATATTAAACTAAACTACTAACCCATCCTTTTTGTCTGTTTTAAAGTACATTTTTACCAACTCATCTGCCACTACTCTGGGGTTTTTTTATACTACAAATAAACATAGAAATGTAGGCACAATAACCCATCTTTTTTAGAGCATATGTTTCATATGTGAACTTTAGAAAACAGCTCTACTTTCAGTTGCCTCTAAATTTGTCACATATCTATGGGGTTGTTGGTTTGTCTTCCTCTGATTTTCCTAATGATTTTGACATTTGTGCTGGGCACTTCAGGCCAGAGAAATGTTTTCTACACTGCTGGCATGCTCCTTTGCTACCAACATGGAAAGAAAGATTCTCATTGATTTCAGTGGTGCTCTATCAGGCTATTAGAGCACACTAATTTTTTTATAATGAATGTTTTCATGACATATATTTTCCTGAATAAATAAATATGTGTGCTGGCCTTGTAGTGGTACACAGGCACAGTTCTGTATCCATCAAAATGACACAGACTGAATATATAGAGATTTACTTGCAAATTAAGATGAAACCTTACAACTCTTTTATGGTAGCCTGAATCAATTTGTTGGTATGAACACAACTACGTTCTGTCTTAAGAAGTGGTCTTTATATTAAGAATAATTTCCACTCACATGACAGGGCCAGTTTAATAGGATCTTTCTTTTTTCACAAGGAGTTTGGCTGTGTGAGGATTAGGTATTGCTCCCTTGCACCATTCTCTCAGCAAGACACCCAGAGGAAGGAGATAATGCAAGTCACGTGCCAATTCTTGAATAATTAAATGAAAATGCCTGTGATATATATGGATGCACAAATGAGACAAATAAATGATAGATAAGGTCTAAGGTTAGCTAATTTAACATTAATCCCAAGAGTTGTGTCTCACATGTGCTCAATTTGATGCCTAGCAGTTGGGAACAGGTTTTAGATTAAGTATATAGAGGTAAGAGCACAAGCTGTAGTTCTTACTGCAATCAGAAGAAAATATTCCGGACTTGCCTCAGTAGATACTCACTACCATATAATTTATCACAAATTATGTAAATACTATGTTCTGGCCTTATTTTCCCTCAACCATGATCAGAAACCACAGAAAGACCATTCTCTTTCAGCCATATATTAATTTTTGCCTACTGACTATTGCTCAAAGGACCACAGGCTACAAAGGGATATGAACAAAATAATTTTTTTATGTGTTCCTATTTTGCCTGGAACAGAACAAAAATATTGATTTAGAAGGCTTCCAAGAGAAAAAAAAATTGTAAAATTACTGTTCCTAAGTGGTATATGTGAATATACAGACCTCTTATCTTTTGGATAGGTATGTGTTAACAGAAAATCACACCATTTTGAAAACCAAGCTTAGGCAAGAACCCAGGCTTACCTGGGTATCTGGCTTCCCAAGCAGAACTGAATTAGTATGTTACTGGTCACAAATAGAGCACAGGGAACGCTTTGCTGAGGGTCAAACCAATGACTCTGGTTTATGGTATGAACTGCATGTACGGGTTTATTTTGACCATGAAAGAACAAAACAGTAAGCCAGAAAACTAAAATATGCAACCCAAACCCCACATTTTGATCTCCTTTTAAAAGTGTGCCATTTCCTTTATTTATTGGTAAAACCTGGAACAGTGCTTTACACAAAAAATGGTACAGATTACAAGTAGAGGAGAACAGACAACTACTTCTTTTAATAAAAGTCTTTGCGGTCAAAATCACAAAATGCAAATACCTCCTTATAGTTCCAAGAACTTGTCTCTAATAGCTAATAAATCATACTTATGATTTGTCCTGCACTGCTCTGTTAGCCTAAATTCCAAGGAAATCCTGAGAACACTTGCAAATCCCTGATGACCGAGGAAAAATAGGTATGAAGTGAAACCCAAAATGAGATGGCTGTTACCAGCGTATCATTAAGAAGTTTATGGGAAACACATTCTATTCTATTTGCAATATATGGCTATATACAGCTATATGTTTGTGCGATTCGCTCAATCTCAACCATTCTTTTTTATGACTTTTCCTAGTGTCTGTGAAGTAAGGAGTCTTTGGCCAAAGAAAAGCACCTTGTAAAAAGAAAAAATGGTAAATGAAAGGACAAATAATTCTGCTCCCTATCAAAACAACATCTGTTATTCACACCTCTACTTGACCACATGTCTAAAATGCCCTCCAAATAATTCTGGGCAACACAAAGGAAAAAGATGCTTCCTAGACCCAGTGTCTTACTGTATTTTAGCTTTATCTGGAATTCTTTTGCTTCTCATGAGCAGCAGCCAAGTGAGCAAAATGAACCTCAGCTGCACAACATGTGAATCTTCCTTGGCTTCAATTTATGCCTGCATAGAGTGTGAAAATCTCAGACAGAGATACAGTTCTGAGACCTATTTGTAAACTGGATGAGGTTTACTTTATACTGAAAAAATTTAGATCAGTGGCCCGCAGAAGAGCTTTCCATAAAAAATTTTGGCATTCTTGTGGTTTTGGTTCCTCGAAAGGCAACAGTCGCTCCTGCTTAACAGATTGAAACCCAGCATTTTAAGTAAACAAATAAATACAGGAACAAACAGTCAGTTTCTACTGGCCTAGCAGACTTCCCAACACCTGGAAAACAGACCTTTTTTACTACGCTTCATCAGAAAGCATTGTGTTGCAAATAATAACTTCCAAGAAATTTTAGTTTATTCTGAAAACCATGGCATTTTTAACCAGGATGGCATATACACCTTATGAAAATGTTTAACAGGTCTAACTCAAGCAGTTTGGCCAATGACCCTGACCTTAGAGACAGACCTTTACACTGACCAGCACAGGTCATACCTAAGCTTGTGCCCTTATCAGAGAACAAAGACCTTGGCAATGCATCAATCCACGCTGCTGTGGGTGTGCATGGAATTACATCCACATGTGAATTCAGTGGATCAGACCTGCTGCTGTGGGGCAAAAATAACCATTCCTTCTATTCATATAGCCTATGAAAACACCCCTATCCCAGTAATATGATTTTGGTGACATTAGTACAGCAGTAGGATCTGAGAGCTAAGGCTTCCCAGCTATTACTTTTCATCTTAACAGCTGTGCTATGCTAAATCTACATTCCTAATGCCTCTTTTATGTTCCTTTAACAAGTAAGCTAGATTAAACACGATAAAGTTTAGAGTGGTATTTGAAAACATATAAAAATATCACTAAATTTTTTAATGACTACTCAGATCAGATTTTGCCCAGTTTCAGATAATGGAAGCAGTTTCTAATCCTGGCAAACTCCAATATTAAATCCATATCTTAAGTATAGATATTGGTACAATTATTTTAATATGCACAGATTTATGGATTTATAAATTATACAATTTATGTGGGGCAACATTTTCTTCAACATCCAAGTGTATCAAATCCAATGATAATTATCAAACAGTGTTAGAAACCTATCTGTAAAATAATCTGTCTTTCTCTTTAGAAGTAAAACTGTAGTAGGTACATGTCATCAATGGGTTATCAAACCCATTTTCTCATGCTGGAAGAGACTGGACCCTAAAACATAGTGCATGCAACAGGGTGATGTCTTACAATAAGTCCAAGATTTTGTAAAATTTTGTAATTGTAACCAGCACTGTGACTCTCATTTTAATGTGACCAGGCAGAAAGTTCAAAAACATGGGGCAGGACACTGAACACTCCTAATGTGTCACGTCTCACTAAAGAAAAGGACTATGTGGTGGTTCTGGTTGCTTTTCAAATGTAGTACCAAATCAAATAGGTTTGGTAATCTGACTTGGGACTTCACATTGCTGCAGTAAGAGCCACATATGAAAATGACTATCACAACTTTGGTGTAATAATAAATGTGAAAGAAAAAAATAAAAACAAAGAAAAAAAGCATTACAACCTGTCTGCAACAGAGCTCACCTTCCCCAGAGGCAGACGGCCGTGCTTTCAAGAAATGGAGGAGCATGGCCCTGACCTGTTTTTCTGAAGAGTTTTCCCTTAAATTTAAAGTTCACTGTATTCAATAAAAAGATGTTGTTAGCAGCAGTCACATCCAAGGTAGAGACACCCAGATCTGTGGTCAGAGCCAGCCTGAAATTTGTGTCCTAAAGCCTTCATGAGCCACAGGGTAGCCTGAGCCTCACCAGTGGCTACATGATGGACAAACAGTGCCAACAATTGCTCACGTTTGCTGGATTTGAGTTTTGGTCTGAGGGCTTGTTCTGCATTCAACTCTGCTAATAGTTCAGACAGACCAGCTATCTGACTCATCAGTGTAAGTCTTCTCTACCAGCATTCATTTCACTAAACACATATAATTCTAAACATCTGACTAAGAAGGTTTCAGATTCTAACAACATTACTCTTGTAACTTTTGCCAGCCTCCAGGGAACTGAGAGGAAGTAATGCATGGGGACATCATGCATACACATGTCTGTTAGCTGGACTAGGCTGGAGTTTAGCTGGATTAGGCTGAAATTTAGCTAGTCTGTGCTCTCTGCACACTCATAGAAACTGAATATGGCTCATATGGCTCAAAGTATTTCTCAACCAGGCATTCCTTTTACATGTCCCAGTGTTCAAAAAGCTTCAAAGTGCATCTTACTTGCAAAATGCTCTAAAATCATTGCTGCACTGCTTTTTATTTCTGTCTCCTTGGTCTCTAAACAGACCAAAGGAAACACTCAGAGCTTTTCTCACATCCTTCTACTGGTGCCAGGAAAAGGATCAATCTGATGGGCCAGAACTCTTCACAAATCTCAAGAGGTACCCAGCCTTACCAACTCATACCTACAACTAAAAAGACCATATGTTTTTAATGTATATATATTCAAATTATCTCAGTCAGCATAATTTTTTTCCTTACCACAGTTATACCCTGGGGAGAAACTATGCCAAGTATGAACTTCTGCAGCTGTAATGAAGATACGGCAAAGCTTTTCTTGTTTCTTTTATGGAACAAGACAATGATTTTAGATGGAATAGATTCAACTTGTGAAGTTTCTGCTATGTTTTATCAAGTGCATCATTTCTCAGCCTCCCTTAAAAATATGGAATGGCACTTTGGTATGGTCAGGCCACATGTGTAAACTGAAAATGTTGGCAAAAAAAAAGCTAGAGAAATGCTTCCTATTTATGAGACGCGTGGGAGAAATGACTCAGAAAATAAAAGTCACTTCCATGTAAGTTTTTTAAAAGAGGAGGTTTCCCATCTAGACGTGAAAACTACATCCAGAGGTAAAAATTTTGTAAAAGGTCATTCAGCTCAGCAGCATTTAACTGTAAAAATGAAACAATGGGTTGGTTCTCCAAGGATTAAGAATCAGGTAGAAGCAGTCACAACTCTTTTGCTGAAGTAAGATGCATATCAGGAAAAGCCAAGACCTAAGCCCCATCCTAGCTCAGTAGAGACAGCATTCACACAGCATCAACAAGGTTCATGTCCATATTCCTGCATGTTGGTTTCCTCCCTAAAGCACTTCCCAAGCGTCTGGAGGTTGAATGGGATGATTTGGATCTGATGAATTCTCTACCAAACTTTCTTCTTAGGCGTTCTCAGAGTTCTACATATATGACTGTGGATGGTTTTTGTAGTTGGGTCTTGTTCTCTCTCCCTTTCTAAGATCTTGTAAAGGGGTTTTGGTTTTATTCTAGTGTGGAATAGCAACACATTTTTAATCTCAAAAATCTTTTGGGACAACACAACCATTTCCTGCCCAGCTCTACAATTAATCACAGCACATCCCTCTTACAGTGTGTTAGATAAATAATTCATTACAGCTGCCTCTTCCCTCCTTGCAGGGTAGACAGTTGTGATAATTTCTACAGAAAGAAGAAAGTTAATTCTTTCTATGCCAGCCTCCAGAAAAGGATTTAGGTCCTCTTACAAGGAGCTTTGATGAATTAATAAACCTCAGTATTTACCATGCCTGTCCAGAAACTGAGTTCAACTGCAGCAACTTGATTTTCCAGATAACATCTTTAGAGTTTGAGAAGACTTGCCTAACCAGTGCCTACAGTCAAACTGTACTCAACAATTATTCTTGTTTTCATTAACAAGATGGATCTGGATTTTGCTGCAGTATGAGCTACACAAATATCAGGATGAACCCTTACAGCCATTACTACTGCAAGTTGGAGGCATAATTGCTGCTTTGATGCTCATGCCATTTTGACAATGCAGTCCTGATTCGTGCTTTAAAAAAAGATTTGTTGGTGTCTGGTCAACTACAGCTTAAAAAGGTATCAACAAGTAGGGAAACAGCCTGTTAACACAGTTTGGATCCAAGGGAACCAAAGGTAGAGTTTAGGAGGGAGGGTAGAGGAAGGCAGTGCAGACCTGTGCAGTAGCACAGGCAGGGAAACCAGGGCAAAGTCCCATTGATTGTTGTCTTTCTTCTGGAAGCTCCTACTTGTGGGCTCCTCTGAGCTGAGATTTTGTTTAAAAGACAAATCCTGAGCCCGTAAAGGGTAAGCTGTGTGAAACCTCTTGCTCTAAAACCACCACTTGCATGGAAAGGCATGCTCCATGTGCAGACACACTGTCATGGTCCTGGAGGTACTGATAGGCCTGACCAGACCTCCCACTCCACCTTGCCCACTGGCCCAGCAGAACTATTTAAAGCTCAGCCCAGGGTAATTGTCCTCTTTGCCTACCCACAATTCCTTCTTATTTGGACTCTGACCTATGAGCTGATATCCCTGTCCCCATGGAGGTACCTGATGCCCTGGGCTGAGAGCAGTGGGATGGGATGTAGTGTCTTTGACCTTCCCTGCTCTGCTAAACTGCAGGGCTCCCCTGTGAAAGCTCAGGTAAAGCTGGGAAGATCAAGGTCTGACTTCAAGATCATAGCTATTTCAAAGCATGGGGAAAGCTTCCTCAGCAGCTGCTGTGAATGACAGGGATATGCAAGAGCCTGGGGGCTTTGACACCTTCAGTGAGTGAAATAGTAAAGTTTAGGTCTCTGCACAGCTGCTTTGATGTCTGCTCAGTGCAGCTGCAAGGATGACAGATGTGCTAAAATGGGCCTGGCACCACTGAAAAACTGATCCCGCTGAATAAAAGAAGACAGGAAAGGAGGTGAGAAAGGGAGGAGAAAAGGATTCATCTAATGGCTTTCATACAGTTTGTAATTATCTGTTGGCTTTCAGAAATGCTATTCTTGTACCTCTTAAAACTCTAGGAAAACTCTTTCTATCCTCATGTGGGTTGTTGGAAATGCATCAGCATTGTTTTATTTGTCAATTAAATATGCAGTATCTTGTGTAAGTGCAAAGTGGTTAATGTTAATCCCCTATTACATTTCTAGAGATATATGCTCCTAGAAATCATACCTTATCTTGTCTACACAACAATTAGACCCCTTTGAACCTACCTCAAAAATAAGAGAATACTGTCAGCAGCATGCAATTAACTTTATCAGTGTGAAAATCTATTGTAAGATACACCTGAAGTGTCACAAAACCAATTTGATTTTTTTACTCCATCACGGACACTACAACAAAACATACATGCCAACTTCCTAAGGAAGTGCACTGGAGCTGCAGAGGTGAGTTTGGCCTCAATTGTGCATTCAGGTTCTCATATAAAATGGTATTTTCTTAGTAAACTCACAGGACTATATGTGTAACTGAAAAACTTGCAGCTTGGCTCATGTTTGAGTAATTTTGGCACCATTCCTCATACTGAAGAACAGTATGGGCTGATGGGCAAACACTTGCCTTAAAGGTATACCAAATGCCCTGTGAGATCCATTTGATCATACTGGTCCAGATTCATCTGTTTCTGTTGCCCTGTGTACTTTGCCAGACTGTTTAGTGTACAGAAAACCTCTGGCATAAAGTCGTGCTAAAAACACCCTCCTGCTGCTGACTGGCACTGGATGTGTTGGCAGGGAAGGACTTACTCAAGTCTTCCCTCATTGTAGAGATTCTCAGCAGCTGTAACTGCTCTTTAAAAACACTGACAGGCAGAATAATGCAGAGCAGCCCGTAGGATGTCCTAAGTTACACCAGAGGCACAGCCCGGCTGCGGGCCAGGCAAGGAGAAGGTGTTTCAGTGATGTTTTTTTCCCCCATCTCTCATTACTGCTTGGCCTATTCTCAAACTCCAGCTGTACCACACAAGCAGTCTTCTGAGGTTTCACCCATCAGCAAAATTTCTGCACAGTTCCCTTTGAGACAACCATTGCTAATCACATCTATGACTGTCAGTACTCCTCCTGTGTCTTGGAAAGGCCTGACTTGCTAGAGACCTGCTCCATGGAAATGGAGAACAGTGGTTTGGGCAGAGATCCCCATCGGTGTGCTAAGCGCTCTGATGGGGTCTGTTGAGCAGCGTGTGGCCCCAGCTGGTTGTCTTGGGATGAAGAAAGGTTATATTGCAATACAGATCAACTCTGCAGTGTCCTCTATCACCTCAACAGTGCTCTGAAGAGGAATTTTTGCTGTCGGTGTTTGGCACACAATACCATTGTATCCACCTTAAACTGGGCTTAGCCCATAATGTACTCCATGAACTTGAGAACTGCATGTGACACCAGCAGCACTCTCAAATTTGGAGAAACTAATTTAAATGCCTCCTTTTTCTGGTGACTTCTTTAATCTTACGTATTGTCATATATATGGCTAGCTAGATTGTAATTTGAATGGCCAACAATAGTGTTAAAAAGCAAACAATTTGAAAAAATGCCTGAGACCAAAAGTTTTTATTGACATCCCACAATTTCTCTTGTAAAATATTCCTAAAAATTGTATCTGAAGGTACAGGTATGTGCTATTGATAGCCATACATTTTAAAAAAAATTAACATGGAACAAAAGATGTTAAAAGCTGTCTAAATAATATTAAGGGGAGCAGTAAGAACACTTTTTTCCCCCCTAGGCAGAATATTAATCCTATTCAAATTCCATTCTATTTAAAATGGAAAACATGTATATGTTTCCTTGTCCTTTTTCACCAGTGGACAGTTTAACCCTAGCAATTAATATGGTAAAGGCAGCCCACATGGAGAGATGGGCTATGAGAAAACTGTACTCCATTTTTTGGGCATGCCTGTGAAAGTACCCCTTATTAAGGGTGTACCTTCTGAAATGCAGAGCCCAAGGGACAGTATAATTCTGCCTTTTGGTTTCCCTTGAAATCCTATCTGAAAGTGCATCTTTCTCTCCACACTGAAATCAGAGGGACTAGCACCTTGGGATCTGCTGTTCAGCCTTTAAGATCTATGAAAGCTGGGTGTATTTACATGGCATGGAGCAAGAATTACCAGAAAGTTTGCTAATGATGAGGCCCCCTGAAGAAACGATTCACATGCAGGGCCTGCAGGAAGCCAGGCTCACAACAGTTACATGTTTCCTCAAAAAGCTGGGGGAGGAGAGAGGCATATGGAATAAAGGTGAAGGTGGTGATGTAGCTAGTTGCACTGCTACTAGCTATCATCACTGAAGATCTTCCTGGAGGACTTCCTACAGGGTACTCTGCTAAAACTCCTTTCAGTGGAAACAGGGAGGAGGACTGGGAATGTGGAAACAAAAACCACTGCCTCAGTCTCCTCTTCCAGAGACAGATTATCTATGTCTTGCCATTTGTTGGAGGGATGGCCTGAGCACCATTCAGTTTTTGTCCTGTTTTGGCTAATTGTTTAGATTTGTCAATAGATTTCTATTGATATGTATTTGTTGATACTTGCTAGATTACTTCCTGAATTTTGTTCCTTGACTTACCATTATCCACCTCCATTTCTAGAGACTAGTTCTTTGTATCAGTATCAAACTGAGCTAAGGTTCTCTGAGCAAACAAAGAAACCTTCTTTTTTAATTGGGTGCTAGTATATGGATTTGGCCTAGCTCATATTTAGTTCAAGTTCAGCCTTTTGACCATACCTTGTGTTTTTTGCCTTTTAAGTACTGCTGGTGATGAAAGGACTCAAATAGCACACACCAGCTCAATTTAGACTCTTGCAAACTCTTAATACAAAGTCACTCGACTTCTCAAGACTACTCAAGAGTTTCTGTAATTTTGATGCTATTCAGTTTAGAACCATAATTAGAAATGGAGCTTTCATCAGCAATAATCAGTTCCCTTCCACACCACTGTTTGGAGTCTTCGCTCCATTGTTACAGTGTATTCCCCATCTCTTCTGCTATTGCCACTGCTCTAATAGTATGCGTCCAGTATCATGTGAAGAATATAATTAGCAATGATGCTCAGTAATTCAATAGTAAATGTCACCAGAGGACTTTAACATACTTTGTAAACATTAATATGTTTATATATTCCATGTCTTCTAGTAGGTAAAATATTTTCCATTTTAGAAGACTGAAATGTGTGATCTGTCTTTCCAACAGTCTTATTTGACAAAATGAGATATTCTCAATTCTTATTAAAATGTGGCTAAAGAAATGAGGATCAAGAGGCACTGTGGAATAATGGAACAAGTATTTCATATGCCCTTTATCTTCTCTGCAGCCAACCTACTTGGATATGTAATTTTATAGCATTATCCAAAACTTTAGGTAGTCTGTTACAGAATTAGGATTAAGAAACCAGTGGGTGTTTAAAGGCGAGGTGTACGTTTCAAAATGCAGAGCCTGCCGCCTGGAATTAAGATTCCCAGTCAGGAGTGCCATTCCCGCTCCCCTTGCGGCTCCATGCCCAAGGCAAGGGCGCGGGGACTGTCCCGGCTGGGAATGCCGCGGGGCCGTCGGGAATGGGACGGGGCAGTCGGGAATGCCGCGGGGCCCTCGGGAAAGCCGTGGGGCGGTCGGGAACGCCTCGGGGGCCTC
>VXBX01003997.1:1065779-1112300 GCA_013400415.1 Scytalopus superciliaris
GGGGCGGGCGGGCCGCGGTGTGTGTGGGGCGGCGGCGGCCTCAGTGCCCGCGCTGACCCCGCGGGCCGGGCCGGGCTGTGAGGGGAGGCCGAGGGCGGGCGGGGACAGGTCACCCCGCACGGCTCCTCGCCGGGCACCTCCCCTATGGGCTCCCTAACCCCGCGCGTCGTTGCTTTGATTTAATAACTTCCCCGTCTTTAAAGTTATTTAATTTTCTTCAGCGGTCCAATAAAACCGCGTGGTGCTTGTAATTCTCTCGGCGGGAGTTGGGTCCCGCTGTGTGGGAGGGCTCGGGAGCCGCGTGTCCTGTGCCCCCCGGGCGGCCGGCGGTGTGGGCTGCACCCTTGAGATAAAACAGAACTGTGCTTCACTGTGGAGCTGTTTAACAAAACAATATGCTCTGAAAGAAAAAAACAAACACCCTGAAACATGAACCTTGAAAGTTCGAAATATAGTTAGTATGTTGCATACTGGAAACAAGGGCATCGGTCAGTTTCTCCTTCCTTGTTTTTCTCTGTGTTTGATCTTTTGCTGCTACACAGGCTCGCAAACAAATACTGCAAGGGAAAAGCATTTTGACTGATAGTGACCTGTTGAGAAGGAAGGTGGGATTTTGTTCCAGGAGCCGAGTCTTCTGCCACTTGGTAGAGGCCCCAGCAAGAGTCTGAGTTGGGTTCTCTGCTCTGAATGCAGCCTGACTTGTAGGTAATGTGAACCTGGTGGATTTTTAATTTAGGTGTGCAGAGGTACCCATAGACAAGTTGTGCTGGCCTCTTGAGTTGGCAGTTCATAGATGTTAGCACAAGCCATGCTTATGTTCTGGGCCAGAGCCCTGGATCCTCAGGATATGGAGAGTACGGTCATGATCAGCATTGCTTCATGCCATTTATTTGCCTTTAATGATCTCTTTAGTATATTTTATTTATATTGTCATTAAGGGTAATTACATACATGAATAGGTCTTGATTCTCCTGCCTTCCTCTGCTCTGTGACCTTTATGAATATTCTAGAGTGAGAGCTTGCTAATACTTATTTTTTTTTCTGGAATTACAAATACAAACTCATGACTGTACTGTATGTAGGCATCTCATTGCTTTCTTATTGAAAGTGCTGTTATTTCAAACAACATCCCACTAAACAAGCAAATTGTGGAATACGGCGAGAGATCCAAGTTAAGAATAGTGTAAGGAAAATGCATGTTTGAAGAATGGGAAACAAGAAGGCAAAATTTTGCAGCAGTTAGTCTGTACTTCTCTGCTGAAGTGTTCTTCTTTTCCTGCAGAGATTCTTATCTCCCATGTGGGCTACTGGCATGCTGCTTATATGAGTCTGAGACTTGTGTGTTAACGATTTTATTATTAAGGTGGTGCTGTGAGGGCATCAGAGCTGCTCAAGTACTTCTGGACCCTCCTACAATTTAGTATGCTTAAAGTAGTAGTACTTCATCTTTTATCTGTCAGTCACAGGTTAAGTATCTAATTTTCCTCTTATAGGTAAAGTAATGTGTAAGAATCTAACATAAAAATACCGGCAATACTTTTCCATTTTTGCAGAATGGAAATGATTGGTGCTTATTTTAATAATCCTATACTTCTGTAGGATATGCAGCTACTTACTGTGACTCAAGGTACACTACAAATTGCTGTTGCAGACCTGCTCACTGAAACATTTTTAAAACTAAATTATGGCATTGTCTTTGATTTCCCAAAAGTGAATCAGTTTTAAAATCAGTTACTTGCCTTAAAAATAAAAAAATACCTTTGCTGCTGGGTTGTGACCTTTCTGGGTTGTCCATATTTTGAACCAGGTCCAGTCTGAAACCAAATAAGGACAAAATTACTCAGTTTGTTGGTATGGAAGATTTTTCAATTAAAAAAAAAAAAGATAAACTAACAGTATCTTGGCCCATACCCACCACACTTTTAGATTTCCGGAAACATTACACTGACATAGGGAATATTTCATTCTGTTACTAAGAAGATGTAAATATCCCCCAAATCTAGGAATATTTGTGGGGAGGAAAAATAATGTATCTTCAAGGAAAAATTACCACTTAACAAAACACTTACTTTAATAGTGCCATACCACATATCTGTAGTTGTGGATACTGCCTTTCTGTTAGGTATGGATGGAAAACTAAGAATGATTGAGAGTTTTTTCCATGCTCATAAAAATGAAATTTCACTGGCTTTTCGTCGAGAGTCCTGTTCGTGAAGATGTCGTTTTGTCATAGGAGTTGCAATGAGCTACTGCCACTCTGAACATGTAGCAGCTGTAGCACATGGGTCCTTCCATGCAGGTGTTTGAGGCAATCAATCCAACAGTTTGTTTTCTAGAAATGTGAGAGGAGGATTTTAGTAGGGAAGAGGATCATGACTTTCTTTTACACACTGACTTTTTGTGTATGTATTTGAACAGTTTTTTAAAGTACTACCTATCTTCAATTTGCCTGTGCCTTGTGCGTTCACTTCTGATGTGCCTATTCGCTGTCTCAGCACAAGCTGAAACACAGAAAACATCATCTGAAGGCAAGAAAAACCTTTTTCAGTGTGGGAGTGATTTAACACTGTAGCAGGTTGCTCAGAGCAGTTGTGGAGTCTTCATCCTTGGAGATGCTCAGAACTGAAGTGGAGATGGGCAACCTGCTGCAGCTTACCCTGGACCTCCCAGAAGTGCTTTCCAGCCTCAGCAGTTTTGTGATCATCAGTTGCTCAGCCTACTTGTACTGCTGCAGTAATTCAGCACCCTCTTTGTGCAACATGCTTTCACCTGAACATGCTGAGCATAGTCTGCTGCTCTAATGCATTAATGATTAAAAACGAAGCGATGACTGAATCACGTGGAGTGTAAGGCTTGCATTAGTGTGACATTCAGCCATTTGCTTGTTCAGAAATATAAAGAGGTTGATACTATGTCTCAGCTGTAGATAATGTTAATTGAACAATATGGTGGAGAATTTATTTAGAGCAGCCCAGCGTCAATCACATATTAACAGGATAGGAAATGAGTGTTGAAGAATTAGAGTGCCAGCTTTCAAGTGGTCCACAACATTAATCTTTCTAGTAGTTTTGAGAAGCTGACTGCTCAAATCATCTCTAAAAGATTGTTGAAAATATGTTTAATTGATCACTAAATCACTCCATATGCTTTNATGAGCTACTGCCACTCTGAACATGTAGCAGCTGTAGCACATGGGTCCTTCCATGCAGGTGTTTGAGGCAATCAATCCAACAGTTTGTTTTCTAGAAATGTGAGAGGAGGATTTTAGTAGGGAAGAGGATCATGACTTTCTTTTACACACTGACTTTTTGTGTATGTATTTGAACAGTTTTTTAAAGTACTACCTATCTTCAATTTGCCTGTGCCTTGTGCGTTCACTTCTGATGTGCCTATTCGCTGTCTCAGCACAAGCTGAAACACAGAAAACATCATCTGAAGGCAAGAAAAACCTTTTTCAGTGTGGGAGTGATTTAACACTGTAGCAGGTTGCTCAGAGCAGTTGTGGAGTCTTCATCCTTGGAGATGCTCAGAACTGAAGTGGAGATGGGCAACCTGCTGCAGCTTACCCTGGACCTCCCAGAAGTGCTTTCCAGCCTCAGCAGTTTTGTGATCATCAGTTGCTCAGCCTACTTGTACTGCTGCAGTAATTCAGCACCCTCTTTGTGCAACATGCTTTCACCTGAACATGCTGAGCATAGTCTGCTGCTCTAATGCATTAATGATTAAAAACGAAGCGATGACTGAATCACGTGGAGTGTAAGGCTTGCATTAGTGTGACATTCAGCCATTTGCTTGTTCAGAAATATAAAGAGGTTGATACTATGTCTCAGCTGTAGATAATGTTAATTGAACAATATGGTGGAGAATTTATTTAGAGCAGCCCAGCGTCAATCACATATTAACAGGATAGGAAATGAGTGTTGAAGAATTAGAGTGCCAGCTTTCAAGTGGTCCACAACATTAATCTTTCTAGTAGTTTTGAGAAGCTGACTGCTCAAATCATCTCTAAAAGATTGTTGAAAATATGTTTAATTGATCACTAAATCACTCCATATGCTTTACTTTTTTTTTTCTTCCCCAAAAACGTTGGTTTTAGATCAGTGATCAAAAGAGAGAAAATAATATCCTTGCTTGTCCTTTGATCGCTGGAAAATTACTTCTGTTTATTGCTGTTATATCCAAGAGTCCTAGGCTAGTTTTAATACTAAGGGAAATGAATCCAGTTTGAAAAACAGATGCCTTTCTGCTTTTAGATATTTTGCATTCATAGTGAGTCTACCTCCAATGTGACATGCCAGAGCACAAATAAATCTTTGACGTGCACATTTTATGTATTGAGACAAGCTGCAATTTGGCTGAGAACAAATACATAGAGAGTGAAACCTGACCACCTAAATTGTTGCCAAACATAAAGACATAAAATTTAAACTGAATATGCATTTTGTGCATCAAAATGCGTGTAGGTAAATGTTAGCATTTCCTGCATGTGCAAGGTGAAATAAACAGTTATTCTTGCTTAATAATAGGTTGTTGGCAGAACGGATTGTTTGAGCCTGCTGCAGAGGTGCTCGTAGTGAAAATTTGAATTTATTTGAAATAACAAATTTGTCAGGCTGCCTGATTTTATCTTACAGTGTTTTTTACATGTGTGCTTTTCTTTTGGTAATCAAGGTAAAAGGAATCCCTTTAGCTCTTGTGCATTTTCAGTAAGGAAGTCTCTTATACTGCTTCTGCCAGTTTGTGCTCAGACACATTTCATGACTTGATTTGGACCAATCCTTTGAGTGAATTGCCTATCCAATATTTTTTTTTTAGGTCAGGATAAACAATTTCACAATTATTGTAGTACAGTACATATTTAATTTTGAGATATTGTTATTTCCTGTTTTTAAGCAGCAGTATAATTATAGTTTGTAATAGAGTATGCTTCTATAGATGTTTCTGGCTCTATTAAGACTAAGCAGTCTTTCTCTAATCAGCATTTTATTGTTACATGTTTTCTGCTAAAGTAATGTCTTCTTTTCTCATGCCAGAAATTAGATTGCCCTTGAAATAATGGTAACAACATTAGTAAACTAAAAGTAACACCTATATGATACTGTCCAGTTTGAATTGCAACTGAGCTTTCATCAGCTGGTGAAACCAGGACATGTGGCTTGGATGAGAGTGTTGTCCAGGAGATCAGCTCAAAGAGATCATAAAGGAACGACTTTGGGGAGGAACCAGATTTTTCTTCTATTTCTCACTCCTTTTTTCTCTTTGGTTCTTGGATGCTCTGTTTTCTGATTGTCCTCGGGTGCTAACCTGGTCTGTTCCTGTAGGTTTGGACCATGTGAGTCACTTTGTTTTCAAAACAAGAATGAATGAAAAAGCTTGGTTGCTGTCCTTTGCTCTAGTTGAACAGGCATCATATATTGCTGCATTGCTGGGCATTTTCATCTGTCTCTTGAGTGAGAAACTGCAGCTGCATGCAAGCCATGGGGAGGACAGAGATAAAGTACACACCAGTTTCTTAGATTTTTATTATTATTACCTTTAAATTCTAGTCTTTAGTTATTAGGAAGATGACATAAATATCACATGAACATGGATGTTTTAATACAATCTGATGAAATTATATGTAGTAATAAAACCTGTGAAATGCTCAGGAAGGATTGGAAACATCAAAGGAAAAAATTTCAGTGGTGCTGCAAAGAATGCAGGGAAAGTCTCACTGGGGAGGGGGGAAGCCCTACCCAAAAAACTGGAATGTACATACTGAATTGGAAAGTAAAAATGGTGACAGATGGGAATTTTTAACAGTTCTGCCTTCTAGGTGTGGTATAATGACATTGAAGCCAATGTGACAATTTGACAATGAAGCTTGCATTCCTAGCAAGAACTTTCAAAGTTCAACTGCATGTGTATTTCTTTTTGCATTTGAATGCCATGTTGGGGAAACTTCAATGCATTGGAGTGTTCTCACTGTACGCCTTGGAAAAGAAATGAGGAAGACTGTGAGAATATGATTAAGAGAACAGGATAAATGTTTTCGGGTGTTGAAGTAGAGAGTCTGCAGCATTTCCCAGAGGTGAGGAGTGCTATGGCAAATACCATTGTCTGGTTTGGGCCAACATAAAGAGTGTGAGCCCTAAAGCAGCATGTTCCCCCTTGCTCGTGGCAGTGCTTGGCTGGCTGACTGCACCAGTGCTGTTTGCATTTCTACCCTGCAGAGCTCTCCTGCTAGATATTTTGGCTCTTTTTACACCTTTGCAAGACTAGTGCTGCTTTGCTTAGGGCTGTGGGCAAGGTAGGAAAGAGAGAGTGAAGGGAAGCCTTAATGAAAGGCCAGAGGAGCCAGGGCTGGGTAAGCAGGAATTGTGTATGTGGGAAGCAGCATTTGGAGCAAGTGTGGGATACTGGGGTCCTGTCTGGTGGGACAGATGTGTAGGATCTTTATTGTGGATCAGACCAGGGGTATTATGGATGAGAAAGCAGGGAGCTCCTTAGGGCACTTTGCAGAAGTGGTGGTCAGACTACCTGTAAACATCCCTTGGGAAGAGGAGTTCAGACTATCACAGAGAAGAGGGGATCTCAGTCTATGAGAGCTTTCAGAGGACTGATTTAAAGTACACAAATGTGGATATCATAGCTAAGAAGTGTCCCAGTCTGGTAGAGCACTTAAGGCATTAATGAGTATCATACCTCTACTGTCCTGTTCTTCACAGCTCCTGTGCTTGAAGTTTGACTTCTTGTGTCAGGGCCAAAGAGGGGCAAAGGACTTGAGAAGCACAAAGCAAAGTGATTGATTTGGAGATCTATAAAAAGCTAGTATTAAGAATTATAGAGCTTCTTTGAGATGGAGCGTTTATGCTGAATATCAGAATTAAGTAAAATAGCTTGTCAGGACTTTATAAATAAATCTTTTGCAATCATTTAGCTGGCGCACACTCTGGTTTTCCTGGAGATGTTCCAGATGTTGATTTAGGAACAACTTTTATTTATGCATTTCATTTTGTTAAGATTTTTTGGCCTCCTTTCCTGACAGGATCTCCCTCCTGTGGCCTGCCCTAGCGGTGAGAGTGCTGAGCACCCTAAAGGATTGAACCACGGACTGAAAACTCTTGAAAGTCAACTCAAAGACAGTAACAGAATTGGACTAATGCTTGAATACATGCAATTAATAGCTTTCTTGTAGGGTGAAGAAACAGATTGTGTCATACTAAGTAGCTGCTTGTAGCAATGTCACATGCTAACTCTCATAGTGGTGTAGCTACAGGAAACTCGAGAATTACCACTGAGATTAAGTCTTTACATTGACTGTCTGTTCAATCAATAATTACTGAACAGTCATGGTTTATCTGAATTGTAATATCTCTGTGAAGGAGGTCAGAGACAGATTTCAGCAAATGATGTAATTATTTGATACATGATTTAATGTATAGTGTTTAACTAGTGTGAAAATTGGTTTTCATTTGGCAAGGCACTATGAAACACATTTTGGTCCTTTGTCAGCAGAGCCAGGGAGTTGCTGATGCTTTCATTTTTTCTTGGCCCTTGTTAGTTTGCAGGACCAGGCCAATTACATGAAATTGATCTGTACTCAGTGTGGGTGGGTTGAACGGGTGGGTCTTAAGGAAGCTAATTCACAACTTTCTCTTACTTCCTTTATTGATCACTGTTAATGTATGAGATGTATACTTTTAACTGCTTTGGTTCCAAAGTGGCTGCAGATTCACTGTGTTAGTCAAAATGTACCCTCCATTTGTTTCCTGAAATAAAGATACAGAAACACATCAGTTCCTGGCATTTTGTTTTTAAACAATATTTTGCTACTTTAAATTATGAGCTGTTTGTATTAGAAGAGAATGAAGTGATCAACTGCTTCTTTTTTGCTGCATCTTAATATCAAGTGGCTAATAACCTTCCTTTCTTTTGCAGTCTGGGTGATAGTTTTCTGTGTGCTTTTCTTTTGGATACTCCAGCTAAACCATATTGAGCAGCAGGTTCCCCACATATCACCAGTCTTAGGAAAGCAGAAGGGGTAACTGCTTTCTTGCTGATTGTTATGATGTTTGCTTCATAGTGTTTGAAGGCTTGTAAGTAATGTTGTTGGATATGGATGTTGCCCAGATGTAAGACTAAATTTCTTTTTGGTGTTTACTCTTGTGAGAAAACAGTTTTGAGAATCCTCATTATATTTTAATCAAATTTGTACCTAGGGAGAGGCTGAATGAAACTATATAAAAATAACCTCTCCAGCTGAAATACTGCAATACAGAAATTCAAATTACTGCCACTATTTTGTTTGCTTTTTTTTAATAGAAGATACCTTGCCTCTTGGCTGTTTGAGCAGGCCTTTAATGCTGTGTGAACTAAACTGGTAAATACAGATGTTTTAGCTTTCCTCCTTTCTAATGTAACTTTAATATCAAAAAGTTTAAGAAAAGGAAATCGATCCACACAAATGTGGTGATTTTAGAGAAATAGTCTTTATTTTTATAGGATCCATAACAACTTCGTAACATTTTATGAAATTGCTTTGTCTGAAGGTCAAATGTTCCCTGGCCAGGTCCTGGCCTCACCTACACAACAGCACAGTCACATGGAAGCACTGTACGGAAGACACTGTTAGCCAACTGAGTATTACAGTTACAGAAGCAGAAAGAAGATATCAAAGGATAAGTTGGTGGCATACTGAGAATTCAGTAAATTTTAGTTTGTAGATTTGGGGCAGTGATTGTCTTGATTTACTTCTCACTGTATAGTTTCAGTACTTGAGAAATAATCAACAAGATAGTAACAATTGGTGTTAATTCTTTAGCCTTGATTCTTATTAGGCATAGGCTACTTTTATAACAGAAAATTATTTTTTTCCAGATCGCCTTCCAAAAATGTTCTTGTCCCACTGGAATTCTATACTATTGCTAAGATTTGGAAACAGCCTAATTTCAAATTGAGTGTTTACCCAGAAAAGCTTTTAGCTTGTTGGTAACTTCATTTCCCATGCAGGAGGCAACATCTTGATGCCTGGATCCAGAGGTCTCTGGCTTTTGTCTGTGGCTGATATTCAGGAATTGCCCCAGTTTGACACCAAGCTAAATGAATGGCAGACTAGCAGGGCAAATCACATCTCATACCCTACTGTTGAAACTGGCTATTCATACTAGACCGCTGAAAAGGCTAAATCGGTGTTTAGCATATTCCACAATTTAACATGCAAAGTGTTTTGTGTCTTCTCATTTTCACAGTCAGAGCCTTATTTTTTAAAATACCAAGATTAAAGGCATAACTGTAAACCATTTATTTCATTACATCTCTTTCATCATTGTGAAGCTGCTTGGGGAAGGTGGATGAAAATGTCTGTTTCCCCCATCCATCCAGACAGTGCTGACACGGGATGAATAGTTTCCCAGTAATTCAGAGTGTAGGAGTTAAAACTGAGTTTTATACACTCATAAATAGACTCTGAACAGCTCAGGCAAGGAATTGGTGGGGCTGAGGCACTGTAGAGTGTCCTGGGAATGTGCTGCTTCCTCTTGCACAGGCTGCACTTGGGGGAATGTTATTCCAGCCTCTCATTCTTTGAATTAAAATTCACCACTGTGCAAGTATAGTATGTCCTGTTTTGAGAGTTTTAGTTGGAGCCGAGATGTGTGTATGTCTCAGGTGAGCTGCTGATCCCATGCTGATAGTGGGGTCCAGTCCTCTAAAGTATCTCTTCTTACAGTATATGTACATTCTTTTCTCTCACTGTTCCAAAAGTATTTGGGTGGAGTTTTATTGAAATGTCAATCTGAAACATCTGGAAACATTGAAATAAAATTGCTATTTGAATATCTGTCTCTGGCCTTAATGTTGCTCAAGTAAAACATTTCACAAACAAAATCTGAAAAATGTACCTAGTGCAATACACTTTTAATGTCAAAGAATTCAGTGTGACTGTCATGACTCATTACTTTTTTTTGGAGGTTTTTTTGTAAAAGCAGAAATTATGTATTTTCTGTCATTCTCTGACGTGACAGGTGAGGAGTTAGGAATCTGTTTTAATAGTTACAAACCTAAATAATTAAAACTCCACTGGGAACATGCAACACAGCAGTTCACAGACTTTTCTTCTGAAAGTCTAGTTTGACACCTAAGAACCCTGTTATCATTTTGAAATCTGCATTTTCTATGCTAAACTCTTAATAAGTAAGACGCTTTGACTAACAAACACATTGAGCTTAGTGAAATTTTAATGCATTTTTAGTCATCCACCAAACCAAAGAAGATTTGGTGTAGGTGGTCTGCTTGCTGTTTGCCTTCTCTGATTGTTGGGGTGCTACATCTGCTGAATTCTCAACACGTAGGACAACAAGGCTTATGCAGTGATGCTTTCTGTGTCCATCTCCCTTTAACTTTCACTTCCCTGTAACTTTTGAACTCAAGGTCTTTCCAAAGTTTGCAAGGGGACTGATCCCACAGATGTGTGTTTCCTATAACTGGTGTTACAATTTTAATCAACAAACGGTGTGGTAGAGGAGAAGTAGGGAAAGACAATAGAATGAGGTTTGCTTGTCCTGAGCAGCAGATAATCCACATGAAAGACTAAATATTTGAATCTGTTAACCATGGGAAAAGTTTCAGTAGGGTGGGAAAACAATTTTTACTAAAGACTGCAAGCTTGAGAGACAGACCCACTGAAAACCACACAATAGTAATTCCTCTGATTATGGAAGCAGAAGGAAGAACCAAATAGTTCCTTATTCTTAAGAAATGTAGAGAAGCTATTCCTTTAAGGCATGCTTCCAGGCAGTTATTTCATCCTGTGAGCAACTAATGATAAAAATGTCTGTTGCGTAGGATCTAACACATAAATGTGATTCTGTGTCGAAAGCTTCTGAAGTTGAATTGACATCACATTTGTTAATTTTCTCTTTATATACTAAGTGCCACGGTAGCTGTGGTTAGCAGGAAAATGAACATTTACAGACCAGAAGATTATAGTTGCCGAAGGATAAACTGGATTTGACTTCATTAGTGCACAAATGATAAGTTTGTGAGGAGTTATTATAGCATTAATCAACTTGATGGATTGGAAATATGACAGAACTGAAGCAGCGTGTAATATTAGTGCCTATTATTCTACAAATTATGTCTTCACCTACATTCATAAGGCAAGAGTCATTGCTGTACATTAAAGATGTTACACACTTTCTCCTCTTGTGGAGGCATGTGACAACCCTTCAGCGGTTCCTCCTCCTCTCTTCCCCAGTGGGGCTCTGGTCTCCCTTAGCTGCTTATTTTCACCTTACAACTAATTGAAGGTGGCATGGGAGCTGATATTTGAATTTAGCTTGTACCTTATGAACTTGGACCTCTCAAGTAGCAGTGTGTATTTAAACTTCTTGTTCCATCAGAAAAAAATTATTTCATACTCTTAAACATTAAACTCTTTAAAGAAGGAGGACGAGTAGAAATTGGAAGGTAAAGGGAAGTGAATGGATATTTAATTATTTGATTTACAGAGGATTGCACAGGGTTTGTGTTGTATCCCTGGTATCACTGAATACGGTGCAATATAAAGAATGCATGCTACAGATTTTTTTTCTTCTAGGATATTAGTAATAATACATTAATCTTAATGTGAAACTGATTGTTTTAAAACCTACTCTGTATGTGATAGCAAAATCAGTTATCTTTGATCTGCTCTGCATTCAAAGAACTGAAGGCTTTGGTTCAAAGCTCACGGGCATGTGTCTGCCTCATCCAGACCTGATCAAAATTGTGACTTCTCTCAGGAGACTGCCAGATGCCACCTGCAGGGAGTATTATTCATTCGCTGTCTTAGAACTGCTCAAGTTTGGAGTTTAAGGTGCTGATGATGAAGGCTCAGGTTTTTGTGTAGCTGTTTGTCCTCATTTCATTTACTTGTCAAAAACATATATTAGTACACAACTAAACTGTGAATGAGTTTAAACTAGCCTTATCCTTTCCTTCCCTCAAGTTGGATGTGTGCTCTTGTGTACTAAGGCCGTGGGATAAAGACTAATGAAATTAGGGTCAGCAGATACAGTTCATGAAAATGTGTATGTGATCAGTAGATTGTGGAAGTAAGATTTAAGTTGATAAGGGCAAACAAGTTACAAACAATATTGTACTTGTGTTTTATTTTGTACCATGAGTATGGCATGCCTTAGCAGCAGTGTAGTTTTGGATTCTGTGTGCTAAAAATCTGTTTTGTGTGTGTGTATATATACATCTGTATCTTCATGGCTGTATATAGCTTAGTACCAAAATCAGACTGGAATTAGTGTCAGAACTTCTTGACATATACCTAGCTCTTTTGTTGAAAAATGAAAAATCCGCTTGATTGTTGTGGTCCGACAATATTTCAGCCACGTGCTTGTATAAAAAATAAGCTGCTTCCAGTTTGGGCTGGAATCCAAGAATTAGTTATAGGTTTGTCATTTCAGTGAGAAAAGGATCAGACAAAAAGTTTCAGTAGAAACAATCCCATGCAATTGAAGCTCTCTGTACTCTTTGGGGCTCGTAAAAAGGCTGTTTTCACTGTTTGGCTGGAGTATTTACAAGATTAACGTACCTTTGTGATGTAGTTACTTCTGTAAGTCTCTCAGAGTGCTGCACTGATAAGTTTACTAAAATGTAGTAATAACATTCTTAATTTCCTCATTCCATTTGCTCCTGCAAGACTTCAGTGGACTTGAAGAAATGTATGTTAGGTAAATTATTTTAAATGGTTAAGGTTGTAGTACCTCAGACACTATCTTAGTCTCTTTTTATTTAAAGATGTAAATGTACTTCCACCTCAAGAATTTTTACTCCAGGGCAGAACTGTAATGGAGGGGTGTAAAACCAATAGCTGCTACACTAAAACATAAAACATTTTTTCATGACACTTAAATGTGATTAATTGCTTTCTCATGCCTATACAAGTACAGGTCTTATAGGCTCTGCGCCTTAATGTTAGAGGCAGTGACCTTCACAAAACTGTGTACAGTATTTTAAGCTTTATACTCTATGACTTCCATAAAAGTTAATACTTCATGAATATCCAAAAGGAATGATAGTTAGAAAATTGTGCATTTTTTTCCTTTGAGTTCTAAAGGTAGAAATGCAAAGAATGACCTTACTGAAGCCCATGACACTTGCTTGAACCACACACAGCTATTTATAGACATTATTGCTTTAAAAAAATAATTTACATGATTAGAGCATTAATTTTGCTTACATATAGCTATTTTGGGTAGAATGCAAGGTTTGAATTGATGTTTAAAAATAGATTTTAAATCAGACATTAACAAGGAATGTAATGGAGACAAAACAATGATGAACTGTTACCTTAATGCTACCATTAACAGTAAATTGGTACTGATTATTATTTTTGCCTTCCCATAAACTCAAGTGGTGTATGATTGATTGCATGCAATGGTTCTCAACTGGAAGATGTGATTGTCTTTTATTTCCTTGTCTCATTTTTTTAAACAACTGCTCAACTGTTTTGAATAACGGATGATGCAGTTTTTTGAGTGCATACTAACATGCCCATTTTGGGGCTGAGCAGTGCATAACTTAAAGCAATGGTCATCCTCGTGGGTAGATTTCTGACATGCCCAAGAATCTGGCTTTGTGGGTATTGTATAGCACCAGTGAGTACACAACTTTTAAAGAAAGCTTTTCCCCAAAGCGTTCTTCACACTTGGTTTGGAGGTTTGTGCTTTTCTCCTTTGTGTCTTGTTCTGTTCTCTCCAGAATTCTTTGTTTAGTATCTTATTAAATAGTTGCTCTTGCGAGTGGCCAGAATTAGGATGGGAATGTGCGCAAGGATGTCCTTATGGTGGAGGGAAAACAGCTGCTTTATCTGCTTCAGAATTACAAGGCCATTCTGTAATGTAGGTTGAATTTTAGCTCTGCTTGTAACATTACGTTTTGGGACTTTTCTGCTCAGTGATGTCCCCTCTGTGAGCAGGAGGGAAGTATGGGAGAAGAGAGTTACAGTGGCATGTTTTTAGGGCAGGTTTAAATCTTGCATGAGCATCTTTGCAGTTTAAGTTCCTGCTCTAGGTAACACTCATGTTCAGTTAGCATTTGCTAGCACATTGTTGTTTGGCTGGCTTAATTAATTTCTTCTCTTTCCACAGCCGCAGAGCCTTGGCCTGAAAATGCTGCGTTGTATCAGCAACTGAAGGGTGGGTACACTGGTTTTGTCAATTAATAATTATTTTATTTTTAGAAAACACATTAAATATACACTAAGATAATTAACTGCACGGAAGCACAGAAACTGTTAGAAGAGTCCTTTGTGTTGTTTGTCTGGTCAGAGGTTTTAGCTATGCTTGCATCTGCCAATATAAACCAGCTATTCATGGCCTATAAGGTCCTTGGTTTATTATTGACTCATTATATTGGCTGCTGTAGGCAGTGTAAAATGATGTGGTTGCAGGCACAGTTGGCAGATTTACTGCACCAATAGCTGAGGCAGCAGATTTTTGAAGTCTTGTGGTAAAGTGGGCTCTCAGTAAAAAGGAACTGTTAAAATGTATAGGCTAGGATGGTTCAGGCTCCCTTTAGCAGCTCTTCATATATCATCAGATCACATTATGGCCCCCATTTGGGGCTCAGCAGCCTGCTACAGTTGTCAGAAGACTGCAAAGTAATGAAGACTAATAGGTAGCAGCCCTAGTCTTCTAAGCATGGAATTTTTATTGCAGTGAACTTGTCATCTTTCTTTTGTGTGACAGACCTAGACACAGTGTGCAATATTAACTGCAAGCTGCTTTTATAGGTTTCTGAATACTTTTACTTTTTAGCCAGAGGAGGTATGAAGATGTGACTTTATTTAACTTTGATTAGAAGAAGAGTAATTGGCATAAAAGTCAAGCATTTGGTTTTTTAGTTATAAGCATTTTTTATTGTACATTGGTGGTAATATATGAGAAGTGCAATTGCATTTGCAGGAGGAAAAAATCCTCTTTTTTTTTAATATTTATATCAGAGATTTTGTAGTCCAGCTGCATAATAATTATATATGTGCTCCTTGTTTTATGTGTAAGAAATGCAATCCAGAATGGTTCACAGGTCAGTAGCTAAATGAGCACTATTATTTTGTAATTGTGTGTCTTTTTTTCTTTCAACAGATGAACAAATTTTGCTTTCTGATAATGCATCTTCCCTTGCTGTTCAGGTAAAATGTAATACTTTCTAAACTTTCTAAACATTTTAATTTTTTGAATTATTATCTAGCTAAAGTAACTGCATTTAGCTAAATGATTAAGAAATATTTCTGTCAAAATCAATATTTTATTACTTGCATCTGATTTGCTTTATGTTGTTGTTGGAGTGCCAGAGCCTAAAGGACTTGAAGATTTTGAAAGTCCTGTGTACAGTGCTGCTGCTTGTACTCCTATTTATGCTGGTCTGTGTTTTTACAGTATCTGCTTGTCTGCCTGCTCTGGGAACTGTGCATGATTCATACCTTCTGTTACTTGGTATGCATGTTTGTCTTGTAACATCTTGCGTGATGTTTGCCAGTTATTTAATTCTCAAAGCTAATACTGCCCCAAACTCAAGGCGTATTTGCTTCATGCTGCGGCCATCACATCTCTGTATGTCTCTGATAGGTTTTTTCAATTTCATCATGCATACAGACTTGAGATCCAATGTGGTTTTTAGAAATAGTCCATATAATTGACAAACTTGCACCTTTAATTGACTTAATAGCACCTCTGTGGCTGTGAAGTCCATGTAATCTCCATTAACCTGTGAGGTTCAGTAACCCCAAATCTCAAGGGGACATTTTCCCCATTAGTAGAGGAGGCCTGGCTGTCAGAAGTGGTGAGGAGCAGGATGTCTGTAAGGTTCTTGTTCTTCAAAGCAGCTTTGCTGCTGCTTTGCTTAGGAGGGAGGTGCACTGTTCCAGTGCTTCTTGCTCTTTGTGTGTGGTCAAAGAAACTTAAGCAAGGAGCCTTTCTGGGCTGTCCGAAAAGGTCACATGTCACTTAGCCAAAGTAGGACACTTGGAGGCTGTACCTGACATTACTGGTAAAAAGGTTAGGATCATTTGATTATGGTAACTGCTTCCAGGATCTCTTAACTTCTTTTCCTTCCAGTCTGTCAGTCTAGGAAATACATCTAAGAGTAAATTCTATCACAGCAAGAAGATAGCTTTATGTTTTGCTGGAAAGAGGAGTCGTCTTTGATACACCTAATAAATGGGGCAGTGTTTATTTGTTTGGACAGTATGTTTTATATTGTGCCTCACAGTAATGCAAATAAGTTATTTTGTGTTGCTCGCTTGATCTCGGTGTTCCTTTTTACTCCAGCAACTGTATTTTTGTGGTTCTCATGAATTTTCTTGCTGTCTAACAATACATGTATATGTGGCTTGTATTTAAAACACAAAAATCCCTCCAATCCACCAATGAAATAACCCTAAAATTTCCTTTTCTAATGCATCATTTTGCTTTACTGTTTCCAGTCCATTGTTATCCTACGCATGTCACTTAGATGATGAATTAACTATAATATATTAAAAAAGCTTGTTTTTCTTCAATATTCTCTAGCTGGACAGCTGATAGTAGCCATGACTATAAATATGACTCTGGTAGATATCTGATCTTCAACTTTATAGAATAATTTTGTATTGCGGAATCGTATAAATTTTTAAGAATTTGTGTAACACGGTTGTGACTGTGAAAGAATAACTGTCCTTGGTGTCTTTGATCTGTTTTGAAATGATAATAGGACATGTATTGCTGGCTTAATGATCAGAAAGCTTTAAATACATTGGTGTGTTTTGCATAAGGAAATTGATGAGTTCTCCTCTTTCAGAATTTACCTTTTATTTTGATGAGAGCCTGTTTATCTTTTTACTGGATATCTTTTTGTTGGTGGGGATTTTTTGGGTGGAGAGGAAAGGGGTGGTGGGAGTTGGTGGGTTTGTCTGTTTCTGAGGACAAATTTGGAATGAAGGATAGGAGGCAAAGTAGGAGCTGGTACCTGAGACTTTTTTCTCACTATTGCCATTGTGCCTTTGGCACACATGAATATCACCAGAGCAGATAACAAGCTTGTTCGTGACTTGTTGAACTTCTGTGTGGTGAGAACATGTCAGAAGTTTTGAGTCTCTCTGATCAAAAGAGTGTATGGAGTCAGCCACCATCGAATCTTTAAGAAACATGGTTCACCAGACGACTCTGAATGTGCTGCAACCAGCCTTTCAGGTATTTCTTAAAATCTTGTAGCACCTTTTCATAGCGCTGCTCTGGGATAGGTTCCAGAGGGACATATATGCAGATATCTATCTATCTATCTATATATATAATAATGAATACAATCCAATGCCATAGTAAGTAACTAGTCAGAGTAAAACTTGACTGTTTCAAAGTTGCCAACCCTGCAATACAGATGGCATTTCGTGTACCTCTTGTCAGCAGAGCAGAACAAGCAGACAGCAGAGCAAGCTACCCTCAGTAGGTGTAATTAATGAGTAGTGAGGGTTGCAGGTTTAACATAGGAAGTTGGTTGTCTTGCTGTTTTAATAATGATGGGACTTACGACTTCTCACTGTGCAGTAAAGCCTGAACTCCTAATGTCGGATAACAGGGGGGAGAACAGTCTTCTGGGAATTGCTAAGTAACTGTGCTTGTGTCTTCATTAGTCAAAAAACAACAAAACACAAAAAGCCCTGTCAACTTACGGAACTTCTCTGTAAATTCTGGTAGGGTTGCTTATTTTATGTTTTGTTTGTTTGCTTTTTAATTCCTCTTCCGCCCATTGTTGATTTTGGAAACAGACTAATTTAGCAATTTCTTTGTCTTTTACTGGGTTCAGATTCCTTATGTTTGCTGAAAATGCAGCATAACTCGAAGTGAACTAGTGCCTTATCTCTGGTACATCTTGGTGTTTGCACTTCTTGTTTGTTAACTTGAAGTACTGTATTATACAGTCCTGTTAAAAGTGAAGTAAGTCCACTTGATCTTAGACAGAAAAATCTTGGTATTGAATGAAATTTTATTTTCATTGCAAATGAATTAAAATCAAGGGAAAATACTAATCCATAATGACTATCTAGCTATTGGAAAGAGAACATTTGTACATAGAATGAAGGCTCTGTTCTTGTGAGACATTCAGCCCTCTTCCTATCAGAGTTAATGAAAACACATACACCTGCTGGGTAACACGAGTCATAGTTAGACCCATTCTCTGTACATTTGTTGTACAATTTCCATTATACAGCTTTCCTACTTATCAGGCTTCTCATAGTAAAAAAAGCCACCAAGACCAGTGCACGAATACACAACTGTATTTCAGTAACTAAAACAATTCCATGACTTCAAGGAGGGAAGAATAGAGTTTTAAATGGATTAAAACTGAATTAACATATTTCAGTTTGAAGCAGAGGGCCTGTCCAGGCTCCGTCTCCTTATCGATGCCTGGTGAAGGTCAAGCCATTTAGTTTAGTGCCTGGGTCGAAGTAGTAGGGCTGAGTGGGAGCGAGTGGGTTAATACAGCTGCACTATGCCAGGCCTCTTGCCTCAAATGGCAGCTCAGAGCATCTCTGCACTGTTCCAACTTGTCAGGAGGAGGAATGTGGATGTGTGGATGTTGAGACTGCCTCTTTTATTACACGTTCTTCTGAAATCTTTATGCAGAAAGTCTCATAGCCTTGCTCGAAAGGTTGTCTAAAATGTTCAGGATTCTGGAAATTCTCATAGCTGGCCTGAGGTTATAGAGCTTGCAGCTCATTATGTTAAGATATGTATTAATTGCTCGTGCAATTGATGTCCTTGTAAGTGGTCTTAATATATTCCAGGGAAGTGCTTTTAGAATTGTCTGTTCTTGGTCTTGAATGACAGAAGGATGTTTGGGCAATTTAAAATTGTGTTACACAGACCAATTGCTTATTTACTTCAACAAGTAATCAAATAAATGTGTAAATCACACATGATTAATTGCCCTTGACAGATTTGTGATTTTTTTTCTGTGTGTGTGTATGAATTGTGGTTTGATTTTTCTCTAGACAAAACATTAGCAGAAATTTGAACTTGTTGCTGAGGCTTAAACAAAGGCTTGGTACTGAAATGAAAATCTGCCAATCCCTTTTTTAAAAAGAGAATAAAAGCTGGAATTCTTTATGATGAGAAATGCAGTATCAACATAATCAATCTAGCAGCATTCTGTTGTTGCTGAAAACATGCTTGAATCCCAAGCTATATAGGTACTGTTTGTGAGTGAAACATCTTTCATATAGTTCTAAGATGAAATTACCTCTGAATGAATAGAGTCTTCATTTATCTTCAACACCTCTGTGCTACCAGTGAATTCACTCTTTCCACATTCTACAACAAGAATTACATTATGCCATTAGAGCAGTGCCATGCTGCAGTGTAAAATAGATTGTTTTGGAGAATGAACGTGGCTTTGCTATAAATTACGTTCACAGGTATAGAGGAATTTGTTATTTTGTTTAAAATAGTCACAAATATAATTAAGCTCTTAATTTATGTTAAACTACACATGTGGCCATTACTATAACTGGATTAGGAATTTAATCTGTCACTCAAGGAATGATACTGAACAGTTTTCATTTATAACCTTAGACACATTATTTCAGTTACAGGGTCTGCAGCTGTTTGATATGAAAACTGAATTATTCTGTAGATTTGTTCATGGTTTTTAATTTTAAAATGTGTTCCTGCAATAAAGTAGAGAATAACTCTTTAGTTGTCATCACATACTGTCCTTTGTATGCTCATGAAATGATGTAAAAATGAAAACATAAAACGCTTTTCACTCTTCCTTCATAACAGTATTTTGTGAGTGCCTTTAGAAGTGCAGCTGAATAAGAGATGTCTTGGAATGTCTCGTTCCTTATTAAAAACTAATCATGAATATATCTTCTTCAAATGAAACCTGGACTGTGCCATCTGAAAATAGTGTTCCTCATGTAGGGACATAAGTTGTGAACAATTTGAGTCTTGGCATAAGTAATTTCATTCTTGCCTCTGATCTCAGAAACTGCAATCTGGATATGATTTACATGAAGTTGTAACTCATTTTAAATGAGTATATGTGTTTGCTCATAGTGTTTTTCTGAGAGGGGAAGAGGAGAGAGTTGTGATGGATCTCTGACAGGGTGATTCACTGCCCAGTGTGTGTTGTGTGTCCAGCTGACAGTGTCCAAACAGCCCTTCCTTAGCTGGGCAGAGCAAAGAGGAAGGGAGAGAGTAAAAATCACAGCTAGAACAATTAACTGTAGGAATAAATACAAAACTCCTCCCTCCCTTCTCTTATTCCTTGAGACTGTTTCTAAAGCACAGTCACTTTCCATCCTTGTCATCATGGGAAGGCACTATGGCATCCCTTTTTTGCATTGTTTCAAGGGCGGCAGCAGCAGCAGAGACAAGAATGTCAGTCGTGTGAGAAGAGGAGGAAGGGGGGGAGGGTGGGGTGAGCTGTCCCATGTCTGGCTGTGGTTTCTGGGCTCTGGGCTTTTGAACTGTGCCAAATCATCACAAAGGTGATTGCTCTGATTATTTTTTTAATATAATTGAAATCCAACATACTACCTACATTTTGAATTTTAAATTGGGTGGGCTATAAGAAAAAGGAGGCCTTACACTGATTGTGTCCTTTAAGAAACGCTGTTGTAAATTACTCTGTAATTCTGGCAGGAGGTGTCACCTGCCAGGATTGAAATGAATGATAGGCATAAGATTGTTGATTAATTTTGTAACAAGTATCACCTCAAAGCTTCCTATCAGCCCTTTTCACATAGCTACTGATACTTTGTTCTCTTGCAGCAAAAATAGGAAATTGCTTGTTTCACCTGCCTTTGAAAATGCAGTGGTTCATTCTGCTCCCTGTGAGTAGAAGACCATGTAATACAAACCACCCAACTGTGTGGGTAAGCGTACAGGAGAGCAGGAAAGGCACTTGAGAGACTTATGTATCCTTTTCTTCAGTTTGTTGTCCCACAACTCTTTCTTCCCTAGTCTATAACAGTATATATTGGGAGTGTAGGGAAGGACAGGCATAATTCCTCCAGTGGCACCTTTTTTCCTCCCTGTCCTCCCTTTCTTCTCATGGATGTGCAGCAACCCTTCACCTCTCAGTCTACACAACATCTCCCATTAAAAATAAGGTGTACAGAGGTAGTAGCAACTCTGTAGACTTGATGCCTTCAATGTGGAAGACGATTGCTAAAAATGTATTTTTCACATATCTTCCTTCCTTTTCCAGGTGCCAGGAGAGTAAGTAGTGCTACAGGTAGAGAGACTGGAAGAGTGTAAGAGAGGAGAATGTTAGCCGGCAGGAAAGAGAGGCAAGGGAGCATGTGTGGGAGAGGCCAACAGATCATATTAAGCCAAATCTTTATTTTTTAATGCCTTTATCTGTTTCTTACATTAACCTCATCCAAAGAAAGGAGACACTTTGTTCCAGAAATGACTTAAAGAAAGTGTTTGTAGCAGATGTATTAACCGTAAGCTACCAAACTGGACAGTTTTCCAGGCATCTGCTTCAGCCATTGACCAGTGTCAATACTGCACAAGAAATCTGGCCCCAGTTTTTAAAATTACTGAAATGCAGGTAGCCAGTGGAATATATGGATAAAGAAGGCACTCTTGCTGATGCCGGGGAAGTAATCTCAGTTCTCCCCAACCTGAGATTTCATCATTCTTGTTTTATGCTGCATTAAATAGTACAAGCCATGAAATTATTCATTCCTTTTAAAAACCTGCACATTTTCATTTGCAGTCCTTCCTTCAGTTGTAGTGATTTCTGTGTATTTATGCTTGAAGGAAGCATTTATTTGTGTAAAGTCTGTTGGGCAGGCATCTCTTGATCTTCTGTAACACGGGCAAAGGTAAATAAGTGTTAATCCCTCCTCTTTATGAACTGATCTAAATAGTTAGCTCTTTGGATAGGTGTTAAGCATGAAAAAAACCCTAGTTTATCCTTTCCAGCAGGAATTCAGTTACCTTTCTCTGGCTAGAGTTTGTTTGGAAGAGTTTAAAGTATCAATGGACTTTTTCAGTGAACATCTTTACAACTACTTTGGATCAGAAAATTTTAGATGAAGCAACTTGTATGAGTTTTACTACACACACGAGAACTAATTTTTTTTCTCCTCTTCAGAAGAATTGCAGCTGTGGTAGTGTTATCGCATGAAAATCCTATGTGCTGGAAAAGATCCAAATTGTAGCCTATAATAGTCACCCTCTTCATTCTTTGGTAGTACACTTTTTTTTTTTCCCCAAGAAGAAAAGAGCAGGAAATTTAATGCTTTTTTCTTCTGGGAATTTCAAGCATCTTTGCAACATATAACAGGCTGTGCTCAGTTAAGTATCTTGTTTCTAGTTTTGCTGTTACTTTCTTGCTTACCATTTTTAGGTGAATTTTCATAAGGATGTGATTAGCTGGCTTGTGTGTCACTTGGAATTCAGTTGGCCCTTTTCAGTCTTTTTTAAGTTCATAAGCCAAATTTATGATGTTAACAATAATCTCTGATGTACTAAAATGAGCCTGGGCCCTTGATCTTTCAGATTGCTCGGCTTTTGATGCCATGTCTTTGAAGGGGTGTTGGTATCTCCATAAATCTCAGCAGAACTGCACTGAGGTGGTTTTAGCCTTCAATCTCTTGTCCTTCACTCCAGAAGCACTCAGAGAATCTGAGCACACTCCCATTCACTAATAGTTTCTCTTGCAAGAAAAGCAGGGGTTTACTTTCCTGCTCAGATTATGTATGTGAAGTACCCAAGGGGAAATGAGATGCTCTGAGCTGAAATAATCAGTGTTCCATGGCATCTTTTATCAGAGTTGGAAGCCATGGCAGTCTGATACCATCTGCACACCAAATGTGCTGGTTCTTGACATTTTATGTGAGTGGTCAAAAAGGGAACAAATCCTCCCTTGATCACTGGGCTGAAGCATTAAATGAGATAAAGACTCACAAAAATTGCTGCTTTGTCCTATGTTGTCGTTGTAGGATTTCTTTGATCTGTGCCAATTTCAAATATTTGGTAATAGTTCATGCCACTTACTGTCTTACATCAGTTATTATCTACAATCTAGTTTATCTAGTTGGATACAGCAGAAAAAAGCTTGAGGTTTTCTGTCAGTGCATATTTATATGAATGCATTGGTCATGATCCTTGTCCATGTTTTTTTTCTGAAAGAAATTATCATTTACATAAATATGGAATGCATTCACTGTGCTTGAAAAGTCAAAAACACCTGTGGTGTTCATGCTGATAATTTCCAAAGCCTGTCAGTTACATCAGTGAAAGAATGTAAGTACTCGCATAGCAATGCAAATTGCAAGGCTTATTTCTTAGGCTGAGTCCTCGTAGTTTGGGATAGTACTGTCTCCTTTTACTGGTTCACATGAGTGTTTTAGTCAACTTTAAGGGTATCCAGTGGGCTATTATTTTAAGTTGAATCAAGAAGTAGATACTGGCTTACTTCTCTAGGTAATGATTAATTAAGCGGTGTAGGTCCAATAAGGATTAAACTGGTCATGTATTGTGACTCTTTCCTTCATTTTCCCTCAGAACAGTATGTAAGGGGCACTTAAAATTGAATAGGTTGTGCTTTGGATACAAGTTACAGCTCAACATACTAGTCTTTTAATTCCCTGGGCTTCTATATTTTTAAAGATGTAATAGCAGGTTGGGGTTTTTTTAAATTGGTTTTTGAGGTTTATTGTATTATATTCCGGTTATATAATGAATATCATATATATTATATGTTTAGGTTTATTTCACCACTCATCTTAAAGCTGATCCTACATATAGACAAAGACTAAAGTGGAAGAGGTCTTGGCACAGGGATGCTGAAAGGGCTTCCTGGAACAGGCCTTGTAAAGCTGTGGAAGGGGCAGCTCCGGTAGCCACTGGTCAGTGTTGCAGAACCTTGCAGGAGGACTGCTGGGGTGAATACACAACCAGATGGGTTTGCACAATTTTAATTTTGAATCATTCTTCAGATTCTCAGTACCAGTCCTAGTCTCTCATTTATGAAACATTCATCAGAACTGGAGATGACTATTCCGAGGAAGTTTTCTCATGTTTTTGGTTTGGTGTTTACTTTAGGGTTGTCTTAAATTTTTTTTCTTTTTGATTTTTTTTAACCTCACTGAGGATGGACTGACTGATTTCTGAGGTTACTAGAATCTGTTTTATGCTATCATGCAGAGTAGCAAGCATTTTTATGTAGTTAATATTTATTTACACATTAGAGCTCAATTTAGTTCAACCTCCTCTCTCCTCTTTTCTTTACAAAGTACAAAAAGGCACAAGGATCCAGTGTATTTGCATTTTTGATATGCCAGAATGTCAGTGTATTCTCAGTCCCCTTTGCACTAGGCCAGAGATGGAGGTGGTATTTCCCTGCCAGATGTAATAAGGGTTGATTCCGTGGTCTGTGGATGTTTATTGAGGAGAAGGAGAGAAGGACAGGTCAAATTTGATGGAAACTTGTTAGAACTCTTTACACTGAAAAAAATTGATAGCTTAGCTTCTATGCTGAGGAATGTTTTTAGAGTCACAAACTTTTTTTTAAAAGAAACCTTGCACTCTGTAGGAGACTATGTACAATGCTGCGATGTACATTAGGCAATAATTTGCTGAAGCAACTCAGGTAACCTGAGTGTTCTGTGCCAGCATGTCTCATTTTTGATATGCTGGTACGAAAGAGTAAAAATAGTTCTCTGATTCATCTCCTTTTGCTTAAATATGTGTCTGCACTTACAAGCTTTTCAGCTTCACGTGGTGCCCTAGTTCTAGTGCAGTTCAGACTTTTTTTCTTCTGAACTGGCAGCCTGAATTGTACAGGCAGTTACAAAATTCACCTCTGCAAAATTGCAGAGTTAATTTAGTGCCTTACTGTGAAAGAAGTTAATTTGGTAACCTAGACCAAACTAAATGTCATTTTTTGAGGTTAACTTCCACAGCTAAGGATTAAGTAGCATGGTAGAAGTTCACTCCTCCCACCCAACAATGAAACTCTTTGGAGCTGTTGTGTGGTGCCACCCATTCCACTGCAGCACAGTACTGTTGTTAGGTACTGGTAGAGCTTTCAGAAGAACGAACTATGTGTGCTAGTTGAGTCAGTGCATGTTTTTGATGTCCAGCAGTGGCATAGAAGCATGGATGTAATCTAAACCAAAAGTCTGCATTCTTCTCTTAACTGTTTCTGAAGAAGTTGCATATGAAGTCATAGTTTGTGCAGAAGATAAGATGCAATTAACAACAGCTGGAGCAGCCTGGACCTTATCCTACAGAGCTAGCAGGCAAAAGAACAGATCTAGGACTCAGACAGAGCAGTGCCTTAAATTACTTAAATTACTGAAGAATCAGTCCTTTGGGGATTCTTACTGTTTGCGTGGAGTTACAGGTGCCAAGATAGCAAGATCCTGTTTTTGGTGCACTCTGATGAGTGTGCAGACTTGGTGTTTTCTTTGGGTCATGGCTGCATTCTTAAGCAGTAAGAGAGGTTCTACTTGGGATGAAACACCAATTTATTGATAAATAGTGCAGGACCAGAAATATTGGCTTATGTTGACCACGACTACTACCCTCTCTTTATATATCTGTCTTTCTGTCTGTATGTGTACAGATAGTATTTGGCTCCTAAGCAGTTCTTTAAGTTATGCTGAGGACATCAAAATATGTAGAAATCCACATTTCTGGTAGATTTTGCAGAGCCTTCACAGTTCTGAGGCAGACGCTTGTCAGCCATAGTCAGTGTCTTGTGTAGCAGTTTGTGACCATAGTTTCTGTCTTTAAATTGAGATACGGATTTGAGCTAGGTCATCTAAACCTGCAAGAGCCAAATATCATAATGGACTGTGCAGTTCTTCAATTTGATTGGAAAAGGACCAAAGGTTTTGGTTGTTTTTCCTTGGATTGGGTTGAGGTTTTGGGAATAAAGGTCTTGAAGAGCACAGAAGAGAGAGAAGTGCTGTTTGGGTTATTTTTCTTTACTTAATGGATACTGTAGAAGCTACAAAGCTAGGAACAGGTCTGATGGCCGTGTTAGCTGAAGCCTTTTGGTCTCATTCATTGCAGTGGTGAGCAGTCTCAAGGTTCAGGTTTAGGTTACTTTGATGTCCTGTGTTTAGAGTCTGAGTAGCTAAAGCTGTGAGACTGCATTTACTGCCAGATCCTGCAGGGAGGAGGCTCATGTAGAAAGTGCTGTGTTACAGCAGCATTTTTCTTCGTGGTGGGAGCCTTCTTGCTGTTGGCCTTTTTAACCTCAAGCCATGGTGGATAAATAGGTATAATTTTGGAATCTGGAATTGTGACCTGCCTAATTGCAGAGACAAAATGAATGATAGGAGTTACTGAGTTGTGAGGGTCTCTAGAGATTAAGATTCCTTATTTCCCATGTTCTGTCCAAATGGCAAATACTTTTCTTGATATTTTGGTATTTCAGCAGAAACACGCTATGGATTTTGTGGTGATGGCAGGTGCTGACAGAAATTGTTATCCCACTGAGAGTGCTTTGAATCTAAGAATACAGATAGAAGGAAACGGTAAATTGATCACTTACGCTCTCCATGAGTCCCATAAATTAAAATAAAAAAATTCTTCATCCCAAAGCAGACTTGTGCACTGACAGTATCAAGGAGCAAAACTTCTGGCAGCAATTGTGATTATAATATGGGAAGGTGCCATATGTGTTTGCCATGCTACACAACATGAACTTGATTAGCCAGCTTTTGCCAGAAGTAAGTACTATGATTTTCAGGAGGGGCAAAATGTCACTTCATTTTGTACAGCCACAGCACTAATTGTGTCTGTCAGATACTGGCTGCTTCCTTGCTCATCTTGAAAAAACAGTAAAAATAGATGAAACTGCATTAGAAGAATTCCAGTCAATGGTGGAATGATAAACAGTTATCTATGGAACTTAAAAAAATGTTGGTTTTCTTTACCTTTGCTTCTTCTTTCTTACTAAAAACAGTATTTAAGTAGCTAAACTTTCCTAAGTGTGTGCTAGGCACTAGCTAAAACAGTCAAAGGTATTGAAAACAGCACATTTGTTTGTCACTGGTGAATTAATGCTTTTTAAATGTGACTCTTTGTTTCCAGGCCTTTTTGCAAATGTGCAATCTGCCGATCCAGGTGGTTTGCAGGGCCAATGCCGAATACATGTCCCCATCTGGTAAGTGTGGCCTTCATTTAGATTACTGTGTTATACCTCCATTTTGATACCATGGCAACTATGCCTTGTCTTGCTGATAACAGTCGGTCAGTGCTACGGTGTGCGGGTTGCCTTTCCCCCTCCTCTCCAGTGCAGTTTCTCCTCTGCAAACAATCAAAACAGTGAAATGCAAAGTAACATTGGCACAGTGTGTAACTGTGCCTGTGACTGCAGTCAGCTCATCAAGCATTCAGGCAGTTCAGTGCCTCGTGGAAAGCTTCTCTCAAATGTCCTGAGGTAGAAAGACATAGATGTTTTAAAATGGCTTTATTCTGCACGCAGGGAGTATTCCAGAGAATGCTGTTGTATTTGCCTATTACTGGAGTGAGACAACACCAGAGGAAGATTCTCTTTTGTTACCCTGTCTGGGAGATGATTACTAGGATGTTGATACAGGAGATCGAAGAGTGCATTGTCACTGTTAAGGGTGACAGGTGATTTTAAATCTTCCTGAGATCCATGAGACCATCTGGAAAAGAATCCAAACCCACCATCAGAAAATTAAGTATTAGAGAGGTACAGAGCCTACCTTTTGCTGGAGGTGGCAGGTTGCTGAAAAATGTCCAGAGGCCGGATTCGGAAGGTTGCATGAAAATCAGAGAGAATCGCAAAACGCAGGGTGCAGAAGTCCGGCAATCCTCGCACTCTGTCCCAGATTTTTGTTGTGTGAGGAGGTAGATATCTACTGCTTACCTAGCTCTGGCTGCTGCCTGCCCTATGGAAGTGCCTGTCAGTATATGTTTGCCACCTGTATGGGTTCTGCTGCTGCTACTGATGTTTTTGGTTAAAGCAGTGAAATGAGGCTATTTCAAACAAACAAACAAACAAACAAACAAAACCCAGTTGCTTGGCAGAAGTGAAAAAGCAGTGAAATATGCAGGTATATAAATTATTTATTAGTAAATAAAGAGAGCTTTAAAATGCTGAATACATGCACACAGGAACATCTTGCATGTGCAGGACCAGAACTGGTGACAGTTACTACATGTTGTCACTTCTTTGCCACTTGAACCTCATGTCTGCACTTATTGGCCTCTGATGTAACCTGGGTCTGAATACCTCCTTCTATTGAAAACAAGGAGCACAAGAGGGAAAATGATATTGCTTCAATTTTAAATGTAGGTAGAATTACATGTATTTTTTGCCCTTACTCCTGTAATCCTTACTATTTTATTCATTTGCCTTGTTTCCTTTCTTTATGTTGGTTTAATGATAATTCAGAGAAGGTTTTCATTTGTTCCCTTCTCATTGTAATGATGAAACCCATTCTAAGGGACCCAAAAGTATAATACCAAAGGATTGTCTTGATCTGTGAAGGGCAGTCTGACTGAAACCACTGAAGTCTTCAGCACAGACGTCTCTGTTTCCTTATGCAACCTGCAGTGTGTGGATGCAGATGAGGCCTTTGTTGGTGTGATGCGCTTCATTTATTACCCTTAGGCTTATTGATCCAGTGAGGAGTGAAGCTTGTGATAAAAACCATGACTGAATCTGATGTTGGCATGAACAGAGTTTGAACTGGGCCAGACAGTAGGTTGTATTTCAGGGAAAAGAGTCAATGTATTGCTAATAACATATGTGCAGCCAAGCAGGTACTGATTCTGCTCTTTGGGCTGTCTGTTAAGAGTGGAGTTTGCCCATGATGAGAGGCAGGAAGGTAAAAGGGTCCTGTGCCCCCTGCACCGGGCAGGCTCTTTTACTGTCTTTGTGCTGGAGGACATTTTCAATAGTACAAAACAGCCAGCATTTATCTCCATTTTATTAATTATTTCAATCATGTAAAATAATCCTAAAAGATTTAATCTTAAATATAAGATGGATGTCTGTCAATTGCATGTGAAGATTTATAGGAAAAGCAGCCTGGTTGGAGTGGATTGGAGCAGGAGCGCTCAGCCTCACACATTGAGAGCTGAGAAAAGGGGCATAGGGCAACATCTGTCATGCTTCATGGCTTGCTGTGAGTACAGGGCGTCTTCTTGTGCCTGCCTGCCTTAAAGCTTTGCCTCAGTTCTGTGTGTAAGAAAAGCTACCAGGCAGAGAATGTGGTAAGTACAGACTCAGAAGCCCTTTGACCCCTGCCCCCAAATTCCACCAGTGACACCATTATTTCCCAGTCTCCTTTTGAGGACAGGCTGATTTTAACCTTTCTCCGTACTGGACTCTCAGGGCTCAGCTTCATAGACTGAATGTTGAGCCTTGCTAGTTATAAGCTTTAATCACATTTTGCTTCCAAGATTTTGGAGGAGCTTCTTCCCTCTCTCTGCCTCCCAAGATTGTGAAGCTGTGAGTCTTATACCAAGAAGCTCTTCCTGATCCCAGGACCATGGGAGCTTGCAAATGCCAGCTCACAACTAGAGAGTAAAGACAGGGGCAGCCAACAGGAGCTGACTGGCTGAGTTCTTGGAAATCTGAAGGACTAGAGGAGGGAAGTGTCAAGACTTTGACTTGCTGAGTGTGCTTTTATACTTCTTTCTGCTTGCTTTCCCAGGCACAGTGCCATGTCTCCCATCATCCTTCCAGCAGATCTTTTCCTACCAGTGGGTTAGAAGGGATGGTAGGAATACACTGGGTCCTAAAACTTTTAGTCAAGGGCTCTGTCTGCTTTCCTGGGATTTCCCAGCTGTACTTCAGAGAAACATTGAATTAAGCCTTTCCAGCAAAGCAAAATCCATTATGAAAATACAAGTCAGTATATCTCACTCAATAACTTTGAAATATCACATGTAGAAGAGTTTCAGAAGGAAGAACAACAGGAGGAAGGTGTTCGTTATTACAAACATTCTATGTATGTTATGTATGTGAGGTTTACCTGTGCTCATTTGAAAAAAAAAAAACAAAAAGACACTGATGTTCAGGTATACCCGCAGTAATTAATTGCTTTGAAAATTGTAAATTTTGCTTTACAGGTTAAAAAAGCTCTTAATACAATACATTTCTCCTTTTACAGGCAAAGTACCCTTTATTCACGTGGGAAATCAAGTAGTATCTGAACTTGGGCCCATAGTCCAGTTTGTAAAAGCAAAGGTAATAGTAAATTTTTTTCACAAATTAGTGAATACCATGTTAATCCTGCTTAGCATTGTGCTGATTTAGTATGCTCTTCTGAAATGTTACTGAATTTGTTAAAACAGTGCAGGAATTTAGTGCTGTTTTAACAGAAAGGTATCCTGGAATAGGAGTTCGTGAGGTGAAAATGTTTTTCTTTGTTATTTACTCAAATTCTGGAAGTAAATTCTATGCAGGATAGGTGCATATCAGTACCAGTTTCTGAGACTGTTTTTCTACATGCCTCGTCTCTGGGTCTCAGAGCTCTTAAAGCCAGAACTGACTGCTTTAAATCCTGAAGTATCAAATGCTGTTCAAATTTGCCTTTGTTCCCCCACCACCTCAGTGCCCCCCCCTCTATTTTGAAAAATACTCTGTTTTCACTGAGTAGTTGATGAAGATGTATCACTGATGTAAATTTGTGTTCACTTCTTGCCACAGAGAGACACTAACCAGGATTCTGTGTGCTCAATGTGTTCATCTATGACTGATAATAGTCTAAATTTCTTGTAGATTAGTTTAGATTTTTTATAGATTAGGTTACATTATGATGATTCATTTTTAATTCTAAAGGATACTGTATTTAAAAATTATGTAATTTGTTATTGAACTATGTAAGAGTTATCTATGTCTACGTAATCTATGTATCTATGTCTGTGTAAGAGATCAGGGTCTGAGCCAAAGCTCATTGACTTCAAAGGTTCTTGGGTCATATGTTGCTGAATATTCCAATATCCTTTCTTAAATGTGTGTTTTGTCTCTTCCGCATTAGGGCCATTCTCTCAGTGATGGGTTGGATGAAGTCCAAAAAGCTGAGATGAAAGCCTACATGGAATTGGTCAATAATATGCTCTTGACAGCAGAGGTACAGCAAACCTTAGTAACTCTTCACACTTACATAAGCAACTACAGGCAACTAAAGCTTCAGGATTTTTCTCTGTAATGGAAATACTGTTGTCCTTAGATTAGGTTGTCAATTTTTGAGGTGAAAGGAGAAAGGAATAAGTTCTCTGTACACTATGGATTGCTTGCTGAAGTGTTCCTGTAGACACAAGCCACGTGTATATTCCCCTCACCTAACTGAAGTGTGCCACCACAGCTGTAGAAGTAACTGATTGGAAAATGCCAGTGGTGCCTGGGATCCTACTCCAACCCAGAGCTGGCCAGACACCCTGCTATCACCTCCCACAGCGTGTATGCACACATGCATAGTGGGAGGCTCAGGTCCTCCACAGTTCACATCCCTGGCCAGTTAAGGTGATGCAGTCCCAGCGTGGGAGCAGTGTTGGAAAAGCCAGCAGGATTCAGGTGGCTGAGGAGCTGAGGGCTGGTGACCTGCGGACTGAGTTGTGAGCAGTGTGGGCAATGGAGACAGGCCTTTGGTCTCAGCTGAGTTCTGGTGAAGTGAGGACTAGCAACTGGGCTTTTGCCTTCCAGTTTTAATTTATTTTATATATTCAGAGGTCTAACAGAAGAATTGAAATGGAAATTTAATCTAATATAGAAAAGAAAATTCTACTACTGAAAAATGATTGTCTCTGTATTCTCCTTTATTAGGAAGTTTTAGTAAGTGTGCTTTCTCTTCCTAGCTCTATCTCCAGTGGTGTGATGATGTTACAGTAGAGGAGGTGAGTGGTTCCGCAGCATTTATCTTAATTAAAATTTAATGAGAAAACACTCTTGCTCACAACTGCAAGTCCCTACTCATAAATGAAACATGGAGGTTTATACCATTAATGATACAGTCTTTTCACTTTAATTTTGCTTGCATATACATTTTAGGGAAGCTGTGTCATTACTGGAAGTAGCTGACTGCAGAATAGATATGGGGTTTGTATCTGTTTCTAAAATAATAGCTTTAAATAGTTATGCTGCATACTACAGATTCAGTGCAAATAATTACAGCTACAACACAATTCCCTTTCTCTTCTACAGCTCTCTTTCTGATAGAACTGTGTACATTAGCTGTTTTGTTCAACAGGTATCTGTATTTTTTTATATTATAACACATTATCTTTCTGTTTTTAAACAAAGATTACTCACCCAAGGTATGGCTCCCCTTACCCGTGGCCTCTTAACCGCATTCTGTCCTATCAGAAGCAGTGGGAGGTCAGGCGAAAGATGAAAGCCATTGGATGGGCTGGAAAGACACTTGACCAGGTCAGTATGAATAGTGAAGCGTATTTCTGTACCCTGCTTTCTTTTTGATTTCTGTTTTTTTTTTTTTTTTTCTTTAAATAGGCTTGGAGACTAGCATGTTCCTGAAACAGATGCAGTAAAATATGTATTCTGTGCTTAAAATATTATCTGAAGTCAAGTATTTGCCTTCAGTAGCAATAAATCTTAAATTAGGTGCAACCCAGTGGGGTGGGAGGAAGGATATTTTGCTATGAGTGTACATCTCTGTTGGTGTTAATTTAGACTGTAGTCCTGAAAATAGGTTGTAAGTTCCATCCCCTACTTCCTGTATGATGTTAATAGGTACACTTTGCAGGATTGCAGCAAGTTTTGAGGTATATTAGTACCTTTCATTAAACTTAGTTATAAATGTTATGGGAAGCACTTATTCAGAGCTGCCTGACATCAAATGTTAGATTAAGTAACACTTAGCTATTTGCCCACTGCGTATGTTTGACTGGCTTTAACAGCTTTTGATATTTCAACATGGTACATTCATTGTTCCCACTATCAGTGGAAATAGAGTAAGGAGGTTATTTTTTGCAATGGTGAGATTTCCTGACAATATGGATCTTCCTTTCTTGTATTTTGATAGGTGCTTGAAGATGTAGATCAGTGCTGTCAGGCTCTCTCCCAGAGATTAGGAACACAACCATATTTCTTCAATAAGCAGTAAGTTACTCTTTATTGAAATACCACATCCAGGAGTGCGAGATATATACCCACATACATACATATGTATATATGTGTAAAACTCTTGTTTTATTTTAACACTGTGTGATTAATTACAAAAATAAAAATGTGTGATTGCCATCTAAACATGAAATTTCAGAAATAAGTATTTAAAGGTTTTAAAAGCAAAGTTTCTGTAAGTTTATTGGGTTTTTTCCCCCATTTATGGTTTAGTTTTACTTCTGCTTGTCTTCTGTACAGATTCTACCACGACTTACGTAGGCTACAAATGCACACCCTTATACAGTTAGTTTCTTATTAAAAATGATACATTTAAAGCTTTACTGTGGTTTCTTGGGTAACATTCTCTACTAGAGGAGTGAATGTACATTGTGCTGTGATCAGGACAGCTTGTCTTACCAGGGGCAGTTCTGAATGAACTGAACCAGCATGAGTGTGCTGTGAGTTCTAAGAACTGGGGGAGAAGCTAGGTGGTCCAAAAAGGACCACATACAAAGTGAAAACCAAGATTCAGATTGCCAGGAGAGAAGAAAGAAGTGACCAGACCTCCATGGGACGTCGTGTGCTCTCATCAGTTTCTTTCAGTTGCAAAATGCTTTTTTACACTTTTTTCTCTCCAGTAAGTCAATATTTTTGAAATGTTATGGACTTAAATAGTATCACATTAGCTCCCTTTTTTCTTCTGTGCATAGCTCAGTCTAGAATTGCACAGGTCTGGATTTCAGTTTACTGCGTTTGGATGGGGAGATGTCTTCAAATGACAGTATATGGTCTTGGTTACTTTTCTGTGTTTGTCTTTGGCCCTTCATCTTTTCCAAGTTGAGACTAGATAGGCAGTGTTAGTTCAGAAACATGCATTATAGAAGACAAGTTTAAATTGCATCCTCTCATATAATTATTAAACACAGTATCTCCTAAATTTTCCTTCTGTATTTCTGAAGAATTGTAGCTTGGGGATTTTGTGTTTGTTGTTTGTTAACCAGGCTTTCTTGGTACAGTTTCAACCTTTAAGCTTTTTAGCTGTCTGAAATATTAATAAAAAAGTGTGTGGTTTTAGTTCAGTATTTTTCAGTCTGTGACTTCTAGGAGTCTGTGGGAGGTAAATAAGAAAAACAGCCTGTTGCTGAGAGATTGAAGTTTGTTATACAAGGATCCACATCTCCACTGGAGAATGCTTAGTGATGCACAAATAAAAAGGCAAAACCTTTATCAGTTAGGAAAGTCTCATTCTGCTTGCCTTGAACACTACTAAAGAGAGACTCTTAAATTATATTGGATAAAAATAAAACTCCCTATTTACACATGGACTACTTGTATACAAACGTCCAAGGGGACAATTCTAAAGTCTTGCACCTAAAATAAAGTAGCACTGAAAACATTCCCAAAATATCTGTTTTCTTCTATGTAGTCCCCTTTCACAAGAGATGTTTTCAGTTGCTACCACCATGGAACTGCTTTTCCCGTTTGTTCAATAGTTTCCAGTTGTTGGAAAGCACAAAAAAAACCAGAAAAAAAAAAAANACCTTGTGAGGTAATAGTTGGAGTTTTTAATATACATGTGCAGAAGAAAAAGAACAAAAGCCCAAAGACCTGATAAGCATTTGCCCTTGTTACAGAACTAAAAGATGGAGCATAGTTTGGTACTGGATCAGTAACTGCCCACTCTAAGAAGTGTTACTTTCACAGCTCCAAGCTTCCAAAAGCAAAGAAAATGCCAAACAGAGAACAAGTAGTGTTCTTATATACCATATACAGTTTTCATGCATTTGATAAGTTCAGTGTTGCCTGATTTCATCCCAGTTCTTAATTGCATTGCTATCTAAACCTTCCTCAGAACAGGAGGGTATTCCATGATCAGGACTTGCCTTCCAAAATACCAGTCCTTTTTTTCTGTTTGTTTTTACAGACCAACTGAATTAGATGCCCTGGTATTTGGACATCTGTTCACAATCCTTACTACTCAGCTAATCACGGATGAACTCTCTGAAAAAGTGAAGAACTACAGTAATCTCACAGCCTTTTGTCGTCGAATAGAGCAGCAATACTTTGCGGGTCATGATAAAGACAGCTCCACAATTGCAGCCCGATCTGCTAAGAGATCCTTGCTGAGATAAGTGTGATGCTTGGGCTGGATCATGTTGCAGTTTTGGGTTTTCGTGTTCAATAAATTGATTTTGAGAATGGAAATGTGTGGTACGTTTTTTGAAGCTGCCAAATCATTCTGGAGCAAGAAAAAATGTTAAATGCAATTTTTGTGTTGTAGAATATATTGTGCACGTTTCACCTGTCATGTCTCTGTGAGCACTTCCATTTTACTAGCCGGTCTGTCACTTACTGTAAAGTGACCTTGGAAAAATATTGTATCTGTTTTAAAAAAATAAAACACTTTAAATGTCTCTCTCATCTTCCTAAGTACCGTTTTTAATAAATTTAATGTCTGTGAAATTAATCAGTGGGATGCTGGTGGCAGGACACCTGGAAGACAGCTGCAAACTAGTTAGAATTACTAGTTAGAATGAAAGGACTCATTAGAGATCTTAAAGTGTGTCTGCGTCAGCCAAAATTTACTCAGAAATTGGGTGAAAAAATTGTCATGGAGGTCTGCAGCACACAAATGATGTTATCTTAGTCAGTTCTTATTTTGTGTCAAATTAGTTTATGGCTGTCATTCCTTCATCTTGTTTTTATTTCTTGCTCACATTTGGTTTTTGGATTATAGTTTTTTTTTCTTCCTGTGATCTAGTTTTAATCCTCAGGTTGTCTGGCTGTTTATTTAATAAATTAATTCACTAGGTAAGTGTCTGTCTCACTGTTTCCATTTCCAGTATGTTAATGTTCCTTCTGAACTTTGACATACTAGACATGGTTCTTGTAGGAAAGGGACTTGCCATGAGGCTGTGGCTGGCATGCCGTGGTCCTTCTACTGCTATGTTATCCTATGGTACGTGTAGGCACAATGATACAGAAGGAAACAAAGATCATTGTGCTCCAAAAACCCTGTCAACACAGAACTTTTCAAGAGAGAGTTCTTGTGTGTAGGCAAAGACTCAATCTCAGTGCTGTTCCTTCAAGCACATTTAACGGTACCGCTCTGCTCTGTCTGTTGTACTTGATGCTTTTCCAAAAGCACCAACAACCCCAGGACTGTGCTGGTGGCAGGAGGAGTCCCTGTGCACTCAGAAAGCCATGTCCACAACTGAGAACCAGCTCAGACTGTTTGGCTAGTTGAAACCATTGTGTTTTCTTACTATGAAGTATATTCTTTTGAAAATACACCTCACTGTCAAAATACATAATGGCTTGAACTGGTTATGCAGTGGCCATGAGATTTTGGCTGCCATTTCCTTCTTTCTTAAAAACCAAAGAGAAAGCAGCCGTATACCTTGGACTGGCTGGGTCTCCCTTGACTCTGATGTTCCTGTACTACTGCTGTTAATTCATTCCTGTTGTGGGGGACCACTCTTTCCAGCTCAGCTGGAAAATGGAGCTGAATTCTTACTGCCTGGTTTTTGATGCAATGGTCCTAAATCCTACTGGAGTCAAATCCACTAAGTATCAGTGTGTAAGGGTGTCTTGGCCTTTCATCAAGCCACTCTTGCCAGGAGAGTAAAACTGCCCTTTTCCTGCATTTCAGTCTTAAAATTTCACACCTGTGTGTTGAATAGCTTTTCAAGCTAAACCAATAAACTCTCAGCTGCTTAGTCACCATTTTCACTATCAAAGTGGTTGGTAGCTTAGAACCCAGATATTTCTTTCAAACCTCCTTTTCTGCATTAATTGAACTTCTGGTAAAACTGGAGAAGAATTTGTTGTGTTTTGGGTGGTTTTTTTTGTTTTGTTTGGTTTTTTGTTTGTGTTTTTGTTTTTGTTTTTTACTTTGGAGAGAATACATGTTACTTTAGAAAAGAACACTCTAATAGTCTCTAAAGCTGGCAGTGCCACGGTAATGGTGAAATCCTGTGTGAAAACGGAAGTATCCTAATCCAGGAAATTAAACTCCTTTTTTACCTCTTGCTATTTGCAAACCACCATTTATGAGGAAAGATTTTAACCCAGCTTCTGTGGTTTTAGCAGTTCTGCTTCCAATAGACTGCACTACAGGAGTCACTTACATAAGGGACTTTTAAACCCACCTATTCTATGCAGTCTGAAAAAGTGAAGTGGACATGTATTCCTCCTCTTTCAAGGTTGCAGTGGCCATTAGCCACCTTGCAGCCGAATTTCAGCAATTGCTTTGAAACAGCATTGAATGAAACCATGTTTTCATATTCTGGCAAGGCTGTGGTGAGGAAAGGCAAGCAGTGATGATACAACACCTTGAATGCTGAACAGTGAGTTATTGCAAATTTTGTGTGGTAATAAATACCAAGCTTTATAACTTCAGAGTACTAAAAGAAAATAACCTCACAGAGGTAGCCATATGCATTAACCTGCTTTGAATGTCTCATCTAGAAAATAAATGCTGTGGAAGTGGGTGGGCAAAAGATACTGATCTCTTGCAAACAAAGTTTGTGTAAATCCACCTGAGCTATTCAGACTACACTTGAGGATACAGAGACAGGCAAATCACATGCAGTTTTCAATATTGAAGTGAGAGGACAAGCAGAGACTGAGCTCTCAAGTTACAACTGAAGTTTCTGAAAATTTAACCAACCCTTGTTCCGTGTGTGTGACCTGGATAATGTAATTATTAAAATTTAAATGGAAAGCAGCATTCCTTACTTCCCTGACTGAAGAGGATTCTTTCTATAAGCCATGTTTGCTACAGGACTGGTATGTAGTTCAGGCTGCACCTCATTCTAGGCAGTATCTAAACTTGCAAGGAAAATCTTGGCTTTTGCTACCAGTGTTGAAAATAGCTATTAAAATCCTAGCCAAATGACATACTTGGTACTTCATAAATACAAAAACCATTATGCTTTTTAAAATGACATTCGTAGCATGATTAGTGCTACAGAGCAGACTGGGCTTGGCTCCAAGGACCAAAGCTCATAAGCTCTGCTTTAACTTTGGGAAGCTGCAGTCCTACAAAGGACACTGATACTGCTTGCTACTGAAATACTTAGTACAGTTCAGGCAAAGAATGAAAAATTGTGATAAGCAATAAAACCAGGTAAGGGTGGGAAAAAACCAAACCAAAACCCAGTAACCTCTATAGCAAGGGGGTTGAGCAAGACAACTGACCTGCCTTCTCCAAGGCTAAGTACTGAGGGCTTTCTGTTGGTCTGAGTGGCCATCTAGTAGACAAGGCCCTGTGTGTGCAGTCTGTGAAAACTGTACTCTTGGGTTGTTTGTTTTTCTGGAAGATCTCCCACGACTGAAGCTCCACTGCTGCACCAGCAACAGGAATCAGGCCAGGAAGGCCTATGGTTTGTTTCACGTAGCAGAACAGTGTGCATGATGATTTTCTTTTATAGCTTTATAGGAGCAAAACCACAAAGCTCCTAGAAGGTTATTCTGAGTGAAGAAAGCAGACAGCTGGAACTTCTAGTTTCCACAAATTAAGACAAAAGTTAGGTTTCTAACAGAAAGAACAGCTTCACCATGGATTAACACACATCTTCTGAGTTTGCCCCACCAGGAACTGCAGGAGTTAATCAAAACAGTACACAAAGTCACAAAAGCACTCAGAACTACAAGTGAACAGACATTACTGAGTCTGAGCAATGTACAAATCATTTGCTCATTGTCATTTGTTTCTTGCACTTTGTTCCATGAATTAGTAACTTCGTGGGGATATGCTGAAGTTGAGCTAAATTCTCGTGTTGGAAAGTAGCAGGTACTTTCTTTGCCTGATGAAGCTAAAACAATTGGAAAGTCCCAGTGAAAACAGAACTGCTCCTCTACTCCTAAGATGCTTCTTTGGGATTGTGAGATGGACTAATCTTGCTCAGCACAGACTCCTCTCAGCACAGTTAACTGATCATGTCCTTGCTGCATTTGGTGTCTGCTCCTATCAGAAATGTGTGGTGCCATTTCCTGATGTCGTACATGTTGCTGAACTGTGGATCTGTGTGCCCTGTGCCACTGCAAGTACAGCACAGAAAATGGAGCAACTGCTCCACCACAGGCTGTGGTAAACCAGCTTGTGATTTGAAAGTGGCCAGGATCTCAGCCACAGGCTATTTATAGCATTGGATCACTGTTTCTGGCTGTCAGTCCTTCCAGATCTCCTGGGTTTCCTGGCCCTTTCTGAATAAAGTTCTTGACTTGGAAGTGTCTGATGCTACATTTTGTTATGTTATGAGATTTCAAGAGAGCCATGTAAAGGGGCTTTAGTGGGAGCAGCTTTTGCTAGGATCACTTTTAACATTATCAGTTACAAAAATTCTAGTATTGTGTGGTGTTGATGAGATATTAATCTGCTGGTTTTGCTGCCTTTTATTTTATTTAATTTCCCCTCCTCCTCCCCAAGGAATGAAAAATAACCTGGAAATCTCCTGCCTCTCAAATGTACTTAAAGCTCAGTGTTGTGGAAAAAAAGAGGCTAGTAGCATAGCCATACACATGCAGAATGCTGCTGAGCTGCTCTTAATGATGCCTCTTAGGATCAGCTGTGCTACTAGAAAACACTTCATTTCCTGTGGCTTTCTTTCTTTATAAAGCAGAGTGCAGCTCCAATGGCTCTCACAACAATTAGCACCCACTTGTTCTGCAGGTTTGAAGTTTTTGCATTAGTCAGGTTGAGAAATTCATGGTATTAATCATGACTGAAGTTGTTATTTATCACCTGCTGTGTGAGAAATAATAATTTTGGCACTACTGGGGCAGCAGGCCAGAAGTACCAAATTAAGTAAAACATCTAAACACCAGCAAGGATCATTTCTCTGATTAATGAATTGTTACAAAGAAAAAATGCTACTCGTTATCTGATTTTAGGATAAAAGTAGGAGTAGGAAGTAAAAAGCATTAGCAAAGTCCGGCTATAGCCTGATGAAGTCTGAAACTTTCCTGGCTGATCTCTCTTCTGTCATTTGCTGACTGCTAACATGCACTCATGTGCTTCCCGGGTTCCCGATACTTGGCTCACATCCCCAGTGCCAACTTTGTAAAAAAGTAGAATTTGGCAGGGAGCTCAAGGCCCATCATGTAACTGCCTCAAAAGAAATGAAATGACTTCAAGCTTGCAGGACTTGTCTAGGCTGGAAGGTTTTGCCATAGGAACAGTTACCAGCCTGGAGAGATACCATTGTGTGAAGGCAATAACAGGGGTTCAGGAAACAAAACCAGTGACATCAATAGAATGAAGTTTACACCCAGCTAACTGTATCCATACTGGGGCCGTTAGTCATATATGGGATTAAAATGGCCAACAAATGACAGCCACCTGATCAGAAGTATTTCACATATAAATACAATAAGGGTTGGACTACATGGAAGTGGTTGCACTGAAATGAGGTCTCTGTGTGCTGCTACAGCCCTAAGCCACCAAGTCACTGTGACAAGCCATGTCTTCTCCCTGAATGACCTGGAAAGCTGAGGAGCTGACTGTGTAGCAATGCCCACAGAAGTACTATTTTCTGCATTCATAAATGAGATGTAAAAACTGAATGTTAGCTTTGACTATGGTCGAAGAACTCAGCCCGGGAGAGAAGCACCACCACTGAAGACAAGCAGAAATATTGATTGTTGATTCTTTGCTTCTTGAGACTTAGAAGAAAAAAGAAAAACAGTGAGAGCCTTAGAGACCCCTTTTGGCTCCAACTAGTGCATTATATGGAAAGAAAGTACAGGTTTTTTTCATAGGGAGCATCAACCCTCCCCATATATTGCTGCAGACCTCTAATTTGCTACTAGTTGAAAAAAAGAACTTCCCACTGTTGACACAGATGGACTGTCATTCATGCCACACATGACACCTGTGGCAGCCAAACTAACTCCTGTCTCTAAGCCAATGTACCCAGAAGCTAACTTGAAACAATAAGCTGACATGAGAGGTCAGCATGAACTCACCTCTTTCCTATGTGGATTGATGCTGACAGTAACCCAGTTGGTCAATAAATATGTTTTTGTTAGCAAGCTTTCTGTCACATAAATGCTTTCTCATATATATATATATATATATAATTTTTTTTAATACTTAAAAGTTTATTCAGCATTTTAGAAGAAAATTATCTATCTTGAGAATGTAGGGCCTGATGGTCACCTTCCCTACAAGCACTGTTCAAATCATCAGTCTTCCAGGGTTTGTGTTCTCAGTTCAGAGACAGAGATTTGAAACAAGAATGAAAAGAATGATCATACATAGGAAATATAAGCAGCAGCAAAGGGCTTGGTGCAAGCAAAAGACCATCTTTCAAGGCTAAGCAGGAAGCCACCAGTGGGTATCTGACTGAACCTTGTTGCAGGTGCCATGGGGAGGAACCGGTGCAGCTTAGGCATGACAAACTCTGTAGAGCTGCAAACACCAGTCATCACCTAGCTGGTCTTGTCGAACTATGGCATGACCCAGTCCCCAGAGCATCTACCTCTTCCAAGTTTGTCTTCTCTTAGCACAAATTTACATTCTCTACCACTTCCTGCCAAAAATTTGTCAACAGCAAGTCCACCTCCCTAGTCATACATTTCAGGTTGTTCCTGTCATACTCTCATGGCTGGTGACACCTATCTCTACTTATAGCTACAAAGTACCATTCTGACCAGATTTTCTTGACTCTGAAGGTATCTGTTTCTGGTCACACCATTCTCTCACTGCTGAGATCAACAGTTTTGTCATCAATACACAGGATTATTGCCCAAGATTATTTTATGAGTTATCCTTAATCTCTCAGATGTTATCACTTGGACTGTTAGATTAAGAGCTGGCCACTTTCTTTTCTTGTCAAGACAATGAAAACTTCCTTTAGGTCCACTGCTGTTTCTAACTTAATTCCTGTAAATTCCTCCCTAAAATTCCTCTGCAGTTTTTACCAGCTCCTTCTCTCAGAAGTGCATACTACCTTGATCTACAATGCCTCCTAGCTAAGAAATGTATAACTGAGATTACTGACTATCACCACGATCTCTTTCATTTGCAGCTTTAAGTCTGTGTTGTGGCTTATTTAAGGAACCAGTTGATGAAGATCAATTAGTTTGGGAGCATTCTGGGAAAGGGTATGTTTTTATCTACTTTAAATGAAAATCTTTCCAGCACATTTCCAGGTTACAACATTTTGTAAAAGACAGGTGGGTTTCTGCATGTGTGTGTAAAGACCACAGACCTGACCATGACTTGTGTATTACATGCAAGTGTGAGTGCAAAGTCTTGCTGTTATGCCAAAGCACACTTGAGGCAAAGCCTAAAACCACTGCTGTGGAAAAGGCTGCCCGTCATCTGATGGAAACGCTTTTGACACACACAGGACAGCTCCTGCAGACCTGTTTCTATGGAGGCGCTTTCATTTGGTTCAGTGCATCTTCCTGGGGCCCGTCCTGCTGCCCCTTCTCCCTGATACCCTTTCATGATTTCCCTGCCTTTTCTGATGTGTCAGGATCTTCCTGCACTGAGAAAAGGAAGGGGCCCACTCTGGGAAAGGTTTTCACACCTGTGGACTTTATTCCTCCCTCTGCTTTGAAAGCGATTCCTTGTGCCAGTAAAATCACTTTAGCATGCCCAGAGAAACAGGCATGCTTTCTAGGATTTGTTTAGGCAGAGGGAGTCATCCTGCAAGCTTATGTCCCTCTGCTCTGTGTATCTAATGAGTCCCATAGCTACTGCCACAGGAAGCACACTGTGTTTCCATAAAGTAAGATACCTAAAATTTGCTTTTCTCAGTAATCATGAACAATTCCAATAAAATGGTAATTTGTGTTAACTGGCTTTTTTTTTGAAGATTGTCAAAATTCAACATGGGAAAAATGTAAAGTAAGATGAAATCTCATATAGATAATACATTTCTCTTAAACTTCTTTGGCATTTCTGTCTTATAATACTAAAAAAATATCCATGCAATCATAAACTATGATTTATTGAGAAGCAGGATGAGAAAAGCATGGAAGGGCAAGGAGCAGATTCTTTACTCCTTAGGTGTTTAAAAGTGCAAAACACTTAAATGAGGCTTCCAAAAAAGGAAAATCTAGTAGCAGTAAGAGAATGAAGTTCCCTTTCAGCCCTTGACTCACCTCAGTGAATTTGTCATGTATTGTCCTCCTCACCACAGTGATTTGGAGCCATCTCTTGCTCTGAAGCCAACAGAAATTGTTTGATGCATCTCATTTGAAATGTCACTGATCTGCAATCAAACGAGTGATTTCTAGCTGAAGATTACGAAATACTTGGCAAACTTAACCAAATGGATGAGTCAGACAGAAAAACCTGCCTGACAGAAGAGTAAGTCAAGCCACAGCAGTTGCAAGTAATTTGTCCCAAATGTGAGCTGGGCAAAATCTAGAGCAGGAGGCTGGAGGCTGGTTTCCCAGCTCCACGCTCCAACCACCACACTGCATTCTTTGCTGCTTTTTTAACCACAACAGCCTCTGAAAATCACCCTTCAAAGGCATTTCTTCGTAGTAATAAATGAACCATCAAAACCTAAACAAAGAACTCGGCAGTTGAGATGATGCAACTTAACAAATAGAAGTGATTAGGATAGCCTTGTCCTCTGCTTATTTCCAAAAGAATAAAGCCCAGGTCATTTATAAAGCCCTCCCCCTTCCCTCTCCTTTACAGCCCCTTGGGAGACACCCAGGAGACAGCACCACTTTCCTCTGCTTCGCCATCTTTAAAATATATTCATTCCAGTTTTCAAATTGCTATTTTGTAGTGCTAAATCTCTACCCACACTAATTTCTCCAGGTCAGAATCTGACCCTGATTTGAACAAAATCTGGAGTCAAATATTCACACCAGAATGCTTTTGCCTTGCTGCATGTCAGATGCCATCTCCCTGCAAATGTTTCACACACCTTGGAGTGCAGCTTGTGGAACTGATGAGGTGAAGAGCACTGCAGAGCAGCTCTGTGCTGGTAATCACAGGACTGAAGAAACACATACATCATCTGCCACATAGGTTGGCATTTCAAGTAAAAAACCTTCACAATGTGTAAGATGTTGGACAAATGATGGCCATATGCATGTTTGTCTCTGCGCAGATGTCTTTGCATTCTCAGCTAGGAAAGAGCTGAGGTAGGCTGTTTTTTGCCGACAGTTTAATATTAGTGACACAGTTTATGTCCTCTGCAAAAACAATAATGGAGGATAAGGTGACATAAATTATTTGCAAATCGTTTGACATATGCAGGGCATTGTCCTTGCAATAATCACCATCAGTCTGTCAGTTTAAGATATGAACCATGCCACTGCCATTTTATATCATTGTGTTAAGCTTTCACATGTTGTAATTTTACAGATTTGTTCTTTGGAGAACACTGCAACACAAATCAAATTGTATTATGTTTAGTTATATGCTGTGTGGAGCACCTCCCTGCAATTAGGAGCAGGGGGAGATGAGGAGAAACAAACAGTCCTAGATAAGAGGCAGCTCCTCAAAAGTTAGGATATTTTCTAGATACCATTACTCAACTTTCATAGTCATTATTCAAGGCGAGAGGAATTATTTAAATTCATGCTAACATCAGTTGCTGGCTGCATGAACAAAGTGAGCACTGGAAAGCACCATACTGACAGATTAATTTAAAACACCCTTGTCTGTTTTGTTTCTCTGTAACAGTCAGGCACAACATTTGATTCTTATGAATAATGTGGGCTTTTCTAAAGTAAATAAAATGATTTCAACTCACAAAAGATCCCTTCAAGACCCAGTAGGTATCTGTAGTATTAACTCTGCTTTCCACAGATGTGTAGAATGGTTCTGGAATAGCAATGAACTCAGCATTGTCTCTTCTATTCCAGACAAATTAATTCCTGTGGTATAGTTTAAACAAAGACCTAAAGTTGACCACTTATTTTTTTGTCTTTTGTTTTTTAAATTTGAACCACAGATTACTGTGGGAATTCACAAGTGTATTCTAAATGTATTCAGTGCCAGACACCTTCTATTAACCATTTGAGAAACGTATTACTCTGTAAGTGTGCTTAATTGGCAAAAGAATCGGTAGGAAATACTGTAATATACATTCTGGAGTATCACATTTCAGTGACTTTTTACTATATTTTGAATAGAGAAATGTGATTTGTTTTCCCCTGGGAAAATTCCCCACATTCAGTTGTCAGCAGAACGGAATCTTTCTGCTTCCAGTGAGCCCTTAAACCAGAAAGATTTATTGCACTTACACCCTTGAAAGAACATATCTTTTTCTTTGAAGGCAGCCATTATCACCATCCCATTTTATATCTTTTCTGATAAGTGCAGGCAGTAAAGCAGATAAACTCCTTGCATACCAATTAAAGACACATGCACACTAAGACACTGTATACTATCAGAGATGCTCAGAGTAATATTCTTCCTAGCACAGTAGATATATCTAAGGAGTTTGACTTTTATTATTCTCAGCTTTACACCTCTGACATTTCTAAAACCATGGAGGAAATTAATGAATTCTCACTCAAGACTCCATTGTCTAATCTTGCCCCAGTGCTCATGAATTATGGAAAATGACATAGCAGCTGATGACGTACAACAAGCTATTTTAAAACTACCCTTTTTAACATAACCTGGCCCATGAAAGGCTTACCACTGAATTTCATGCAGTCACCTGACAAAATATTGGTGTCTTAAATAACTGCCTCACTTTGTAGCATCCAAGACGGTGTGATCATTTTTATGCACAAAATGTATGAAAACCAGACCCCTGAACCTCAGGAAGCCTATTTATTTATTTATTTGACTCTTGGATAGGATGCTGAATGTGCAACCCTAACTCTTGGCAACCTGCCTTGGATTTTTGTGTTTTGACATCTCCATGCAGAACACAAGGGCTCAGTAACTTTTTAATGTTCTTAAGCACAACCTCCTCCATCTACCTATGCAACTGCTTCTTCTTCTAGTGCCTTTTCCCATGCAGAGAAAAAGGCCTTTGCTCCTTCTGAGCAGTGAGACCCAGGTGATTTGTATGAGAAGGCTCTTCTCAGCTGAGACCACTGAAACCACCAGGCCATAACGACTGAGAGCAGCTACAAGCCCAAGGGCTGTTTCCTAACCGGTAATGTTTGACTGGGCAGTCAGAAACCACACAGTTGAGTCTATGGAGCCTTTGGCTGGGACATCTCCCACACCTCTCTGTCCCAGTTACTGTGCGAATTCACTGGGTTAGGAGCCACTCCACTGTGTTTCTTTTCAAGTAACTAAAAGTCCCCAAGCATTACTGCAGGCAGGCAGGCAATGTCAGCAATGCCAGCTTGCCCAGAGGAGTGGTTTGGGCAGCCCTGCAAGGTTGAACAACCATCCAGCAAGGGGCTGCCCCACTCTCCTACAGCTGGGCCCCCTGCAAGCTCTGGGCTGCTCCCCAAGCACTACACATTCAAGGAGCTTCCCCT
>VXBX01003997.1:1112357-1162003 GCA_013400415.1 Scytalopus superciliaris
TTTTCCTACTGTGCTTCAATTTAAAAAAGTATATTTACTCATGACATTATTGTTGGACAGAGAATTGTATGTCTGCAGTATTATCTGTGAACTTATTTTTACCTCCCCAAGACTCTCACGTAGGGTTTTCCCTGAAAGCACAGCATCTGAGCACATCAATGACTTCCTTGTGTACAGTGGTTAGATACCATTTTTCTGTCAGGGTTCCCTTTAGATAAGAAACTATGGAAAGCAATACATCTCATTCAAAACATCTGAAAGACCTTAAGATACAGAAAGTACTAATCAGTAATTAATACGAATAAAAGAAACAATCTTTCATGTAGGTGGCAATAATAACACTCTGGAGTTTGTTCTAATCCATCTTTTTGTCAAATGAAACACTGGGGAATTTGTCTGCAACAATCAGTATTTTCAGAGCCTCTGCTTTGATTTGCAATATGGGGTTTAGTCCTGTGTTAACACAGAACTCAGAATAAATAATCAAAGAGAATGGTTTAAAAATCAATAATCTAGGCTTTAACATGCAGAGGGATTCTGCTATACTTTTATATTCTGCTTACAAGTGAATTTTCCAAATTAAGGAGTCCTCTTTTTAATTGCAAAAGCATGACTATCCTGTTGCACAAATCCTGATAGCGCCCTTTCTTCCATCTTAAATCACTGAGAGCAGCTGAAAAAAGGGGCTTCTCCCCTTTCTCTCTAGAGAAACAGTGTCTTCCAGAACATCAGGCAATCCTGAAATTCTTTAAATAGCCCTGTATTAGTTATATTTAATGACAATTACACAAGCGACTTCCTGACTGCAAATATGATTCATTACTCTACAGCAGAAGTAATACCTCTAATAGACTATGCATTGAGTTGACCCAAAATAGCTGCTGAAGAATAGTTTTTCCTGAACTATTTCATGGATAGATTTTAAAAATTATTATAATCTTATGTAAGAAGAATAGATTATCCTGTCATGTAATTATTTAGTACTACCCCTAGATATGTATGTAAACTAAGTTTCAAATGTGAGCAACAGTTAGCAATAAGGAGCTTTTAGGAAAAATTTGCCTGCAACTTGCTGGGAGTTATAAGCTCTATTTTAAATTAAACAATTTGCATTCAGTGTTTAGTCACCCTTTAGCTCCATTATTATGATCACTTTTCAGGTTAAGAAAAAAAAGAGAGAGAAAAAGAGAAATTTGAAAGTTTTTTTTTTTCTTCTGAGTAAAGTGAGTAGAAATTGAGTCTTTTCAACCCTGCTAGACCTGAAGATGCTGCTCCAGCTCCTTCTGCACCCTGGAGTAAGGCAGACAGCTCAACACTTGAGGACAGCACTCTTGTAGGGCCTGCCAGCCCGTCTTTAACAGAATGGTGCTGCCCTGCTATTGATTTTGATGCCTACACAGTGCTAAACATTAGGGTTTCACTGCATACACGAACCAGGAAACCTGGAAATGATCTCAAAAGATGTGTCCCCTTCTTTACATGAAGACATTCCTATTTCACTTGTGCACAGTTAGTGCACTCTTAGGAATGGATTGCTCACAGACCTGCATTCAACTTCTTCAGGTCATCCCCGGCATTCCAAGTAGACTTTCAAAGCAGGATGTTTGACACAGAAATATTCATGGCCTTGCTACCAGGGCAGGCAGAAAGTAAAGACTAGGAGAAAACCTGAGTTTCATGCCCTCCCTCTCACTGATGCCAACTACAGCTTATCTGTGAGCTTCAGAGAGCCCAGAATTTCATCTTTCTTGCTCAGGATTTCTGCAAGCAAGGTGGCCAAGTACGCTCAAGGGGAAAGCCAACCCTACCAGCTTTCAACAGAAGCCACAGAAATACTCCATTGCCTTCACATAGATGATGCTAAGCACATGTGCAGTAATCTTCTTTCAGGTCCCTTTTTATTCCTTTTCACAGCAGTTGCTCTGTGTAACCTTCCAGAGAACAGCTGCTGCCAAAGAGGAAGGCTGGGAGTCCTGAGCTCTGTTCACCATGAAATTATCCAGGTGGGTGCTCTCAGCTCAGCTTTAAGATTTTTATTATTTTTTCAGTTTCCTGTCCAAGTGTTGTGCCTGCTGCCTTGATTAAAGCAACAGCAGTTCAAACTAAACCTCACAACATGCAATGGCTGTTGCTACTACAGAAAAACCTCACGGAGGAGGTCTCAGAGTACTCCCAGTGTCCCAGCTTACTGTGCATCTCTCTGTTCTGTCTTGTAAAACAGCATTCAACAATGCTGGTATGTAATCTAAAAACCATCATAAGTAATAATTAAAGATTAAATCCTATTTATTCCAGGCTTGTTTGCCATTGATAATAATACTATTGATTCTCCAGAGGCAAAAGTGAGACAATCATAGGAAAACAAACCGCAAATAAAGTCCATAAAATGCAGAGGAGATATTTCCAATATTAATTTTGTAATATAGAGCATTTTGCAACATAGTGGTGACATAAAATATGCAGCAGTAACAAACAAGAAAGTTGATGGACTGCCGTCAACTGAAAGCTGTTTCTCCTTAAAATGCACATTGCTCTGGAGCAGTAAGGCTTGGTGTTGAGATGAGACTGCCTACACAGGCATTTTCAAAGGGCTCTTTCAAGGCCTCTGTACCACTCTCAGCTCTGACATGTGATCACAATTAGGGCTGGAAAATTCACATGAAAAGCCAGCCAGGCTGTGTGGGACAGCCTCAGAGAGGAGGGCTGCAATAGCTATGTTTGTGGTCTCATGGGGTGTTTCCAGGCCTGCTACCTTCATATCAAAGGTTCCCTGTTTATAGACAGCAATCTGTTGGTGCCAGGCAGTGATGGCCATGTGATATGATGGTGGAACAAGTTGCCCAGAGAAGCTGTGATGCCCCATTCCTGAAAGTGCTCAGGACTATCCTGGAGCAACCTGGTCTAGTGAAAGATGTCCCTGCCCATGGCAGGGGGTTTGCAACTAGGTGATCTTTAAGGTCCCTTCCAGCCTAAACAATTCTGTGATATATGTCTGTTGGGAAAATGAGCCTGTCCATGGGCTATCACCTACTCTAAGTAAAGGAACACATGTGCTACTGAGTCAAGGTCACTTTCAAGGGAGCTGAGAGGACAGCAATCTCCACAAGAGCTGCAGAGGAGGCGAGATTCTTTTGACTGATTGCATGATGTCTGAATTAACAGCCAGAAAAAGAGCTGCTCTTGTGCCCTTGCTAGTAGGCTGCTTCAGGGAGGTTTTTCTGTGCTATCTGCTCGAGTGTGGAGGCAAAAGCAATGCATTCCTCAACACAACAACCAGCAAGGCAGGAGCCCAGCTGATGTGGTGAGCCTTTCCTGGATCAATTTTACAAGGCTAAGTATCCGATATATAATGAATGTTCAATAAGCTCAAATAGAAATACTTGCAAGGAGCAGGCTGTTAGTCAAACCAGCACTACCCTAACTTTTAAAACATCTTTTTTTTTTTCTTTTGCTTTTTTTTTTTTTTTCATTTGAAATGCAGGCAGGGGAGACAAAGCAAAGCAAGGCACAGTATGAATTGCTGCACCAAGCAAATTTGGCGCCTGGTCTTCTTTGTGTCTCCTGGTTTCTCGGGCTGGAAAAAACTCACTAATTAAATCTTTGTAGCTGCTGGGAGAAAAGTGGTCAGGAGTAATTGCTATCACATAGCCATGGTCCAGCATGTGTTTGACAGGTGTGAAAACCTGGTTCAAGCCCTTGGTGTTGGGGGGCACTATTTTGGGGGTATTAATTCTTGAGAAAATGCTGTCACGCTATTCTTGGTGCACGTAAGAAATCTGGCTTCTTTCAGGTTTTCACTAACCTTACAAAACTGGAGCAAGTTCCAGAGCTAAAATTAAATTTACAAGCTGTAGCAGGCTTGCAAGCTGGAACAAACTTGCAAGCAACAACCTGTTTCCAACATCCCATTTGAATGTAACGCTTACATTTCTAAGCATTTCAGGATCACAACAGACTTCTAGCTTCTAGCTAAACTGAATTAACTCCAGACTAGTATCTGCTCTATGTGCTTCACATCATCTCTCTCTAGGTTTGCTTTTGTGGCAAACTTTTCTGCTTTTCAGACATCTCCACTAGTAAGTGAAGAAAAGTCTCAGAAAAGACAAAACTAAGACAAGAAATACTACAAGCAAGCCTCGTTCTGGTTTCTGATTTCTGACCACAGTGGTCATCTCCTGCCAGCAGTTCTGAAGTTGTGACTCTCTGTTGGTCCTTCTTTGCTTCAGTTACCTGGGAAATCAGAATGCAAACTCCTTGGTCATGATCTCTTAAGAAATTCTCCCTAGAGTATAGAGACACTTCCACATTTCCCCACAAAGAAACATGGCTACTTAGCCATCAAAAGAAACTCCTCACTGAGATCTTGTGTTCAGGAGTTCAGACAATAGCCTTTGTAAAGGGATATGTGAGAGCTGATACAGATAAGTACAGCGAGGAGCTAAATCATGTTCTATTTCTGTGTGATCAAGATAACCTGTATTAAACTGTTAGCATGCATTTAAATATTTAAACCAGTAGATCATACAAAGAAAAAGTTTAATCACATGGCCCAGTTCCACTGAATATATCTGTGAAGTGGTATTTCTAGTTATATGTGAGTGCAAAAGTGTTACTTACTAAATAGTTTCTCACTTATAGTCATCATAGGCATCACAGGCTTAGTAATCAGTGATTTGTACAGCCAAAATGATGAGATAATCTGTTTGACCATGAAATCTGTAGAGAATATCAACTCCCAAATAGTTTTTCAAGTCCATGGAATACATCTTGGTGTTAATGGATAATTGCAGAAATGACATACACTGTACATATAATGTTGAAGTAATTGTTTAATTTATATTTACGGGAATGCAAGTGAACTTGAGTCCTTGGATATCTAGTCAAATCTGGCAAAACAGTCAAAGTACAGTTTTTAAAATTACCCTTAGATTCCATGGAAGTTACTTAAACTCTTAAAATTAGCATATCCTATAGTGCTCTGCTAGTTGAAGATGATACATATACACAATTTTGAGTGCTATTTATATGGGACTGAACCATAAACAGTATGAAAACATGTTCACCAGTTATGAAAATAGAAATTATCAAAACCCCTCAAATTTTTGTAACAAATAAAACTTTATTAAAACATAAGATTTTCTAAATTATTTATAGCTTGCGTAAAACTCAGTTGCACCACATGGTCTGAGTCCCATGGCCATTGCGCAGGAGATGCTCACTTGTGTCCTGGAGATGATGTTTTTGCCAGGCTCTGTGATTGACTAGTGGAGGCAAAGAGATTGCAATACTACACAGTATATTGAGTCTCCAAGCTCAAATAAACTGGTTTACTGGTAAAAAAAATATTTTTTACTGGTTTATTTGGAGTTTGTTTTTACCCTGCTTTTGTTGGACACTTTGCTGAGTGGGATAGATTTCCTTTCACAGAAATAGAAACAGACACAGTAGCAGAATAACAGAACAAGTATCCTCACACCTTCCCTGTGTCAGTACACAGAAAAGTTTTTCAACATGTCTTCAATGTCTTTTAACAGGACCAAACCAACCTGTTTTTCTCTCAACTTGTTATTGGAAATGGTTAAATATTTTTATTTAATAAAATAATTTTGAGCCACAGCAAATCTCAGCTGTTTTGATTAAGATTTTAGAGAACTATAAGCAGTTCAAACCACACTCTCATAACTACAAATTTGAGGCGATCTTAACCATTCCAACATCTATATGAGAAAAGCAGAAATAAGACGCTATATCTTTGTGTATTAGAAACAGTATCAAGACACTCTAATTTCACTACAGTAATTTCTGAAGTATCCCTTACTACGAATGTCCTAAAAGAACCCAGAATTATTTAACAAATGAGGAAATACTTAATAAGTAGCCTCCTGTGCTTTTATAGCATGCCTTTATTGAGATTTACAAAGTACTCCTGAGGCACTTATTCATAAGCAAAGTTATTCAAATCAGCTTAAAGATAGTATGTGTGCACATACATATTCATACACAGACTCAGAGGAGTTCATACTGCTGTAATAAACTGGAACAACAAGAAAACACAAAAAGGTTTCTTTAAAAGAAAGAGGTACATATATTGGGAGGAATTGCAAATATGTAATGTACTACAAAAGGTATTCCTCACTGTGATGATTCATTCTTGTTAAATGGTAAAATTAGCTTTGACATTACTACTCCACACCAGCATGCTATTATAGCTAAATGCTACTTCATCACTAATTTGTTATTATAAAATTAACTTTTTTATCGGAATATTCAAATAATCTATTGAAATAAGTGCATATTGATTTGGTTTTTCCATGAACGCAAATGCCTTCCTGGCAAATGGGGACATTATGTTATGGTGAAGAAATGTTTAAAACTCTTTATTTACAGCATTTATTTTATTGGCTTCTGTGAAAAAAACCCCAAACCCCACATATCTAAACTGTCAGCATTAGGACATGGAATTTATTTTCTCTTTGCCAATTTAAGTCTCTTTTTTCTCCTTTTTTATATGTCATGGCTCCAGGGCTCTTCACAGCAGGGCTCTGCAGAGTCAGAAACAAATCATAATTTGCAGTTAGCATATTCAGAGGTCTTATTCCTATTAACTCTGGCCTAAGAGCAGGGTCCAGTTCCTGAGCTGCCTTATGATCATCTTCCTCTTTCAGCTGGTGCTCCAAGACCACCCGAGTGTCCCTACAATCACCCTACAATATCATGTATATTCCCTGATTTAGACTGTTAATTTTCATAACGATACAGAACTGGTGCTGACCCTCTTTTCATTCCCAGACACCTTTACTACATGCTCCCTTGGCTACAAAAAAATTTACTGCATACTTTAAAGCAATCTAGGGCTGATTTATTCAGTGCACCTGCATGAGGCTTGAGGGAACATGCTGCACCACCCAGTGCCTCCCAGGCACACACATTCCCTCTCAGACTTCTTGGTCATGACCCTGATCCTTCTACCTCAGCCCTGCACTGCATATCTGAAATGTTTCACAGAGAAACATGTCCAAAGGGTGTTGGTTAAGTGGTGGGGAGATGGGGGCAGGACTCACGTGCTGGGTCTGGTGACATCTGCTGCCGTTTGTGTTGGCTGACCCCTTGGTGTGCTTTCCTGGCCGAGGGAAGTGCCTCGTGACTTTCACAGCACATCAGAAGATGGAAATTGTGATACATATTCAGGGAGAGGGTATGCAACTGGCAGTTTTGGGGAGAAGCAGGAATATGGCAGGCATTATGGTTTCCTGAAATGAAAGCTGGTCTTTCCATGTTACCTTCAAAAAAAATAGAAGTGTCCTAGAAATCTTACAGGTCCAGCATCTGCCTCTTGGTGCAATCTTCCTTTCCTACATTAGGACTTCTGTCCAGATGAGCCAGAGAGGCATTCCCCTTGAAATACATAGTAAGGCAGATAAAATGAGAGACCAATGATGTCCCAGTACAGATAGCACTTCAGCTAATGTACACATACACAAGGTCAGTGCTCCAACAAAGGAAGCCATCAGATCTGTCAAGCCTTCTTTGGACAACTTGTTTGAGGATTAATCATATCAGTGTTTGCTCCACAAGGCTGTGTGCATTTTAGGCACTGCTCTCTTCTTCAGCTCTTTAAACAAGGAAATACTTCTTTCCTAAGATTCAGAGGTCAAGTTTGATCCCCTTCTGACACATCAAATCCTTTCAATTTGCCTGCTGCTGCTAAGCTAAATGGTGGCACTTGGTAATTTATTTGGGATCAGGGTTAAAGTGTTAACGAGAATACCACATTTCTCTGAAACTCAGCAGAACTGAGAGCAGCATTGTCAGCTGAGAGAAAGAAATTCTCAGCACATACTGGAACCAAGACGCATATGGAGCCATTTTAGTCCACAGTTGCATAGCTTCTTCTCAGGTTTCAATGAAGTAAATCTGAAGGGCAGTTTGAATCCTAACATATGCACAGGAAGTCCGTGCATTCAGGATTACTATGAAAGTAGGTTAATTTGAGCCCTTCTTCAGTGAGGTGCTGAGAACCTTCAGCTCCACTTGGAGTTTAGAGTACTGGTATGTTTAGCACCTTGCAGTATTAGGCTTCTAAATGTTCCTACTGCTGATAGCACACTTGCTAGTAGGATTGATTTGACAAGGGTAGCAATGTATGGCCATTAAATTGTTTGCAGATTTGACCTATCTGTCCATAATAAGAAATAATATCTGAAGTGCCATAACTCTGTCAAACATTTCAAAGGAATACTTGTTTAAAGATTGAATGCATTATGTAATCTCATAATGTCAGATTAGGACATAAAACTATGGAACATGACACAGAGCAGCATTACAAGACATACTGTGACAGAAATTGTATAAACAATTTCTTCTGGACTTCTCACATGTTATCAGTTTCAGTAGTGACTATGATGCATTTCAAATTTCTTCTGGCAGCTGGAGGCAAAATGATGTCGCAAAACAGTAACTGGAAATATCATCCAGGGGCTCTTGAAAAATAATTTTTCTCTAGCAAAACAGTACAGACCTGCAGATTTTGTCCTGATGTGAGGGAATTGATGGGGGAAATGGGAAATGAGGGAGAAGAGTGTAATGATCAAAATCACGGAAAAGTAACAGAGCCCAGCCCTGTGTGCCATTACCTGAACCACAGTTCTCAGTTAACAGCCACAAAACAATTAATAACAAGGTAAACGTAAAAATCTGTTACCTACAGCCAGCACAAGGGCTTAGAGTTATCCAACACTTATGCCTATGATTTAATAAGCACCACTTTTCTCCATATGGATTTATTTTTATGATATGTGATTTGCCGGAGTATGAGACTACTTAAGAAAGATAAATGTCTTTCACCTTGGAAAGATCTATTTGATTTCTTTTAAGTATAGAGCACTTTGGAATTTGGGGAAATAGAAAAGCAAAATAAATTCCCACAAAGTAAATCTAAATCAAGACAGGTATAAAAAAACATAGCTGAGAGGAGAAAAGGAAATAAACCAGCAATGAAATAAACAGTGATCATTTTTTATGAGACTCATAATAAAGAAAAACTATTTTAACTTTCCTTAAGAGACAACTAGTAGAAAAATAGGTAGCAGCTAAAAAAGTAACACTGAGCATGCTAGACTGATGAACATTAGCTGGAGTTTCCTTTTCTGTGGTTTTCCTTTTATGTTTAATCTTCATATTTATTATGACCTTACCAATTCATGACTATACCAAGTTAAAGTATGTACAAATGTATATATGTATATAAAAGTATATATGAATGTCATATGTAGCATTTTTGTGAATTAAAATTTAATAAAGCAGAAGCAAATGGTGGGCCCCTTTGGCAACACCTGCCTTGGCTACTGCAGAGTAACAGAGTCCACAAATCAGTATTGTGATTGCAAAAGTCATGATTTTCACTCTCACATCCCACCTTCACCAACCTGCACCTCTAAGAAGAGGGGTTAAAGTGAAGCTGTACCAGGGTGTGGACCAGCTCCTGCTCAGCTCCTGTTTTCCCTTTGCAAAACAGTGTATGGTGAAGGGACTGCAGCCCTGCAAAAGACCTCAGGAATAAAGGGGTCAGGAATAAAGGCCTGTCAAAGCAACACTAATGCTCTCTGGGATGTGACACCCCTTCTTGAAGGAGCCTGGAGTGCAGCAGGGAAGTGGTGCCCAGATACTGCCTTTCTTGCCTTGATGCTGCGCCTTGGGGAAAGGGTGACAGAAGGATGACAAGCTATGGCTCAGGCGGGGACCAGCTGAGTAGATTCCAGGGTTTTGTCTTGCTTGCCTTGGCACAGCTAGTGCCAAGCCGGTCCTACACCCCAGGAGCCAGAGTTTCAGTGAGAAATGTGCAAGTGCTGCTCTGCTTGGCACAGAGGATTTTGAATGACCTGTCTCCCTCTGTGAGCCACGTGGACACGTGAAGCGTGGGTACACATCACACGACATGTGGAGGAGCTGGGAGCTCTCTGTGCTTCTCTGCTCTCAGCATGAGTTTTACCCCTTGGCTGCCCTTGCCCCAGCAGGCTGTCGAGCCTGCACCCTTGCTCATTGCACAGGTACCATCTCGCAGGCTGAACTTTGCTTCTGCCACAGGACAAACTGCCAACAGCTTCGCCTGAGACAGCAAGCAGGCTACAAGCCCGAGACCCGCTCTTCTCTCAAGAGACAGGTGATACCCTCCACCTTTCCCTGGCGGTGTCTCTCTGAGCAGGAACTGTGCACAGCAAGGCTTTTGGGAAGCTGGGAAAGAGCTATGCTGAGCAGTGTTAGCCTTGGTAGCAACCTGTGCAGGATGTGCTACTCACCAGAAACGTCAGTGGTCGGTGATGACTCCCCATGGATGGCTGCTCTCCGAAACCTGTCAGCCAGCACCTCTACGTTAGCAGATGCTAACTGGGTCAGGATTATTTTGCATTAGGTGTAATAATGCTTTGTTCCTTCCTTTTTCGTGCTAATAACTAGCTGCTCCCTTACATCCCTTCTGGTCAGCCCTGTCTGTCAAATGACATGTCTGTCAAAATATACATTATTCAAAAAGGGACCTGTTGCCAGCTCTCTGAGGCTGGGGGATGGGTTCATGTATCATATCACTCTTCCCTTCCATACATCTCAATTTCCTGCTTTCTGCATGATTAATGCACATTTGCTTCCCTCTACATAATGTAGACAGCAAAGAATGAATTATGCTGCTTCATTACATTAACAGGTAACATGTCTTTCCATACCTATGTACACTAATCAATGATTTCTTATGCCTTAATATTTGTAAATGAACTAGATAGAAAGAGTAAATACAGAATAATGGCATGTTATGCTCCTCTAATGTAACAGAAATCATAAAGGAACAAGAAGGCATTTCTTCTCCTACTACAGAGTTAGGTTAGTAATTTTAAAGTCACTACTGTCCTTGTAACACCTACATTTGACCTTTGAGTTTCAGTAGTTTTTACTAAATTTAAGGAAAGGAAGATAGACCTTTTTTGCAGCTGATAGAAAATGGACACAAGGGATTGAAAATAACTAACATACACATTAGAAATGTAGGCTGCAAAATATTGTTCACATATGGTTAATCTCTGCCAAAACTTAATACTAAACAAAACAAGCCAGCATTGGCACTCTCAGACAAACTCCAGTATTGTATCTGTAAATAACAATATTATTCAGACTTGAACACATTAGTAGCTTGAAAACAGAGAGCAATAGCAGATGCTATAAAATACACAGAATCAATCCTGTTTGGACATTTATTGTATTAATACTATTTTCAATTTATTTATCAGCAAAGTGCTTTTATTACTAACTACTGACTATGTATGAGTGAGAATGTGTGTGGGTGTTGTACACTCAAACATATGCATATGAGCCACTCTGCCTGGCTTAAAAACTCCCTGAAAGGACAGAAATATAACGTTTGAACAACACTTAGCAGCAGCATACAATATGCCATACAGACACAACACAAGAGAATACTGAGGTCATAGATGCAGCGATAATTTAGCTACAGGGTATAAAAACATTATTAATCAAACACAATTTGATTGGAAAATTAACACTATCAGCTGATCCTTGAGAAATGTCATGGGATCTTTAACTAGAAGGAAGAAATCAGCTGTTGGTTGTTGTTTGAATTTTTCCCTCCCCTTTTACTTCGCAGAGCCTCCAGAAGCTTATGTAGAAAGAAAATCAATTAAATAAAAATGGACAATGATAAAGAAGTCAAGAGAGCAATTTTAAAATCAATACATTCCTTCAAAAGAAGCTTACAAGGTGGTTGCAGAATATGGAACAGAAAACTGACATACCAAGCAGACACAATGTTAAGAACCAAAGGAAGATCCCACAATATTTTCATGTTAGTCAGAAAGGATGGCATGGAGTGATTGGTAATAACCCAAGTTGTGCTATTAAAAGCACATCAAACCCAATCCTCTATCTCCTACCCTGGCTTTGAGAGGATAGCTAGTGAAGTTTCAGACACTAGGCCATGTCTTTAAGTGGACAATATTTGCATTTGAAGAATCCAACACTTCAAGGGTCAGCCAAGAATGAGATGTTGTTGTAACAAGTATCAGCACAAATATCACCAACTGCACTAAGTAAAAGACATAATTCTTCAATTTTCAAATAAACACATGACAGAGACATATCCCCCCCAAAGAAAACCAAACTACAATTGAACAATAAAACTGGCAAACCAAAATATTTCATCATGCATGCAATTTTCTATCCAAGGAGAGGATTGAAGAAAGTAAAAACCACATGTGAAATGTTAGTCATGTCTTTCACGCACTTTTAGCGGGTTCTCAGATACGGTGGCAAGGACAGTACAACTGCTTATATGGACAAGGGAGAAATCAAGGAAAAAAACATCACCAAGCAAATGAACCTCATGTTAATGCTTGCTTAAAAGCTCATGTGGGCAACTTTATCAAACCATCAGAGATAAAAATCACTTGAATTGTCATAAAATATGGTGATGTCAAACTATTTCATGGCAAAAATGGTTGGTAGAAAAGGGTCTTAAAACAATGAATAACAAATTGCTACAGTTAGCTGTGTTTTAGTGCTACTTCGAAATTTGTAAACTGTAAGACTCAGCCCAGAAAATTTCTTGACCTCTTTTGCTGTATCAAATTAAGGCAGAATTAAACATAACTCAAGTAGTCAGGCAAAGTATTGAGGCAAAAATTCTTAGCCATATTCACTTTTGACTTCAAAATCATTTCTGTTTTACAGCAAATTCATGATTCTGAAAACATAGTCAAAAAGCTGATTTCAAAGAAATTACTTCTTTTTTTTTTTTTTTTTTACAAAACTTCTGTGTAGTGATATACCATGACGAGCATGAGGTGTGCAAATACAATTCAGAGCAACTGGCACTTCTGTCAGCACTGAGAGCACTGATGTCATTTAGTATTTGTGGTAAGCCCTAAATATTCCTCTCGCAGCAAAACATTTGTTGCCTACTTCCTATGGAATTTCTGAGCAGGAATCAGATCCAGCTGTATCATATTCTATTTCTTCCCCTAAACAAGGTTTTATTTTTTGAATTCTTCAGTATGAAATGCACACAATTTTACATATGATCTTGAATGTGTGGAAGTCCCACCTCTCCCCCAAAACAGACTTTTTGACTTCTCTGTCAGCTGTTACTATTTGCAGGTTTCTCATCCATGCTCACATTGATGGAACAAAACAAGGTTTTCATGTCTTCCCTTCAAACAATAGAGTATCTTCATTAATTTAGTCACAAAAAAAATTGTAACAAGATTTTTTTTACTTAATTTTTTATTTGTCTTTAAGATGTACTTATAGATTATTAACACTGAATTTTAAATATGGTCACTGTGGTTTTAGAAGTTGACATCACAAACATTACATACTTTTCCATATGTATCAGCCAAATTCTATAGTCATGACAGAGAGAGTATCAGTGGTACTGTACCTCCAGCTCTCCTGTGGTTCATACCCTAGGATCCTAGGGTATGCTACCAGGTAGGCATCAATAAGCACATTAATCTGGCAGCATCATTACTAGAAAAACTTAAAAAGAGACCTGACTTCCTCCACAGCAGCCACACAGTGAATAGACTTACTGCTGCTGCTGCTTTTCAAAGCACACAAAGCTCATGGTCACAGCCAGTGCAGCAACCCTGCTCACCACTCCTCCTGGTGTTCTGCACAGAGATCCACGTTGCTCCCTTTGGGGACACGGCAAAGGAAAATCAACAGGTAATGTCTCATACACTGGCTGTTCTTAAATAAAGATTAGTAGCATGGGAATGATGCCATATAAAGACCCAAGTGAGTATCTGCAAAGACTGTGTCTCTGCTTTGAAGAGCTGCCTGGGAAAAAACAGTCTCACAGTCCCAGAGACCAAGGAAAATATAAAACTTACATCACAGCTTAGTGTGTTCTCTATCTCTTCATGTCAACTCTGCTTCTAACCCAAATTCATTGTCACTCACCAAAGACCTTGTTCCATCAGTGAGCTCTGCCACAACAAGCCTGTAGGCATACATGAGGCAAAGCTGAGACAAGTCTTTGGGATAATCTCTTGTCTATAAAGTTGATAGTAATCACACATTTGGAAGTATAATGATTATATCAGATACAACCTCATAAGGTATTGAAAGACTTTACTGGCTGCTTGTCAGCTGAAGTCTTATCAGGACTTCAGTTCACAACACTAAATCTCAAAATATATTTTCCATAAAATATAATGATTTTTGAGGTTATTTTTGTATAAGTTCTCTCTTATTTTAAACTGTTGTTTGATTTATCAGGAATGAATATTGGAGCTGATGTTTGTGGTCTGGTCATGCCAGGATAATGTCTGGGATCAGCAAAAGCTTCACAAAAACACGCAGAACTTAACAAAAAAATCCTCCCCAAAACCAACTGAATGTTATATATCAACATTTACATTTCAACATATATATGTCAGATATTTGAAACTAATATTCCCTGGTCCTTTGCATATGCACCTGTGACTTGTATATAAGAGACTTGAAAAATCAACAAAAGGAACCAGAACAAATTAATAATCCCTTCCTTCAGCAAATTAAACTTCACTTTGCTAAATTAGTTGACCTTCAAAGTTTGCCCCAGGGGAATCATGTAAGATTGGAGGGTTTATCTGAAGAAACAAACATGAAAACGGGGATGAAGAATGCGAGGTGGGTAGTGGAGGGATGGGTCCAGAAAGGTTTGTTTAGTTACTTCAAAAAAGAGTTCATTGAAAGGGGGAGCTACCACCACCTACGCATAAAGCTACATTTTGTCATGACTGATTGTTCAAAGGGACTTACTTGCCTCAGTAAGAATGTGTGGAGGAAATATTCTTCACAACCCATTACAAAAAATACTGTACCAGCTTGGACAGGGAACCAAAAGAGAGTGCAGTATAGAAAGCTGCTGTTTTTTCCAAGATAGTCCAGGTAGAGGTAGAGTGAGAGCATTGTCCAGCTGACACAAGTGGTCTTTAGAGTGGACCTTATTTCAAACCACTCCAGACACATGAACCAAGATGATACGAATGTCTAAGAAAAGCAGCTCAGCTCCAGAGCATCTTCTCTGTTATTTCAAACACCCTGAGTTTCTGTCACAATGAACTCTTACTGCTGAACAATAAGAAAAGAACAAGATCAAGTAAAAAAGACAAGTGATTGTGTGGCTACTTTAAAAATAATTCTTGCTGAGTTAACATGGAATGTTAACTCTCATGGCTAGAGATCATTTGCTCCTGCAGTCTTATTCCCTTATCAGAAGGCATTCAGTACCATGCAATACAGACTCTTCTGGGACAAATGTGTTTTTGCTCATTTTGTAGATTTTATTAATGGTGATTATTGCTGCACAATTTTCTAAAGTTTTTGACGTGGGCTACCCATATGATGCTTGAATGATTGTATGAGTTGACAGAAGTACATTAAAAAGACTCCCACAATTTCCTCAAATTTTGAAAGTATATAGTTAGTTCCAAATACTAGGAAGACTCAAACACATCTTCTTGATGCAGTTGTAACTTTGCTGACTCTTACAGGCAGATCCTCACTAGGGCAGTTCTTGTGAAAAAGTGATCTGACTAATATCTAAAGACACTTACATGTGGGTTGCATTGATAGAGAGCAGGAAGTGTAACCTTTGACCAGAGAAGTAATAACAGTGTGAGCTTTTCTGCAAACAAAACCTAGAGGAATTAGTGTCCAACATCAGTCACAAAGTGCATTTAGGACTCTCTATAAATCTAACTGAAACATTTAATGAAATTATCATCTTCCTGTGTAATTTGAAACAGATGCAAGAGTTTTGCACTGACAAGGATGTTTGAACTCCCAGAGGACTAGGGCTAGAACCAGAAGAGCGTATGACACTGAGGAGTGGGAGGCTTTCATGGGCTCTGACTTTGTACCTCAAATCCATATGCAGGACCTCAGTGCCTAGAAGAGCAAACAAGAATCAACCAGCTCTAAAAGGGAACCCCAGCATCAACCAATAATTCAGAAACACTGTGGAGAGCTTATGTGGTCTTTCAAAAAAAAAAAAAAAAAAAAAAAAAAAAAAAGAAGTAGGTGTTTCCATTGTGTGTTCTTTTGTTTTTACACTCCCCATATATATCACAGTTCTCTTGCCAGAAGATTTTTCTGGCATGTGAAAAGTTTAGATTCAGTTCCCTCTACCTCTTATTCATCTGACTGATTCAAAATCTCCCTGCTTCATTTCCAACATAGTCTCTCCAGGCAGCATCAGAGAAGGATTCCATCTGAACAACACTGTGGTGTCCTCACTAGCTACTATAGTGAATGGGAGTGGCTGGTCTCATTTTTTCCCACTGCATGTACTGGTACCAGGCATCACTATTTCACAAAAAAATCAGCTTGCAGGCTCAAGTACATAAATATTAGTAAATAAGGGATGGACCAACAAACACATGGTAAGTTGTCTTACATTAAGTAATTAAAGATGGCTTATTCTAATGAAGTGCTTGATGTCAGCTAGGTTGTTTCTTTCTTCATTTGAGGAAGATTAATTTGGCTTATTTTCTACCTAGCTTTCATCATGGTAGCCAATTTTTATTTTGATTTCCTATTTAATCTGCTTTTACCATGATTATTTTAAATCATCATATCTGAGCTCCCCTAATGTGAAGCTTTTTTATAACCTTTCTGAAAATTTCTTTCTGATGTCTATACCCCCATGTAAGCAGATGTTATAGGCTTTAGCAGTGATAGAATTATTCTTTCATAGTCTTAGAAGTTCTTAAGCTGCCTTCATCCTCATAGCACCTAAATCCATCGAGTAGCACATTAACTTACAAGACTAACATCTATTATCTCTGCCTCACTCTCATCTCTTGAAGAAGTGTCTACATAGAGGAGCATATGGACTGGGTTGGGTTTGACTGTATTTTGTTTTTAAATATCTCTGCTGCTAGGTGTGTGTCTCAGAAAATTTTGCTGCTCACGCACAGCAGAGGCTGCAGAGAAGTTCCTAAACGTCTTTCACTTCTGTCATTATTTACCTCTATGGCTCCAGTCAGTTTGTCTCTTGTCCAGAAATGAAATTTAGCATGAAAAATCCTCTAGTCCATGTGTTAAAAAAGGGCCCCTTTATTAAAGCATTTTATATTGATGAAGTCTTTGGCATCTACAGTAGAAAGCACTTTCACAACTTAAGATTTGTTTTGTATGGACTCCCAAGTACGGATAACAGTTGTAGCTAGAACCATTACCCCTTACATACATAGCAACAAGTAAAAATACATTCAGTTGAAATTTCAGCAGTGAGTAAAGGCTGATGATTGCTGTTAGAGACCCTCCTTAACTTTATGGCTTACTTGTGGTTTTACTGATTCAGCTTGATATCCCAGGAACATCTTCAAGCTAAGGGGATGAAAATATGATGATAATGGAGTAGTCCAGCATGAGGGTACTTAACCTCAGAGAGCTGGACAGTCACCCTGTTATTAAGAGATGTCACGAAAACAAAATATAATTGCAGATGAATGTCTTGGCAACGTAATCATGTTAATCAGTTGCTTACCCCACTCAAAAGATGGATTAGGAAAGCTGCATTACTATCCATCCATGACATGGTTATCCTGCGATGGTATGTCCTTACCTCACTCACCATCTTACCTCTGTGGCACTTCTCCTCAGTCTTGGCTCACTGTCACTCCTTCTCAGGGTTGCCAAGTCCTCTGGCACTCCAGTTACCCTTGTGACAAGATACAGCATCAGATTAAACAGGAAACAGACCCACTTCACTGTGCCATCAAATATGCACATGATAAAATGCTCCTGGACCACAGGACTTTTCATCTAATTTAATATGGTCGATGTTAGTCACAGTCCAGTGAAACACCAACTCCCATGATTTTGTTACCAGTTGTGGTGCATTTATAAACCTTCAGTTTTCAAACTCTGAGGACTTCTTGAAAAACACAGACAATTTTTTACCTTATTTTTTAGCCACACGAAAACAGGATTCAAATACATAAGACATGAAAAACATATAAAGAGAACCCAAAATATATTACTTTAAAGAAAACGTCATTGTCTGGGGAGGGCTAGAGTTGTGATTTTTGAATTCTCAGATTTGATACTGCTGATGTTGCCAAGTATGAAATAGCCCTTGCTTAGAAATCAATAAGGAAAACTTGAACTCTGTGAAATTGCCGTACCTCCCAATTTCCACTGCTTTGTTTGGAGCAGGTCGGTTTTCCTCTTCCTATTTCATAAGAAATCCCCATTAATTATCCCCTTACTCTTGCCACAAAGCCACTTATACCATTTCCTGTTAGATTTCACCCTCCACCTCCCTGTGCAATTAGCAAAGGGGGTTTTATTCATGCTCTGATTTCTTCGCAGTACTGCTCTTCTGCTCTCTCCCCATCTCTCACAGCTGCTTCCCTTTCCTCTGCTGTCTGCTTTTTCCTCATCCCCTCACTCTCAATGTTAACCCTCCTCCCACACCTCCTGTGCTCTCCCTCTCCCATAACACCCCTCCGTTTTGTTTCCTTGTCACTCCAGCCGCAGAAATCAAAGTGACTAACATCCCTGTCCCCTGATGGCATTTCAGAGCTGCGGAGCCAGATCAATTTGGTGGTGCTGCTAGCAGAGGCAGGGGAGAGACGGGACGCGGGCACCAAAGGGGAGGGAGCAGGGAAGCAGCACAAAGGGACAGCGAGGAGACCGCCAGAGCGAGCGGGAGCGCAGCTGCGAAAAGGATGCTCGACATTCCAGCTCCACAAAATGCAAACTCCTCCCAGGTCTGGGGAGTGTACAGTGGCTGATTCCTTCGTCCATGACCATGGTAGCTAACTTGCTACCTTACAAATGTTGGGGTATATTGGAGATGAAAGGAACAATGTACAATATTATATCTATAGTCTTGTAATTAGCGTTTGGCACCAGAGAAACCATTAAAAAAGTCATGACTTTCCTTTGGGCAACTACTTACTAAAAGCTTGATGTTAACCTTTGAGTATTACTGACCCAGTAATCCAAAGAAAACAAAGAAGTGCTTTTAGCTTCCCATGAGCTGTGACATGGGAACTCACAGTTTACACTCCTATGTTCTGGGACTCCTCTAGTAGAGTCTGTTCACTCTAGCCCCTGGGGATCTCTGCTGCGGGTGCATTTCCAAAACTCCCCCCTTCTTTTTGTAGAGATCACGTTATGTTGAACAGCCTTGGTATGCAAGAGCAAAAAAACACATTCCTGAGAAGGAATGTCTTGCATCCCACTGTGGGGAATACTGACTGGATATTTCACTGGCATGAAAACCTTGTACTGTAACTTACCATATCAAAGGTCATACACCCCATACATCCCACAGCCTGCTGTCAGTTTGTACACTGTCTCATCTACACCAATCTCTATGTTGTTTCAAGCCCATTCAGTATGATCCTGAGCTGTCATTCCCAACTACACATGGTCTTACCATCACGCCAATCAAGTAGCTGCCTATTGACCCACTACGGCAAAGACACATCAGGAAAATGATCTGGAAAGAGGAAAATGAGCCAGAGGAAGTAACCAAATACTTCAGTTTACAATTTTGTTCCATTAGATGTATACAAAACTGAAAAACAGCAGCCTTAATAAAGAGGAGGAGAAATGCCTTCTGAACAATACCAAATTAATCTGTAGCTTTTACTCTCACAGAAGTCACACAAGATATTAAATGATAATTCTGAACAGAGGGGGCTGGGAAATTAACATTCAATTAATTATGATCCATAGTAATTTTACATATTATTTGCAGTGCAATTTTCTGTTCTCATGTAGTCAGGAGGGAATCCAACCAGGAAACCCTCAAAACCATACTTCATATAGGCCAATCCTAGCAAACAGCTCCTCTTAGAGTAGTTTTGAACTTCAAGGTTGCTTGGCCAGACTTTCTGGAGACCAGCACACAACCATTGTGGCCAAGATCTGTCCTGTTTTACGTGAGTAATCCTTCAGAATTGAACCCTGAAATGAGCAAGGCCACCTGTTATGGTGTTTCTGGACTAGTACAAACAGGAAAAACTACAGATACCTTTAGATAATTCCATGCATTTCTGAAAAGGAAACTCTCCTACCTGGAAAGTCTGTGAGAAGCAGAGGAACTTGACCAAAGTCTTGCATTCTCACCATTCTAGGTACTGTCAGTATAAGCAAGTTTTTTTGCCTAGCTCAGGTCTTTTATATGACCTTCCTATGTTTGGATGAAAAAAAGGCATCATTTTCATGATAAACCTTGCAGAAATATTGTGCTCTGAACAGCTGTTTCTAATACAGTACAAAACTCTAGATGACATGGGAAGGTTTCAACTTTTCCTCTGTAAAAATCCCATAGACTATTTATTTTTAGTATAAAGTCCAATAACTTTTAAAGACCACTGTTTTGGTACAGACATATTACAAAAATGTTGCTTTTGTTTGCACCCAAGTGATCTTCAATTTTTATTGCTTATGCAGATCACAAAGTTTCCATTAATGTTAAGAGGAAAACCCCCCAAGTTTCTTTGAGCAAACAGAGGAGTCTGGAACTGTCAATGTGTTTTCTATTTTAGCCAACTATTAGGACATCATAAATACTAGGGAGAATTTCATACTCAACATCCTCCTGATACATACTGCCATGTGTCTTCAGCCCAGTGCAAGAGACAACAGAGTATCATTATTGTTGTAGTGATTATACTCCCGCTTTGCCCCCCAACCAGCGTGTTGTTATCTCAAGATACAGATGACACCTAACCACTAACTTACATTTATAATACATTTCTTTCTCTTTCTTGGTTGAAACCTACAGGGCTGAGGGGGTAAGTCACCTTCTGCAGATGAAAATGCAACATGGCACTAATTGGAAATAGTAGCAAATAGCAAATGTGTAAGTGGTGTATCAACATTGCAATGTCTCTACGGGATACGGTACAAATGCGCAAAGGAAGAGATCACTGACACCATTTAAAGCTCATTCAAAATATCATGTCAACCTACAATACCCACACTTTATCAAATAGATATTTTAAGAGGTAGTCTGGACTTCCGATTATGTTTCCAATGTCTATGGCATTGCTCTCACTGTGCAGTCCTGTTCTGCTTTGACTGGAAAAGCATTTTAGGCCCAATTCGTCCTCATTGTCTCTAGCAGAATTAACATACCAGCTAAAGCCTGATCTTGGCCTATTTTTTCTATCCTTGTTTTAAAAAATAGAGTGCATTTTAGAGATAGCTGCTTCCTCTATAAGACATAGTCTGATAATGAAAACATCATTAATCTATAGTATGGAGACAGATAGATCTTTGACAAAATGCCTTGCAAATGGCTCTAGCAAAGTAATATTGACTGATTCTGTCAATAGTTAGTAAGGAATTTGTTGCAATATCACAAAATCATAGAACAGTTTAGGTTGGAGGGGACCTCTGGGACACCATCCGATCCAGCCTCATACTCAAAACAAATCTGACAAGATAGAGCTGCTCAGGGCCTTGTCCTGTCAAGTTTTTGACTGCCTCCAAGGATGGAGACTTTACCTCTCTGGGCCTCTACTGCAGTGTTTAACCACTCTCACAGTGAATTCTTTTTTTTTTTTTTTTTTAACATCTAATAAAGTTCTTCCATGTCATAACTTGAATTTGTTGCTTTTTGGTCATATCACTGTGTGCCTCCAAAAAGAGTTTCTCCTCTCCAGCCTCTGATCTTTGTAGACAGCAATAAGATCCCCTCTCCCCACTCTTTTCTTAAGGCTGAATAAGCCCACTTCCTTCAGCCTCCACTTGTATGCAAGGTGCTGAAGATGCCATCTTTGTGGGCTCTGCTGGACTCATTCCACTCATTCCAGCCTGCCAATATCCTTCTTGTGCCAGAGAGCCCAAAATAGGAGACACCCACCCTGAGGTGGTGGGAATAATTGCTGTTCTTGTGCACATGGCTACAATCTTACTATGAAGGTACAGTATGTTTTTGGCCTTATTTATCACAAAAATACACTGCTGTCTGATTTTCAGCTCCTTGTCATCTCAGTTTTCAGGTCTTTTTTTTTTTTCCCCACAACATTGCTCCCACTGTCCAGGATTATTTTGTCCTAGCTGCAAGATGTTGCACTTGCCTTCACTGAAATGCTGAGGTCTCAGTCAGCCCATTACTTCAGCCTGTCAGGGTCCCTCAGAAGAACATCCCTGCCCTCCAGCCTATTGACTGCTCCCCACAACTTCGTATCATGCACAGACTCACAGATCATGCCCTCCCCCAGCATTGTTCGGGCTGTTAATAGAGATGCTGAATGTTCTGGCCCCAGTGTCAACACCTGCTAGCTGGATGTTGCACCTCTGAACACAACCCTTTGAGCCTGGTGGGCCAGCCAATTTTCCTCTTGCTTTAACATCCATTTATTCAGGGAAAATCTACCACTTCACCTACAAGGATACTATAGGAGATTTTGACACAGGCCAAAGTCAAAGCAGACCACATCCACTGCTCTCCCCACATTCACATAGCCAGTCATCTTATCAGGTCCCTCACGCTCCCTGCAAATCAGAATGGCTGATCTTGTGCTTTGAAGAGGTTGTCCTTGAAGACAAAATATTATCGTAAATTAAATATGTATGTATATATTTTGAACACTGCTTAAAAGCATACACTTTATCATATTTAAAAAATTCAGAATTGGAACACATACCCTAAGGAAGAGAGAGTTCTCTTGTATGCCTGTTGCTATATACTGCAATATACAAATTTCTTATTCAGAGAAGAGGGAAGGGGCACAAACAAAATAAATTCAAGCTTGTCACCAAAAACCTGCAGATTCATGCTGTCTTGGGCAAAGGCAGTTTCTTTTGGGGACGTTTCAGCAACATTGCAGGTGCTGACAGCCACCTGGAAAAGAGAATTATTGTATAAGCTTTGAGCGGTATGAATTGCAACAGGAATGGATTGCAACAAGAATGAATTGCAAATCATTAGGTCTTCCCCACAAAAGCAGGACCACAGAGATAAGATTAGTTGAATGACAGACACGATACACTACATCCAAATGCAGCTGAAATGTACATTTTTTTCTTTTTAATCCCTCCTCTCTCAGGTCTGGCGTTTCATTTGTGTTGAGACTTAATAATTGCAAAGCTGATATTGGCCTAAGTTTAAGCTTTTAGGGAATGATTTTTACACAAAAGTGTTTATATGATGTTACAAAGAGACTCCCATGAAACAAAGGTGTTTTTGGGAAAAGATTCATGATCAGTGTGAAAATGCAGTTAACATGTTTGGGCTAGTCTATCCTCCTAGGGAGCACCTGTTGCTTTATCCGAATAGAGTACACATAAAAGAAGTTGCTATTTCTGTTGTGAACTACGTTACTTTCGACTGTGATAAAAACCATAGACTGCTTCAGAAATGCCTATATAAATGTGGGCACTAACTACACTCTGAACAATTTGTGTTTTGGCAGAACTGTCACTTTGACAAGCTTCTGGCCACCTGGGCAGAGCTGGTCTCTTGCTGCACATCCAGTTGATCCATGGGTTAGAGTGGGATAGCCCACGGGGGCTCTATCGGAAAGCCAGATTTCCAGTTCCTAACAGAGCACAGACACTTTGGAGCGCTTCACATGTGTACTGTGTGTATAAATAAAACATGAAGCATGCTACACTAGCTCCAATTAGGAGCAGTGGCATGCTCCTGTGAAATGAAACTACATTACCATATAAACTATGTGAATTTTTAGAAGTATCCAAGAGAGACTTGTCCAAATATTTGCAGATAAACCAAAGGGGAGACTAAATAACACAGGGTAAAAGTAGCAAAATTATTTCCCTCCTTTTTTGCTAAAGAAAGGTTTAGAAGGAGCTGCAGCTGTGATTACAAGTAGAGGAAAATTCCAACAGTGTGGTAAATTATTAATTAATATTGATGCACTATCAATCAGCATAGTGCATTTATGGAGTATTCAAAGTTAGAGAGAGGCTAATTAGCAGTCAAAAGGGAAGGCCATTTGAGAAAGCACGGCAGAGACTGTGGCTTAGATTTACAGTGGTATTTATTTAGAGATTTTATGGGTGCATTGAATATGTACAGCCAGTAGTTTCATAAAGTGAGTTACTAGCTGCTTCATAGAGAAAAAGTAAATCTGACTAGATATGTTTTTCCAGGTTAACTGTAATGGAACTGCATGCAATGGACAGGAAGAGGAGCTCCTTCAGACCAATCCATCACACCAGTACCAGAAATGTTCATTTAATGTAAGAAAAACTATAGTTAGGTTATTTAGCCAGCTAAGTACTGAATTTCTATTCAACCCTCTAAAACATTTCTCTGGGCAATACAAAAATACACCTACTATGACAGGTAAAGACTTAGTGATTTTGGACATTATGTAAACAGTGACCAGCATGCATACTTATTTTCTCATTATTTTACTTTTATGATGACATAATTTCAAGCAATAAATCCACCATTTGTTTTTCTTGTTAAAACAATGCCTGATGACAGCTACTTTTCTGGAGTGATTTGATTCACATTGTTTTAAAGCTAGTCATCAAAATCAACTTTCCTTCTTTGGCATCACTGTGAGGGTTAATCCCTGCCTTCTGCAGGTTTATTCACATTTCCTATTCAACTTCATTGAGAAGTGGGAAAAAAAAAAAAAAGTAGATCTGAAATTGTAATTCAGATTTCATTTTAAATTGCTTATCTCTGTTCGCCTTCTGATTAAACATAATTTTTTTGGAACCAAAATGTCACATTATCTTTATGACCACGCTCTCCATCAAAGCAGTAAAAGCTTGAAGGTTTACTGCAAGAAGGGTTCCCCTTACTGGTGTTTCAGTGTACTACAGCACTCAGATCCCCTTTATGGTTTTAAGCAACTGAAATAATTTAACCCAAAGCAGCTGCTGGTTGTGTCTTGATTTGGGGACCCCTCACGCAGTTTTATTCAAGGCTTACGCATATGTTTAGGAAACATATGCCAAATCATCAGTAAATACTGGCTTTGGGATTTCCAAGTGCCTTTATAGTATTTCATACTTTTCAATAGGAGGGACATATTTGTACATGTGTATCATCAAACATCATGTGTGAAAATACCAATCATGGTATTTACAGCCACAATACATACACATTGTAGTTATATAGGGTGTTTGAAAGATTTTATTGGCGTTTACATAGAGTGGCTACAGAAATGACTGAGTGACAATTTTGTAAGTCATCCCATAAGTGCTGCTGAACCCATTATCCCCTGACAGTATGCACACAGGATGCTGAAACCTCGTGGTTTCAGAGAGGGTGCTTGCCAGAGTAGAAAAGGTCAACTTCAGCAATGCATTTTCACACTTCCATTCAAAGAACCCCACAGGGAAATGAAACTGTACAGCTAATCCTTCACAAGTGTATTCATTGCTTAAAACAGCTCTACCAAAAATGAGCAGAATAAGATTTTAAGTCTTGACAGCTCAGTATTTTCCATAGCTAGTCCCAGTCTACCTTGCCAGAATAAGGAATATCCTACTGCTGTTTTTCAGAAAGGCCAGAAGAGACACTCATGTCCTTTCCATTTGGAACATTGGAAGAAATCTTCTTCCATTTCCCATGGCATGTTACTTTACACTGAAATTTTTACTGCTCATATGAACACATATATAACACACAAGGTGGAAAGATCTGTAGATGGTCCTCTTGACACTGAAGGTGAATCAGTTACCTTAATCTGGAAGGCTGAATAAATACGGCTGCTGCAATCAGATCAGGGGCTCAGAAAACATCTCAAGTTCCAGGCTGAACAGGCTCCTCAGGTGGGTAGTTCCACCATCACAGGGTTAGGGTCAGCTCTGACCATGCTGGTGGGCTATGCCAAAGATGAAGGGAGCACACTGCCAGTCAGTGCTGTGGGGCAGAGCGACAGCCTCTCCACACACTTCCTGTCACATATACTGTTTGCATATGCCCCCACACCTACTCCCTGCTGCACAGGCAGATGTGGCCCATTCTCCCATGGGCTGTCAGAAAGTTGGCTTGGAAGAGAAAGTTTCTTCCCCAGTGAGTGCTCTCTTGTGGCTGGGGTACGAACAGCTCATCTTGACACCTGGTCTCCTGAGTGATTGCTGGTTCTTGCTAAGCAGTGAATGGCTGTTTCTGTCCTGATTACAGCCCATGTCAGAGCCTCAACAGGCCACAAGGCTTCCTGGGACTTCAACTGTCACATCAGGTAAAAGTAGACAGATCCAGGCAACTCTTGCTGCCAGGACATCCCTTGACCAATAATCACTATTTCCAGGGCTCATTTTGTAACACCCCTTGCTGTGGTGGGATTCTCCATTTTAAGTCCCACCTCCAGGTTTTTCAGACTCTCAGCTGTGTGGGTTGGGATCAGAGGCTGTAATTTTTAACCATTTCCATTCTGAATGGAAAAAAAGATTTTCTACAATGCTTATGTTTGAGGTATTTTTATTGTCAGGCATCAGAGGATGATTAAGTGAGTATAGTGCTCCATTAACCACTAAGCTCAGATTCAGAAAATACATACACTTCTCAGTTACACAGCATCCCAAAATCACATTCTTATGGGGATTTACTAAACTGTAGATTCCTGACCATTTTTTGAGGATTTCCTCTTTGTTGTATGAGATAGCAATGGCACCAGAAATCCACACTGGATTTCTAACTAATTCTCAGGCTAAATGCTGTGAAAGCAAGCCATAGTACTGGAATGTCACTATGAAATAAAAGGAAGCACAACAAGCCTGATGTTTCATTTTCAATAGTTATTTCTGTCATCACTTTCTTAAACTGTATTTTCAGGAAAAAAGATGAAGTTTATAACGTTTCTTCAGAATCTCCTATCCTCTACTCCAAGCACTAATCCAAACGAGAGTGTTGTCAGGAATTCCCCAGGTCACTTTGCAAGAGAATCAAGCTTCACTGAAGTAATATTTAATTTAGAGCTAGAAAGTCTTAAATGATGGTTGATAGAAAAACTCAAAGTGTTCCTGTGTCCTGGCTTGCTTTCAAAGGAAGGAGAATCTAGCCTACAAATGGCTAAGCATCTGAAGTCTCTGTCTGGCCAGGATGTACTTGTAACTAATTTAGGCATCTGCTTTTGAAGATGCCTTTTTGAGTTGTTGTAGGAAGCAGCCTGCACTAATAGTCATGTATGCCATTTTTGGCAGTAGGCCTGTTTCCTTAATTAAAGTAATTTTATTCATACAATCAATAAACACACATTTCCTTCCTAAATATATCTTGAAAAAATGTTAATTTAGATAGAGTAATAGAGTATTTGGCCATGCTATAATAATATTAAATCAATATTTGAAGGAGATTAGGGAACATCTTTGAGAATATCAATATCTTTGCTAATAGATTAATAGTTTGTCACATACATAATAATGATTAAGAAAAAAAAAATCAATATTTAAGTCATGTTAGAACAACTAACGAGGAAAGTCTGGATTAAGGCTGCTTTTTGGTCCCAAATCTAGAAGCCCCCCAAATATATAAAAGCAGAATGACATAAATTAAGTTCACCTTGGTACTTAGGATTTCCTAAATCAGTTTCTTAACACTGTTTGAAAGTGTATTTTATGCTCTGAAGTGCTTTAAAAAAATTGCATACTTTATTGCTTACTTTCACACTTAACTAAGAAGTTTAACTACAGGCCTGAACACCAATACAGAATTCCTTTTGAGAATGCTAAATTTCAGGCTAGACCCCCACCATCTACTCCAAAGACCACTTTGCTCTAAGCAGAGGCAAAGGGGTATAATTAGCTTGTTCGCATTTTGCATTTCCTGGCACCTGGCCTCTCCACCATGTGATGAAGCAATGAAGGTCTATGTGTTTGGGACAGTGGAAACTACCCAGAGCAACTAAAGTGCAGTCTCAGGATGGGCAGGTGCATCGAGCTGCTCTGTAAGACACCCCACCACCTCCGTTCTACCAGCATCTCTATCAGATGTGATTTCCTGACTCTCCACTTAGGAAAGTCCTATCGCTCTTCACATCTGAGATTTGAAGCCATGAAAACCTGACTGTTGATTCTATGTTTTGCCTTTAGCTTCTCCATGGCAGAGAAGCTCAGAGAAGTTTTGCACCACAGCAGCCACAGTAGTGGAGACAGGTTTTCCAGGACTGGGAGGCAAGGGTATGAGGAGGGTCCCTGAGTGAAAGTTAAGAACTTTAGTCCCCATCTGCCAAGAGCTGATGAGAGGTACCAGTGCAGAACTACATTGCACATAACAAAATCTCTTCCTGCCTTCTCCACTTTCACTGAGTGACACAGGCACAGCAAGGCCTGATGTCAAGTGGGCATCACACTGTCTCCTTGCTCTCTTCTTCATTCCTCTCTGCGCACATACACACTGTAAGCTCCCTGCACCCTGAGTTGCCTTCTAGCTCTGTGTTTGCATAGTTTCAAACTCTGTGGTGGTGGTGGCCATAGGACTGGGTCATGAGAAACTGCTCAAAATAAACTGCAACAATTAAGAAATATCCAGCCATGCTGAGTGATGCTTGGATGCTCTCACTTGAAAGGTGAAAGTGTAAGTAGTTAGAAGGATGGTGCCACCCAAAAGAGCTGTGCTAGAGCAGGAGATAACATATGACTCAGGGTAGCAAAAGCTCCACAGATGCCCAAGGCATTTATCTGTCAGTAAAAGCTGAAGTTCAATATGCATCTGCGCCCTAATTCTGTGATAATGGAGAGGTGCACATGGAGGGGCCCTGACAATCGCCTTCAGTATGTCCCTCAACTCAAAAGGATGATGGGTTTCCAAAACACACTGCAGTATTAAGGAAGAAAAATAAAGCATACTCAGCATTAGAGAGTCCCAGTTACCTGAATAACAGACATTAATCACACAACAGGACACACTTTTTCAAACTGTAAAATAATACTTCTTCCTAAGACAAATTCCCTAATTTCACATACATCCTGGGATCTACTGAGAATTCACTTTTGCTTGTGCATTCCAAGAGACAGAGTATTTTTGGTTTCATGGTCTAGAAAGCAGATAAAAAAACCAGAACTACAGTTTGGAGGCCAATGTTGTGTCCAAATTAAATATGAACTCAGGCTGCTCCAGCGTCTTGTTAACTTAACTATGTGTTGCACAATCCATCAGCCAGCTGATAGATTACTTGTGGGACTGTATTTGTGAGAGCAGCCTCCCTCAAACCACTGCACTTACTTGCTGAAGTAACTGTCCATCAGTGGGAGAGAAAAGCAAAACCCAGGTTTTGACATACACAGAAGCAATTTAGCAAAACACTTCTCAATAAGAGGCCTCTCTCTGCATTGATGCATCTCTTTCTCCAGCTGCATTGGGTACAATTCCAGCTACTTCATTATTCTTTGTTGAAGCATTTTTGGTTGTCTGGTGGGCTTTCTTTGGTGGTTTTTTAAATAGTGTTGGAGGGAAGAAAGCGTTACCTAGCTGGACACCTCTTTCTTGCTTTGATTGGAGGGGTTGATTCACAGAATAAGATGTGAGACTTACTTGCTTCACCCAGTGGGAGTAGTTGGTCTCCTTTTAAGATTCACTCAGCAATAGTTTCATAAACAGAAGAATAGTGAGTGCCCAGGATAAGCAGAAAAGTTCTTGTCTGTAGATTTATTGCATTTGTGACTGACTATAGAAAACAGCCTACTTTAAAGTGTTTATAGGAAGCTATCAGAATTTCTTTTTGTTTATAATTTTAATTTATTTGGAAATTAATATATTCCACAATGTATATAAATTTCACAAACTTAAAGCTGGCAAATGCATAGCACATGCTCTTGAGAAATACTGTAAAAGTCTCCTAAAGCTTTTTTTCCCCCCCCATCTAAAATTTGCATTGAATGAAGCATCTGGTTGCCATTCTTAACTCCCTGCAAAATGATTCAGAAATGATCCATTTCTCATTTCCAAAAAGATGACTTAATTCAATCTGTGTGGTACTGCAAAGCAAGCATAAATTCCCCAATCTCTTCCTACTTATATTATTGTAAGTCAAGTGACTTCAGTGTAACTAATCCTGATTTACATCAGTGTAAGCCAGGAGAGACATAAGGGTTCTAAATTTCCTCACTGTTTGTTTTCATATAGTATTTTCTTCTTCTGATGGTTATCCATTAGCCTATAAATCTTAGTAGTTCTAAACTCACACAGCTGATTAATTCTTGAAGGGTTTGGCCTATTTATAGTGATAAACTTGAGCCATCTCCAGCAATTTTATCTCCTGATCCCATGAGAAGGTGATAGTCTGAGGAATTTAGTCTCAGCTTTACAGCCATGCAAGACCATCCTTGAAAACTGCCCTGATATCTGACTGCATGTGTCTTCAGGGTGCCCAAGCACTTACTCACAGGTGTACTATGTGAACACCTACATTCACAGTTTCTGTAACTTCTGTCATTAAGCAAAGTTAGCAACTCAAAATCCATAGTCTTTAGCTTGGTAACCATAAATATTCCCAAGGGAAAGGACACACTCCATAGGTTTCTGAGGGATTCAGCCACCTCCTTACTGCTCTCCAGGTAACATTTTGACACTTGCTAAGTGGAACAGATCCAAGCTCGAGCAACAATGTTAATCAATTCGGATGCCAGTTCAGAGATTGTTCAATACACTACACAGAGAAAATGGCGTTTTAGGACTTTTCATACACATGACCTTGGGAATCAGATGACATACTAATGAAATGAAACATTAGGAGCATGATATCATCAGAACGGTCCCCCCTGTCTCATTAAGTCTTTAAGTTATGACTTGTTCAAGGGTTTTAGAAAGTTTATAACTCTCTCAGTCATTACAAGGCACTGTGTTTGCATCTAATAGTTTTTCTTGAAAGAGTGATATCACTGGAGATTTAATGGTTTAAAAATACTGGCTACTTTGATCAATTAACAAGTAAACACCCCTGTACCACCTTCCCATGAGTACAAACCTCACTAAAGTGTCAACTGCTGGAAGTAACATTATTTTTACTTCGGAAACTGAAATTATTGCATAGCAAAACATCAGCATTACATCCCTCTGCTTATAGATTTCTAGTTTATGTAGTAGTCTGTACTTACACAGTTTACATGGGTTTTTTTCCACCTGAATTATTTAAAATAATACTACAGAGCATTCTTAGAGCTGCATTACTTCAGCCTTCCCAAATGCTGTGATACAATTCCTTTAAGAAGGAATATACAACATCATTCTTTTGCTGTCACTACTGAATTTAGACAGCATTATTCCCTTTCTATAGTGAGGCATAAGAAATTAAGTGAACTGTCTCAAATCATACACAAAGCAGGATATGTACACTCAGGAATTGATTTTGAAATTCTTCATTCCCTATTCTTCTAATGCAAGTGGCATAGTATGATAAGGACACATGCTTCAGCAATGTAACCTTTCCATGCCATTTCACTTAAAAATTATTGTTCATTTTGTCTTTGCATAGGGTTGTTATGGAATGATGTCTACTACATTTCTACTCCTGAGACGCTTGTCTATCACCTACCATGACGGGAAATTAAAATTGTATTTATAATTCGCAAAGTGCTTTGGGGCTTCTGTGGATCAAAGGTACATTGGAAATGGAAAGAATTTCATAATTTTAACTGAACATCTTAGCTTCAGAGTTGTTTCTCTGCAAGTAATAAATTAGCATTTCCTCTTCCAGTTTCTGTCTTTTGGTCTCTGCTATCTTTAATGTGAATTTGCAACTGTCAAAATGAGTAATATGCAGCATCAATTTAAACCCAGCTTTTCGATAAGTTCAGCATAATAGTTTCATTTTGTCTCGATTCTGTTGATTGCTATTAAATTCCGGATTGTTTTAAATTCCCTGAGACCATCTTTGAAGTATCAATTATAAACTGTAGGCATTTATTAGAATTCAGCTTGAGATAGAACACTCATTTAGCTGGAAAACTTTTCTTTCTGTCCTTTGCACTTAATACAGAAGAGGTGAAGGAAATATAATTTGCCATTTAAGAAAGTAGAATGTTTAAAGAAGAAGTTTTGTAAATTATTGTAGAGATTAGAAAAGAAAGAAAAGAACCTGCATGGATGGAGATGAAGAACCACACACAACTTGCTTTCTGGCCATCTACACAGTTCTTGACTAGTCAAAGACATTGGAAGAGAAACAATTTGAAAACATGAAGCTCAGAAGTAACACAACTCCTCCCATTCACAAAATAAACTTTCCTCTGAGATGGAAATGGAAAATGAAGTCATCAATTCTTGCAAGACTTCTGCAATAATAGGGCTTACAACACACTCCCTGAGAAACTTGTTATTTTTGCGTGAGTAGATGTCCTAGTGGATCAGTGGTGTGTATGCTGTTTGTCAGTGAAATCCTGCATAAGCCCTTCCCCCTTTTTTTCCCAAGTATTTGTTATTCCAAATGCTTATTGATACTCAGAATAAACAGCAACATCCACAGTTTTTCTCCACTGACACAGACACTTTTCATGGCCTCAGCTATCTATACAATATTGTGTAAAAAATATCCTTACCTCTCTGCTTTGCAAAAAATAAAATGTTTACATCACTGAGATCAGTATCAGAAATGGACTGAGAAAACAAATGCCTAGAAATAGATTAGCATTGGTCTAGAACTAAAAAATTGAGGCCAGAATTACAATTCAGACTGAGTCATACCAAAATCCTGTGGCTGTTCTTCCGATTTTTTCTTCAAGAACATGGATAATCACATAAGATCACCTGAAGGGTGTTTATAGAGTGCTTGACAAATAGATGCAGAGTTTTTTACATCTTAATTGTTAATTCATATATTCTCTCTCTACAAACCATCCAATATGTGAATTTCTATCTGAGTTGCATACAAATATTAAGCAACCATTATTTAGGCCAGATGAAGATACTCAGTCTTTTCTTTTTAATCTAAATCCTACTTTTAAATCTGTCTTTGAATTTTTATTCTTCAATCTAAACATCATATTTTCTATTTCAAATGAAGTCATCACTAATGTCGATAAACTGATTACTAAGTCTTCTTGATCAAATGGGAACCAAATTGCTACCAAATGTGTACTGGCTTCCATTTTTATTTTTGTTTCAAGATTGCTGACAATTTTGCTGGAATGATTCACTAACAACTCCTTAGTGCTAATATGAGTCTTGAGTTTCTTACTTCCCTGATTTGGCACAATAGCCTGTATTTCCTCCACCTATAAAAAGGAAGGTTTCTTGGCTTCTGGCCAGCTTCATCTTGGCCTTGATTCTAGTGTTGCAGGTGAAACCTCATTATATAGCTGGACAGTTATTTGTGCTTGAAATTACATGTCTCAATTATCTGGTAGAATCACTGATGTAACCTTTGGCATAGGTGCAATCCCAGCATGAATCAGTCATCTTCAATATGATTAAAATGCATATATCTGAACATCAATTCTTAATACTTGGTAATGTTTCCGAGTAAACAATGCTCTCAAGTAAGGAAAAAGAATAGGAAATGTTCTCTCAGTGAGATGTCAATTTAAGGAAATGCATGGACATAAGATTTAATTAAATTGAGGGGAAAAAGTGGCAAAATATTATTAGACTTTCAGGGTCTCAGAGCCCATGAGATGAACAATATATAAAAAAATAAATAATTACAGGTATGAAGAGAGGGAGAGTAACAAAGAAGCTAAAGGTACAATATAATCTTTTGCCCAAAGTACTGTATAAACATCTCTGTTCCAGTTTTCATCTTTCCCTTCCTGCTATCCATGGTCTTAGTTGTTTTTCCTATTCCTTTTTAATTCCATCTCAATTTGCCATTATTTTCTCCTCTTTCCATTCTGATATTTTCAACCTTTAGTCCTTGACTACAGCAAAAGAAGTCTAGTGTGGTGTCTAGTTTATCTTTTCTAAGTAACTTCTGTTTAAAAAAAGTCTTTCAGAAAAATAGCATTGAGATTTCCTTTTTTCCAGAACAATAAGCTGATCTGGCAAAGGACTTCTGGAGAGGCTATTTCATTACTGAACTAAGCCAACTACCTTAGATGGAAGTGGTAAAGTAAAAATGGATGATTCATAAATAGCTGTGCATGCACACAATTGAAATGTGGGGCTTCCTGTGGTGATGGTATTTATTGTTTTCAAATCTAAGCATTCATGCAGTGGGTAGTGAAGCCAGAAAACTGAGCTTAAAAAGTAATTTTAGATTTGTCCCCTTTTTTGTCAGACAAGTTTGAATTCTGTTTGGAAGCTTTCTGCATGGTGATAAGATGCCATTGCCTTTCCTTTTGCTTTTCATCTCTCCCTCCTCACCCCAGCACAGCAAGCAACAAAGCAACCGGGGAGAAATGAACTAGAGTGGACAGAGGAGGATTTCCTGGAGAGACATGGGACACCGAGGTTGTGGTTTCTACTTCCCTCTTATGAAATTACATTCCAAAACCACTGTGAAATCTCCCCTATTTTTGAAGTGGTAAACTTACCTGTGCTCTGTCTCACTGGTCTCAGCCTCAGCTCAACCTCAGTAGCTTTAAGATAGAGCCTGCTCTTGTTCTTGAGCGTATCCAGTACTGTTGACTTCCTCTCAGCAAGAACTGGACTGAGTTCATGTCTAATTGCAACAAGTATCAGAACAAATACCAAAATGCTGCTTATGTTCCCCACAATGCTGATGTGAAAAAATGGAGAAATGGCATGTCATCAGGACCCTCCAGCCACAGAATAAGTGTGCTTTTTTATTCAGTGCCCAGAAAACCAGATTTACACTGACGTCAGACCTGCAATGAATCCCAGCATGCTACTGGAAGCTGTGGGGTTTTTTTAAAGCCTCCTGGTTCCCAAGAGCCAAACTGCTCCCCTGGATTCTGCTGGGCCCAGACACAACTGGGGAAGCAGAACAGAAGCCTTCTTGCAGGGCTTCTGATATCTATATCCTGCCGCCAGGTCAGATAAAGCTTTATGCCACTGAGAACACTTTGTGGGTAAAAGTTGGGTTTATTGGGTTGACATGACACAGGCCACTCTGTTTTCCATAGAAAAGACAGCAACTGGAAACTAAGTAGAGAATTACACAGAGCTGTAATGACTGTGTACACCATGCAACATTCATCATTGCTATTGAAGACTGACTGGGACCATAATAAATACATGACTATTTGATATATGTCCTTAAAAAGGTCATCCAGAAGCATATCCTGGGAAGCCCCTCCTGGCATGAAGTGCAAGACCAGCCAAATTGTTTTAACTCACCAGTATATTTTTAGAGTTCATTTAAAACGTTTTGTCATGTATGTTCTCTTTTACAGAATGATACATCACCACTGACAGTTGGTGCATACTGTTTTCATAGCCTAGCTTTCAAAAATATTATGAACAAATATCACAGTGGTATTGTTATAATGAATTACAGTGATGTGTTTCCTGAGAGAGTGCCAATGGCTGGTTTATATCCTCCATGATGTTTCTGTCATAAGAAACGTGGCACAAATCTTTTCCCAAGGTTCAGCAGTATGTTTAGAGCAATAATGCTACACATTTTTTTCTTCTTTAAACAGTTTTCTCTGAGCCTTGATGTACAGCCTTTTAAAATTTTATTTTAATACGGTCAATGATCTAACAACACTTATTATGTTTGAAGTTGCTTTATTGTAATCTGGAAATAATTTTCGTCTGACTCTCACCAACAGCCAAACATAATAAAAGATGTATAAGCCAAGCAATGTTACACAGAGGTTCTCAGGACTACATGAGGTTCTTATACAGTTGTACAGTCCTGCAGTATCAGCTGAGTTCTGCAGTACAAGCAGAGAGGGAAGCAGAGCCCTTCATATCTGCTGGTAGCTGATCTGGGAGGCAAAGAACATTTAGCAGTGCTGCAGAGAACTCTCTTCAGGTTCTGTTTGAACACCTGTCCATTACAGGCTGGGTACAAGCTTTGAGCTTTCCCTGAGGGTGTTCTGCTCCCAGTAACCAGGCATTGCCTATGCACTAGTACTGGTGCCTTGCCAGCCCCCAACAACCTTCCCAGCTGAACCACTTCCCTCAGGAATGATGTGCCAGCAGGCACCCTTAGAAAAACGTGGCTGGATGAACATGAAATTCTTTTTATAAGATCTGTAGGGGGGGAAAATGTCATATGTTTGCCAGCTGCTTGTCTTCATACAGGCTTGTAGTTGGAGTTATTAAAAACACAGGATTTTTAACTTATTCTTTTTCATGGTTTTTAATCTAGCCTACCCTGTGAGAACAAAAGTTCATTTAACTCCAGCTGTGTTCCACCACATTCGTTTCAATAATGTTTGGTCTACTGAACATACAGAATTAAGTACCTGTGTGTTCTGAAGTGGCATAGGTATTTTGTCTCAGGCTCTCAGAAGTTGTTCTGCACAAAAATATACTAAGGGGGTATATGCAAATATATATCTGGCCATAACTGAAATGGCAATATTTGCTAACAGATACACTGCACAGTATGGTAAGCATTTTTTAAACACACAGAATAAGATGTAATAGCCATTACCTTTACAATTTTGCAACTCTGCCTAACACATTAAATGCTGCCTTCACAATAGTAACCCATCCATATAAAATTCTAAACTCTCAGTATATCCCAAAGAGTTTTGGATCTTATACTGCTCATTTTACTTCCCCCACAAAGATATTTCTCTCACTAAAAACCCAAAACCCCAACCCTTCCCCCCACCCCCCTAAAATGAAATGCAAGCAAGAACATTTCCAGAATGATAAGAAGATCAAAAGTAGTGAGTGAAAACAAAAAACTCTTTGCCTAAAAGAAAGAAAAACCCTAAGGGGCCCAGAGCCACATATTTTTAATGTGACAGGCACTTAGAAGTGTAATTGATGGGGCAGTTAACATGGCTCTTGACCAAACAGCTCATATGCGATAGCAATGTCACATTTATAACATGCCAAAAATCATGCTAATATGTATTCCGTGAAAATACAGTTACTTCATGAAGTTGGAAAAAAAAGATCCCTTGTGTTAGTAAACATATTCAGAGTTTAAGTTTGAAGGGCTATACTGTGATTTCAGATTATTTCTACAAATAGACTCAAGCAATAAATTTTCAAAAGCTCCCTTTTTTCTGCTGTATTAGGCTATGCTACCTTTGCTACAAATACGATAAAGGAAATTGTCTACAGTCCAGGTTTACAGTGGAAACCAATTGCTTCCCACACCAGGGAGAGGGCCAACCAGGTCATTTATCAAAAATCACTAATGCCTAAAGCCATGGGTCACTTTTCAACCCAAAGGATAATAGTTTTTCCTTTCAACTACAAATTCCAGTCTAGACATGCTTTAGGATGCCTTTTGAAATGTCTTTTTGCTAAAAGTGTGCTCCAGTGTCAGTTACCCTCATCCGAGGCTTCTTTACATGAGCTTAAAGCCACCTGCCTTTCCCAGGCAGTAGGAAAGCCTGAAACAGACAGGCAGAAGAGTTCCTCGATGCACGACTTTTTTTTTTTTTTTTTGCTGGATGGTATTCACTGATTCTCTGACATCTAGAGCACTTATAAGTAATGTATATACACACATGACTTGGTATTATTTTACCCTGTAAATACTGTTTACTACGTAAGTTTGATGCATAATGAAACAGAACAAAGAGACACATCTAATGAAGGTGTGACTCTACAGGTATTCTGTTTGCTCTTGTAGGGTGTGGTAAGCTCCAGAAAAACATATGGAAAGACAGTTGCTGTCACAAGGACCTTAGAGCCAAGCTCTATCACACATGCAGCACATAGTCTCTCCTGACAACATTAACTGGTTACCTTATGTCATACAAGAACTTTGGGCACACCACAGTAAAAATTAATCTTAGTAACTACCTGTAGCCCTCTGAGACAGCTTGCTACTAATTACATTTATTACAGGTGCATGGGGTCACTGTTGACATTTCAGCTTTTAATGGCCTTTCTTAAAGTACACAACAGAGCACAGCATGTCTCTGTTGTCTAGCACCATGCAGACCTCAAACCACCAGTGGAGCCAGCCGTCAGCCTGCAGTGACAAATTCACCAGTTGCAACCAAAGTTCCTACTGTATCTTCACAGCTGCTACAGACAAAATCATCAAGGGTGAGAACCCAGTTGTTCTTTACCAAATGACTTCAAAAAGTTAAAAACTGCACCACGCTACCTGCAACCTGGAAGCAGTTTGAGGTGACTAAGAGTGAGTAACGTGAAGGCTGTGCCTTTCCCTCAACCCTGCAAAGTAGAGCTCAAGTACGCTGACAAGACAGTGCAAGCTTTGTCTGCCCCACTTTTCTTCCCTCTCCTACAGAATGTAATCTGCAGAAGCTGTCAGTCCTGCAATTTGTGTGAACATTAATTTCATGGAAAGACAGCAATTCTAGCTTACAGTGGCTCATCTCTCCAGGCTACATACTAGTTAAACTGACTATGTATATATATAAAAGCTCTCAGATACAGCACATGGTAGTCGTAAATATTAATTTATGAATCATGACTAGCTTGGAAACTATGAGTAAAGATGAAAGTAGTGAAAACAGCGACTGAAAACTTTATGATTGAACATGCTGAATTTGATTAGTTATGATTAATGGGGGTCACGTTTTGTCCCTTGTAAATAGTTGAGTAATTGCTGTAAATCCATGAAAATATTCACAAAAAATGAAAGGTTTTAGCACGAACATCAACCCACACAGGAAATATGTAATGCATTACTACAGAGCTGTTCAAAACCTAAATTCCTTACAGCTTGAGATACAACGTTTTCCCTTCAATTTCTGGCATCATCATCTACTTCTTCACCCAAACATGATCACAAAATATCCCTGTGGCAAATAAAACTCCAGCTTTGTGAAAATTATTATCAAAAAAAGCATGAACACATCATTTGCAACTCTGAATGTTTACATTTAAAATAATGTAATCACTATATGCATGGATCTAATAACATCACTGATATGTATCAGCTAGTAAGAGTTGGGGCCAAAATGAGGATGTGTCATCTTGAAAAGGGCCTTCAGTGTTGGAACAGTGACACAAATGCCTGCATTGAGTTTCATTTGGTTATAGAAAGCAGGAGACAACTGAGATTTCTCTATCACCAAATGGCCTCTGTGATGTCACACTCAAAATATGATCAAAGCGTCTGCAGCAGGGAGAAATTAAAGTGTGTCCCTAGAACTTGGAGACCACTTCTCTGCCCCTGCCACACACCCAGTTGTCCACCAGCCTGCTGGCCCTCAGGAAAACCCCTCACACAGCTTGTCATAGATCTAGTACCCATGGCAACTATACCTGCTTAGGCTGAAAAAGCATTTCCCCTTTCAAAGCAGAAAAGCTTCTGAATTTTAATGTCCTGCCACCTTACCTAAAGAGTCTTCATAGGCTGTTCAGGTAGACTTCATGGTTAAAGTGTTTTAGCTCCATCTCAGGAGCTGACTGCTTATCCAGAGCCCCAGTAGTAATTTAACACCCTCCCAGAAGTCTGCACTTGAATTCTTCCAACCTAAAATGTAACACGACTGCTACTAAAAACTGAAGATGCAGCAAGGTGTATTTATCAAAGTCATTTCCGTATTTGATGAATACTGCCAAGCTGTGCAAGCTACATTATCGAACTGTATCTGCCTTAAGTTAAAAATATCAACAAGAAAATGCCAGACACAAGGTATAAGAATGTTCCCTCTTGCTGCATATTTACTCCATCAACTCGGCAGACAGGAGCATAAATGACCCACAGGGAATATCTTTCAGCTGTCAAGCAAAACTCAGTTTGGTTTACTGAGCACCAAAGGTTTTTATGTTTTGAAAGCCCTTTTGTCTTCAGAGACTTTCTAATGAAAATCTGAAAACATTTGCATTGCTTTAAAACATCTTCAGAGATTTTGGGGTTTATGCTTCCAGTATGGACAATGGCATAAGTTTTCAAAGTAAATGAAAAAAAATTCCTATGTTAGCAATAAAAATACAATGTCACTTGGAATGAAAAAGTATCAGTTTTCCTCTTGAAAAGGTCCAGTTTTATCCCTTGATCTGTTTTCTTCATCTGCCTTGAAAAGACTTGCCAAAATTATACGAAAAATTCTCCTTTTCACACTGAAAACCAAACTATTTCCCCTTTCTTTTCTTGTTCTTTGAAACGTTTATTTTAAAAAGGACACTTTCCTCCTCAGTATCCTTTGACAGTAGTGAATCTCTAATTTTCTGCAGAGATCCCTTGAATATGTCTTTGCTTTGAGCCTGCTGTTGCTTCTGTTTGCATGAGCCAGGACAGGCTGGCAGATAACTAAATTAATGTCCCTTGACATTGCAGCACTGTCAGCCCAGAGTCTGTGTTATTTGGAAAGCATTGCTCAGGGCTAATGCCTGGCAATCTGCGCATGAGTCTCTCTTGTGTGAGCAAACAAACTACTATCATTACCCAGTGGTGTTGCATTATTAGCTGCACTGAGAAGCTCATGAAATTAATTTTAGTAATTAAATGGATCCAAGTATTCCGCATTGTCACCTTAATCCACAGTGTAAGTCTCTGTCACTGTATCCTCTCAGGATGCTTCTTCACTAGAAGACAATTTTCAAAGATAGGAAGAATTAGCTAGAAGTAGACAACTATTTTTTAATGCATAGATTCCTGTTTGTGATGCCCAAGAAGACCTCATTAATGTCTGTCAGGTGAAAAGACAGGAATTTTCACCAAATACCCAGGTTGCAGGGGAAAAGCCTGTAGCCACTACCCATTTTGGTACCATGTTTTAAACAGGTTGTGAAGGTTAAAGACCAGACTGCTGACAAGGAGCTGGGTAGGACTCAAATAGTAACATCCTCTAAAAAGTCATGCACAAGGCCCAAAAGACAGGAAATCCAGAGTGCCAGGGCATGAAAAACATGACAGTGTACACAATAGGAAGTTAGCTACACTGGGAACCAGGGAGCTGTTCAGAACAGGAGAAACTTGTGCAGGAGGGATGGGCTGCTTGTTCATCATAAAACCCAGCACATCTATGTGAAAAACTGAAACAGCTATTGAGAAGCAACAAACCTGGCAGCAGGGGACAAGCCAACATGGACAGAAACACTCAATTCAGACTGAGGCAACCTATGAGGTGGTCATGACCAGAGTGCAACACATTTCTGAAAGAGTCAGGAGCAAAGTAAGCAGCACACTGTCAGTAAGTAAGGAAGGACAAATTAGACTGCCTACCATGCCAGCTGAATAGAAGAGGCAATAATAAGCAATGGTGTAAGAACAATACTAGGAAGTTTTTTTACATTAATGCTAGAGGTTGGAAAAGTTGGAGAAGGATCTAAAATGCTTGGCATTAAAGAGACAACCCTGATATAACAGGCTTCTTGCTGCATGAGGAAAGGAGGATAAGATGTGGTATTACCTGCTTGATGGGAATGATGAAATAGGACATGCACATCAAAGAGAGGCACTGTATGTGAAGGATATTATACAGCAGCAGGGCATAAAAAAGCTATGGGGGAAAACGAAGTGCAAACTTTTTGAGTGAAAAGAATGTACATTAATAATAATAGCACAGCTGTGCCACTGACCTCTGATTAGGTCAGTGCCAGAACCACTGAAAAAAACATCATGAAATAATAGAAGTTGAAAATTTAGGTCAGGTACAAATTCAGAGAGACTACAATTAGCCTCACCTGACTGAGTTAAAGCTACATTAAGATACAAAAATCTAATTTTTTTGACACAAACACTTGCTATTTAAAAACCATATTAGAGTTGGTTTCAACTGGTGCACAGAACAGCAGCTTATTAATGGGAGAGGTGTTCTAAATTAGTGATCATCATACACTGCAGCTTAAAACTAAACAAAGAAAAGGCTAAATACATCTAGCTTGTGGCTACTCAATTTAAAGAAAAAAGTATGTTAAAAAGTAGCAATTATAAAAAAGTTAAATCCAATGCTCCCTCCCAAAAAAACTCTGAAAGGGCTAGTTCAAAAGCCAAGAAGCCTACATAAAGCCTGTAGAATGAAATACACTGTGCTTAGAAGTTTAGGTAATGTGTGTGGCACAGAACAAGAAGAAAAAAAATCAGTCCAAACTCCCTCTGCAGGGATGGTTCAATAGGAAAGCAAAGGTATCTTTCAAAGCCAAAAAACCCCCCAAACCCAACAAACCCACCAGAAATCTTCCTGAAGTGAGGGCAGAGAAATCCCATAAAATAAAGCAGCTCAAATGTAAACAGGAAATAAGGAGGGCTAAAAAAAGAATTTGAAGAGTGACTTGCAAAGGATGCTCAAACTGACAGTAAAACATTCTTTGAACACATCAAAAGCAGGAAGCTATCTTGTGATTAGTCGGACCAGTTTATGACAAAGACATAAAAAGGATAATCCACTACAGACTCTCAGTGAACTATTTGTTTCCACCTTTACTGCTGAGGTTGTTCAGGAGATTCTCATTGTTGACATACTTGTTTTAACACATAGGTAAGAGTTTTCTTTTAATTTTGTAATGAAGTTACAGAAGATTTAGAGAAGGCCAATTAAAGTCGTCTAGGGACAGAGAAGCTATCTCATCTATGTAGTATCTCCTACATTATATAGTCTAGGACCCTTCTGTTGAAATGGGAAAGCTAAAAAGGAGGTATGATTGCAGTTTACAGTATCAGAAAAAAGGGATTAGCTGAATGCATGCAGGATCACACAGAATAAAATCCTGCAGCACCAGAAAAAGTAGTAGAGGACATTGAAACTAATAGACTGATTTAATTAAAATAAAAGTACTTTCCACAGTGAGTAGCAAACCCCTGGAACTTTCTGTCACAGGAGGCTGTCAGTATCAACAGTATCAATACTTTTTCAAGTGAGAAGGAGGTAAGTTAATTGCAAACATGTTCATGAACACTATAAAGACTATGCAGGTATATGGCCCCTAATATCTGTAACACGCCAGCTGTGACGCTGACAGAATTTGAGAACAGACCATGGAAGTGGCCAAGTTTGAATACTATCCCTAAACAGCCTCTCCTACTGCCTCTGCTGGAGACAGAAAGCAGGCTAGACTGATCACTGGTTTCAGGGAGTCAAGCATTTCTTTTATATGAACGTTGCCCAGATTCTGCATCTCAACTTGTGTTGTGGTGCCTTTCTAATTTCTCAGCTAAACTGTCCATTCGGTAACAAGCTGTGTCATCTTTATCCTTTTCAATACATTGTCATTACTTCTGCCACTCAGGTACAGGTGTTCTTCTGTGCCTGATAAACAAGAGAAGTATGAATGATGCATGAATAAATATCCAAACCCAAAAGTGATCTGTATCATTCCACAGTAACAGTTATAGAGGAAAAAACTCCTTGGTGTGCTGCAGATTTAATTCTCAACATCAAATACCTCTGTTCTAAATAAAGAGGCCAGAAACTTAATTGGGAAACTTGTTCAGAAAATTGTATTAGCATTGATTAACCAGGGCATTACAGAAGTTAGTAATCCAGTGAGACTGATTCTAAGTGTAATAAGTAAAAACGTAAAGGAAAAGAGGAGGGAGGGGTACGTTGGATCACAACGTTGCATTAAAATGTACTCTTCTGCAGAGTAATTCCTGTAGTCTCTAATCTGCAGTGTTGCAAAGTGTGCAGCAGCAGTCAAAATTACAAAAAATATAAATAACTGTAGTGCAAAAAATAATGCAACTAGCAGCAGCACCCCCACCGTCCTTCACTAACAATCAGAGGAAACAAACGGATTCCTCAGTGCACATGCACGAGACTCCCATCTGGAACATCCTGTATTTCCTTTCTCCTCAGAGTCTGACGAAAGGTGATAACAGATACTACAAATCATCATCACAAGCTCACTTACTGACTCAATGGAAATTCTGAGCAAAAAGATGTTGACAACAGTATCCCAACTCTCTTTTTCTGATTTGTTGGTGCAGTACAACATACAATCATCAGAGAGAGAGTTTTACAACCATTGCAATAGTGTTTTCTATTTATAACTACTGGAATGTGAATTTATGGCCTGTGAAAGGCTTTAGAGTTCTGACTGACAGACTGGGAGTCTTATTTCATAAACACTACATGATTTAATAAGGAAGAAATCAGGAAGCTGATTCTAAGAAACAAACCTACAGAAAGTCTTTTTAAATCTAAAGACAACCCTGCTAATAAGTCTGAGGTTATCCTCTTCATGTTGTTATGCACAGATGCACATGTGTTGCTGTACAGAAACACAGCAAGTTGCAGGGTTTATACAAACTCCTAGAAGGAAGAAAAAGTTGGAACAGCATGCTGGGAGGCAGCTGAATCAGAAACCTACCGTAAGAAATAAATGACTTTTCAAAGAAAGCATAATACATGCTTTTACTAAAGACCGTCTATTAGGGACTAACACATCGTTTATTTTGAGTGCAGCTTTGGAAAAAAATTTGTAAGGGCCACTATGGTTAAATCTGAAGATTAAATTACCAGTTTGGAATTTTCAAAACATTCTGTGCTAGTTTAACCTTGCTCCCCTAAAGTCAAGAACAGATTTTTCCAATGATTTTAATAGGAAAGGAACTGAAGCAAGCAGAGCTCTTGCAAAAGTTCTGCCATGGAGGTAGTCCAGCCTTCCTCTTTATAGGAGTATTACTTACATTTTTATGTGGATATTTAAACAATCTGGGCTGTAAGAGCTAGCTGAAGAGAAAGTTATTATTAGCCTAGTGGGTCTGGGAGTTCAATCAAATTTCTAAACTTCAAGCTTCTAAATACTTTCTTCATTTAAGAATGAACTTCATATCAGAATTTAGTGATGGGTCACAACTTTCTAAATACAAAAAACTGTTGACAGAATTACATTGTTCAACTTCAGAGACTCTCAATGAATGCTACAACAGTGTCAAGGTTTATACCTACACAGGTTTTCTAAAAGCCTTAAAAACATGAATACTTTTAGCCTAAAGCATCTCTAAAGTGGGCTATACTTCAGTATAGGGGGATTGACCCCCCTTTTTCATACAGACAAGGGAGACAAAAATATAGAGGGTCTAGCAAAGAAACTACACCAATATAGTCACACCACATGGAAATTTGTGGCTTCAAGCCATTCTCCTGCAGAGAAAAGGAGAAGTAAGGGAATTGCTGGTGAGGAAAATATTGACCGGTACAGTTCATTGCTAAAAGATACCTTCCTGTCTGAAAACCCTGTGGGGTTCCAGAAGGTTGGAAGCTGCACAGTAAGCCAGTCAATCACTATTGAGTGAGAAAAGGAAAGCAATCAGTCCTTAGAGGCACAAAGGGTCTGAAACAAGATGGACAGTTCAAAAGGAAAAAAAAGGTGAGCACGAAATAACTGGAGTCTGGTCCCATTTCACCCATGCAGGGTGAAGTTCACCTAATTCCAGCTGTCTAACAGTTAGAAGAGTCCCATCTGAGCTGGCTACCCCTCCTTCCTTTAGCATAAATGGAGAGATCAAGGCACTGCCAGGGTGCCCCTAGTTCATCCCTCAATATCAGAACATGTTCCAGGACAACAAACTGCAGGCAGATGAAGCTGATGACATGAAACCCACTTCGGGAGTGTGAGCTAACAATTATATTAAGACGGGACAAATTTTTGATGAGTGAAAGACCTCGAGCTAGCTCTGCCCAGGTCTGCATGTGGTCCGAGACAGCAGAGAGCTGTACAATCTGTAACTACATTGCACTAGCATGCAGTGCTGGCTATGAGTGTAGTTTCTGGTTTTGTCCCATCTGCACAGAATCTAATGTAGTGGACACCTAACCAATGTCCCAGCCTGATTTGGGCTCACATATACCATGGCAATTGATAAAATAATGCTATGTTTTATAAAGTGCATACAAATACATGGTTTGAAATGACTAAAGGAAATGAAAACGTTTCATTATTAGAGTTAGATTTAGCTGCTTAAGTGAATGGCTGAAAAAGGTTTGCTACTTAATGTCACCAGATGTAACTTGTTCTTGAATTTGTGTAGACAGACTCTATATATCTGTACCTCCAAATTTCTTATTTCGTATGTCCTTAGAATGTGAATGTCCACCACTATTCACAATCAATCGGATATACTGTAGCTTTCTCACCTTTAACTTTAGTTGCAGAAGGCAGTGACAGTAATGACAAACTTTAAAAGTGTTATACTTGTCTTCCCAGAGGTTACTGCTATTATTTGCAAGGCAAAACCAACCTTGAACATTTTCCAAAATAGCAAACAAAAATTACATCTTTCAGCATTGGGAATAGGTCTTGTATTTATTCCTTAGGCACAGCTTCCTTTTGATTTTATGCCGACGGAAGGGCTTGTTTTCTCCACAGTAATTTAGAAATGTCATCTGAAGTTTCAGAAAGATAACAAAGGTAGTGTATCCCACATCTTAAAAGGAGATCTGTTTTAAAAATCATTCCTGATCTACACTTCTCCCTCCGGGCACACTATACACCAGGCTAACATCTGCACATCTGTTCTTCATACCTGCATCTCTCAAATGAAGAAATTCAAAAAACAATCTGCTGTTGAAATCAACAAGATATTGTATTACACTTTGTGGTTCCCATTAACTTAATAAAATCAAACTCTTGAAAATGAGATGGTATCGTTAATCATATACAATTACCTTTCTTTATGTGAAATCACAATTAAGAACTACCTAAATGCAAAAAGTCCAAAAATTTATTCGGATTGTGATTTGTGCAAACCTGCTCTGAAAAATGCACAAGAAAGTGATATTCAAAATGGCTGCTACTGTACAATGGCTGCTACTGTACAATGGTAGCACCATTTTCTTTCCAGGCAGTTCAAGCAACGTATTCTGCTGGCCAGTTTGTCTCTGCACTTCTCTTTGTCCTAAGAAGTTTGCTTATCTTCTGTCTTCTTGATCCCCTAGAGACCCAGCCCTGTTTCTAACCTACTATCTTGACAATACATGTCTGCTCATTTGCTGTGTCTGGCTAGACAGGTTGTGGGTTCCACCACTGCCACCCACAATGACACACTATCTGTAACAAGGTCACAAAAGCTTCTGCAAAAACAGCCTAATAATATTCAATAAGTGATGAGATTTCACACAAACATAATTAACAGGGTCAGTATGCAATATGCATGTTCTTCCAGCTGTTCCTAGAGGTGATCACTGCTAAGACATGCAAGAAAGAAGTAGAGGGAGAAGAATTCCACAAAACAAGCCAGAATAAATATTTCACAAAGGAATGAAATGCATAGCAAGCACTGGAGTTTTCTGAGCAGAGCCTATTCACATTTAGTGGTGGGTCATTGTTCCTATCTCTCAGTGATGTCAATACATTCCTCTCTGGCCACACAAGCATCACTTTAAACTGGGAGAGGCAATGGAAATTCATGGCCTTTCAAAAACTCTGTCTGGAGGCAGAGGTTTGATGAAACGCTGTGTCTGGTGCCAACTTGCTTCTCGAAGGGACAGAAGATGAGTACTTTGTGTAAGACAATACCATAAAATATTGTATCAACCCAAAATATTTCACAAAAGTCAAGCCTCTCCTTCAAACTCCTCATATATCCCTAAGGCATCCAAGTGCTCTTTGCATATCCCTGCACAGTTCTGCTTGCAAACCAAAAGTTTTGTACCTACTGACACTAGTACATGGACAGTGTCAATAATGAAACCTACTGGGGTCTCCCCTAAAATTAACAAGTAGCAATAATAAAATGTACTATTAAGATATATTGTGATAGTTTGGTCAAGAGTCAAAGGACAGAAAGAGCAGCCATCACAATCTAGATGTGAATTATTCATACAGTATCAGTGGAAAATTGGTACTGAAATATTTCACTTTGAAGATCTTGTGATTTCACAGTATACGCTTCAGTATTTTGCTGAATTGAATCCTGGGCAAGACAAATGCTAATGTTTACCTATCACCAAGAACAGAACTTTTTGCCAATCTCTCATATTTCAGTTCCCCAAACTTTGCAGTTACAACATATAACAACACCAACTCTGTTGCAAAAGATTAGAGAGTAACGGAACAGACACATCTTAATTCAAACTAGAGCTCTTGCTCCCAAAAAAGATGAAACAACACCCAGAGCTAATAATGCCTTTCTCACTCATGCTAATTGGCACCTTCTCCAGTGACTGCAAATGCACAGGAATTCAAGCTCACCACTTAACTCTGCTTTCACAACTCAATTCTTATACTTTCCTGGAACTGTCCACCATAAAATAATTACATGAAGTATTCCTGTGTAATGTTGTCTAGTTCTAGAAGTGGCTCATATAAAATGAAACATTTAAGATTACTTTTGCCCCAGAAATTTTAACAACAAAGTTGCTATCACTTGCTCACACAGATTGAAGTACAGTGGGGTTTTTCTTGGCATGACATTCTTTCCACAGACAGATAAAATGTGATGGCCCTATTGCTCTGCACACGCTTGGCACGCTCCTAGCAGCCAGAGGCACGGGAGGAGACAAGTCCTCCTGCCACATTACACACTTCCTAGAACAGCATAAATACTGCTACATTTCCTTTCAGTTTGAATATTTGGTCAAAACCACCTATCACCTGCACACAGATGAGCAGTGGAACAACACAAAATGTCAACATGACAGCTAACAAAAGGAAGTGTCCTCTCCAGTCCAGCCAAATATATAAATTCACCAGTCAACACTACATTAAGTATCTTAGGAAAAAGAAAAAAAAAGAAGTCACTTAAACTTTGACTTCCTTTCAACACACTTAATGATGCTGTTTACAGTATTTTAGCGTCTCACCAGGTTTTAATACAATAGCTGTGCTAAGCTACTGTGGCAGTACTCAGTGTTTAACCCAACAAGAGCTCTGGCCCAGCACACGTGACTGCTGCCAAGAGAACACACACACAGGGAGTTTCAATCTCAGCAGAGAACACGCCTGAATGTTTCCTCTCTCAGTACCACAAATGCTTGCAATAAATTACTTACAAAATATAGGCCTGATTCACCACTGCATTACACCATTTGTACACAGCTGACTTCAACAGAATTACACTAGTGTAAAAAAGGAGTAGGGGAGGGGTGAAGCAAGCCCTGTGTGCAGATAATTAACTATCTTTTTCATTGAGACATAATATACTTTCACTATAAACTGGCAACAGAACCAATCAGTGTACACATTTCATTTCAAATACAAAGTAATTTTAGGGGCTAGCATTATTGTACCGTTTGAAATATTCTCTGTTCTCATCAAATGATTCCTCCTGTAATTGATGTCATAAAGAATATCTGTGTTAAGCTGTCTTCATTTCCACAGTTTTCAATCCTTATGATGATCAATTATTTATATACAGACTAGATGAAAGGCAAGATTGTAATGACTCCAAGAGATTTAAGAGTGATATAATAAATCTTGAAGCAGAACTCAAGGGGGTGATGGTAACAAAAGCCAGTACTGGACGATCATATTTTGCTATTTTTAGAAGTTTCCCTTCCTCCTCTCCCCCAAAAAGATTACCAAAGCAGCACCTCCTCCTGCAGTCCTTCTCCTTTTGTGCCAGCAATAAAGCTCCTTTTCCCCCATGAGATCCCTGCCACCTCATTCCTTTCAGCATCTTCTTTCTTAAGGACAGCAACAAACGTGCTTTTCTGTTTTATCAGCCCAGTCATTTTGGTTGCCAGCATGACCTCACTGAGTGCCAGGGGAAATTGCTTTATATAATCTTTTAAGAAGTCCTTCTTGTATAAAGTACGTTAGCACACTTCACCCCCCCCCCCCCGAAACAAACACCAGGCCC
>VXBX01003997.1:1162016-1256086 GCA_013400415.1 Scytalopus superciliaris
CCCCCCCAATAATGACTCAGGGCTTCAAAGTTTATATTTGTATCCAAACTTCCCCAAACCATATGGTTTGCTTTGGTTCACAGCCACAATAAATAAGCCTTGTCACCAGTCAGTATCCATGTCACACATAAATTAAAAAGGACATATACTTCTTCATATGAATCTCATCAGATATGAAAAAATTTGACAAAAAATGCCAATAACATTAATAAATCAAAGTTTTGAACCATGCTTTCATCTGCTTCCTTTTTTACCCCCACAGTTCCCTAGAAAGATTCAACAGCTATGGGTCACCAGTCTATTTTCTGCGATCCACTGAACCATCAGACATGTCTAAGCATGTGCATTTGGGCCTGCTTCAAAGTATACCTTCCAGCCACTTTTAGGGGCATACATCCCTATTAATTATGCAAACAAACCAACCCATACCAAAGGATAGTCTTTGGATTTTAGAATAAAGACATTGCCCTAATCTTACAGGTCTTCATGTTTGCAGTAATTCTTTGTAGTAACTCGGACATGTGCACAAGGTATTAAAATAGATAATATATTTATAAGCATACATTGCAGCTCAAACAAATGATTTGTGTAACCAATTGGAAAAGTGTAAAGAACTTAGTTTTCAAGTTTTCTCTCCATTGCATGAATCCCAAGCTCAGTTGAATGGCGTCAATTAGGACAACAAAAACAAAGGATCAATAATTCTTTAAGAGCCAAAATCTGTGGGTAAATACAGGAAAAATTCCAAAGACTTTAAGTAATACAAAGATGCTGACTAGCATTTTGTTTCAACAAGCACTTCAGAATTTTACTACTGATATTAAAAAGATATACAGTAGGTACACCTTGCAACATGATCTTACATTTTCAGAGTGTACTAAAAGGAGTGTTTCCCATAGCAGTAGACAAATGATGTCACTAAAAAAATTACATATTCTAGGATCAAGCTTTCTGGAAAAAAGATAGCAGCTATCCTCAGTTAAGATTCACAAAATATGATCCTAATTGATTTGTATAATGTAACCACAGCTACAATTAGTGCCAAAGTCTTCTGCCGATTTATTTATTTCTCTCCTGTGGGATTTTCCCTTTTAATAATACACTTGCAAGAAACAATAACTCTTCAAAATGTCTGCATGGAGTTAATTCTAAATGATAAACCAATCCTGTCCAGAAAGCAGCTAAGATTGAGCTCATGTCAACAGGTAGAATTTACAGTGCCACAAAAAAAAATGCTTAACAGTCAACTATTTAGCTGCAATAAATTAGACTTTCACTGTGTTCTTGTTATCACCACAATCTATAGATGAAAAGCAGTATATAGTAGCTAATTTTTAATTTTATTTATTACCACAGGCAGGATTTTCTAGTAGTATTCTGTTTCTTAATGTGAAACCAGGGATCAAAACTTTATGATGACCTGAAGCTGATTTCTTAACAGTTTTGATTTCCTGCTCTTCATAGTCACCATAAATCTTGTTTTCCTCCTCAAAACTTCAGATGTTTCTAACTTCTTATCTATCAGCCTCTAAAGTACTTCCAGACTCCCACAAATGTTTTAGCAGACTCCACAGGCTTGCTGCCACCCTGCTAAATGTCAGGCCATATATCTCTTTAGGGGGAGTTCCCCACCAAAAAAGCCATATCATGGGGAAAAAAAAAAAAAAAAGTAAATAGGGAGGACCCAGAGGCCCCCCAGTCTTGGTTGTATTTAAAGTCTGAACCTGTGCTGTCATCCTAACTTGCACAGCATACAAACTGATTGGAGAAGCCCGTGCTTAAACTCACCAGGCTAAAGCAAGACTCAGGCTGTAGCAATAACCCATATCTGCAATCCTGGGGTCAGACAAGGCTGTGGACTGTGTCTTCCAGCAACTGTGCTATGGTACTTTGCAATGGCGTTGTATGACTCATCTCAACAGGGACACGTGAAACCCAGATCAAGGATCACATCGTGCTTTATCCTAAATGTTGATAGCAGAGGCATCATCATGTAGGTGTTGGTAAGTTTCCAGCCTGCAAACTGGTTGTCTTAAATAAGGAGGGTGGGGACTGACAAAGGAGAGCACAGACACTGGAGAGCAGGGTGATGAGCAAGGAAAAGGAATTTGCAAAAACATGCTTCATCACAGCTTAAGCATTTGAAAACTAGAATCATAATGAAATATTTTGGATTTGTCCTATCTTTGCTCTTTACAAATCACAGCCACCAGAACAGGTCAATAGAGCAGACACTGTTCTGTTCTACCTAACTTTGATATGTCATTGAATTCCTTCAAGTGTTCTCAAGGAGCAAACCTAGGATTTTTCCCTTGGCTTCCCTATGACTTGTCAGGAATTGTCACATTTCTAGGGAAACTGACAGGGCAAAGTCAGGAGGAAAGGACAAGGAACTTGCAATGCATACATAGCTATTACAGCTGCTTCTGTAATACAAAATGCTAAAGCAGTGGAGCTCAGCAAAACCATTCTTTTACCCAAAAGCAATCTTAAAAAAAAAGCCACATAATAAAGGATATTCTGGTACTGAAAAACAAGCAGCGTAACGTAAAAGGACAGTATGGTATGGAACAAGAAATCTTGTGTGACACACGGGCTCCTCATGTGAAAAATGGTTTAAGATGCCATTCATGACTTTGGTCTGCAGTTCTTAAAGAATACAAAGTGAATATACAAAAGGCTCCTCTCCTTTGATAGCATTATCCTTTCAAGTGTGCCAGTATGTGTGATTAATATCGAGCAACCTAAGGGATAAGGTGCCACATTTGTGTTGCATGAAACATGAAGTGACACAGAACTCATTGTCATGTTTCCTGATTGTACTTTCATGTTCAATTACATTGGTTTTTAAGCTGTTTGTTTTGCTTCTGCTGTTTGCTTGGGCTTACATGAATAGTTTAGTATTTGAGTCATGTGGCTATTGTCACACATGGCAGAGTTTATAGTATTTTATACGTTCTTCTATAAGTAGGTGCTGAGAATATCCTGCCTTATCTCTGCATTTGACTCCTAGATGCAACATTCACAGATGAAATTCTCTTGCGTGAAGCAGAGCTGAATGTTTACAGATGTGTTTGACAGAACCAGCTTTTCTGCTAAAAACTCTTTCTAAATCTTGTTTCTCCTAGTAAAATGAAGCAGAGGTCAAAAAATGGGAATCCATGTTTGATGGGAAACACTATGCTGACAAATACCATCATGTTGTGAAACAGGAAAAAAAAACGTGAAGAAAAGTACATGATAGACTGTTGTTTACCCCTACAAAATTAGAGGGGAAAGAAAAAAAAAAAAAGTGGCTGCAGTCTTCTTTATTTAGCTTTTCCCAGATCCAGGGCATGCTGTCTCAATCAAATGCTTCACTAGGTGCAAGAGTAACAGACTATTTTCCCCTAGGAAAAATGGATGCTCTTTCAGGGGTACCTTTTTTTTTTTTTAATGATTATTTTAAGGTGACTATTCTGTTCTGTCTTCAGCTGCCAGGGTTCCTCCTCTTGTTTCTGGCCCATTTGCAACCTCAGGCATAAGCAGTCTGCTGGGATGCATAGGAATGAATTAACGTTTTCGGGATTTCTTCTCTTCCCACACACCCTAACATGGCTTTTTACTGATGATATAATGAGTTGCACTGACAGTTACAAAATTACCCTTCTGATTCCAATTATTTTTCCAAGCAGATGCCGCTAGGTTGCATTCTATTTGGATGCATTCTTATTATTTACTAAATCACAGTTCTCAAGGGCAGGACCTGCCTAGTATCAGCAAAGGGCAGACAACTCTACATCTGTTCTCAAGCCCCCCTCCCATTGCTGTTGATTCTCACTGCATGCTGCTCCCTCCTTCCCCCATCCTAAATCTTCTGTGCCTCAACATTTTTGTCCACTTTGCCAAGTCCCTCAAACATCTGCTTCCTCCACCCCTGCTCTTGTGCTCAAGAATGTATCTGGCAAAAGCCTGTGACTAGAATGACTTTCCCCACCAGAAGCCTATTCCCTCTTACGGTCTCACCCCAGCAGAATACCTCTCCCAGCACAAACAAGTATCTGAACTGCAATTTCTACTGACAACAATTCAGATCTTCTTTGTCCTTCACTCCTTCCCTCTCCACTGCACAGGGCTGTGGCAATCTCTCAAAAGTGGCTTAGCAGACCACGACTCTGTGTTCTCACCAGTTTATCTTTGCCTCAAGTGATTATCCCCACATCTCTTCCATATGGTCTCTACTACAGGTGTGCAAGTTTCTCATCTTTTTTTCCTCCAGCCAGACCATGACAACCTCCTGAACCTCCCCCTCAGGCTCTGGCTGCATTCTTTTTCACTCTTAAAATGGAAATACAGAACAAACTCTTCCTCCTAAAACACATACACAGAAACCAACCACACAGAATCACAGCAACTGCCTTCTTTCATCTCTAAGCTCATTCTGTGACGTCAATACCATTACACAGGGTTTTTTTGCGCACCCCTTCCAGCCAAAATCCTCTCTCTGTGGCTTTCCTCCTCACATTTCAATAAAGATAGTCATTAGAGTTTCAAGAGATCATTTTGTAGACAAATCTAACAACTGCTTACTCAATTTTCATTCCCTCTATGGGTCATTATTTTCAACACTCTTCAGTGCATATGTTCAAATAAGTATTTATGTCCTCACACCCCTAATTTCATTGACATCATATTCTAATTGCCCTATTTCTTCAACTGATCCTTTAATCCTCCCTCATTCTTTCCTCCATATTCTGCAGGACTTCTGCCTTGTACCACATCAAATTATTTATGATTATTCTTTAACTTACCTTGGCCTAATTTCAAGACTAAAGACTTGTTAGTTGACTTCCCATATTCACAGAAGGAATCTTTATCAGTATCCCTGAAACCTAATGGATACACAGCCACCAGCTAAATCAAAACTTCAATATATTCTTCCTCCTTCCTCTATTTTAAGCATTTCCCATCAGTCTCTTGATCATAATCACAATGAACTACATCACATGATTACTAGCCTCTTTGTGTCATAAATTTAAGAAGATTCTTTTTGCTTTGAGCTCTTTAGTCTTCACATTCAGATCAGGTCTAATTTTCACAACTGAAACTCCCCATAGCTCTAATCCCTTTGCAGTTCAGCTGAAAATCCTTCTTTCTTTATCTAACTGAAGTAGCTTTGCCTCACTCTGAAGTAAAGAAAATTGCAAAGATCTTTCTTCTAGCTTCAGCTCTGGGGCATCTCTTTAAGCATCTTTTAAGTTGGTGCTCTTTCCTTACTGTATTTTCTTTTCAAATTTTCTGATGGAACAAATATAGTGTTCATTTGACATCTGAGGGCATGGAAACATCAAGATTAAAACAGACATGACAAACCAGACCAAAAATTTCCCACCACCCTCCTCTTCCTCTAAATTGAGCAGAGCTCATACAACAGGCAGGAAGGGGTAAAATAGCTTGGGAGACCAAGGCAGCTGGTCTCATCAGACAACCGCACCCAGCTGTTTTGTATATGGGACAGGAAGAGGAAATTAGAAGCTAGAGTAGGAGGATAATTCCCTGGTCAGAAGCTTAATGTGAAAAGACTGTTGTATTAAAGGCTATATTTGTTTGTACTACATAAAGATTTGAACAAATACAAAATACTATCACTGCTGGATGGAAAAAAGGGGAAAGCATTTTTACTTATTTTTCCTGTGGCTTGTGCCTTTTCCTTACTGTGACACTTTTCCTTTGAGTGTGTATTACCAAGATACCAAAATTTGAAACTGATTTTGTTGGATTTACCTTTCCAATTTTTTGCCCAGTTCTTATGCGTTTTCCCTTAAGCAGTCATTTGTCATAGCCTGCAGATTATGAAAATTAATATATTTTCTAATTCCTGTGAAGGTTTCAGCCTTAACTTTGCGCCAATTTAAATAGTTCTCCCAATGTAAACTTTACCCACAGGATCACATAGCACGCTTGCTCTCCAAAATACTTGTATTAAATTTCTGCGGTCTATCAAACAGCTGGTTTGGACTAGTAAAGGTCACTGGAGCATGCAGGGATTTCTATCTTTCAGTTTGTGCAGCACTTTTGGAAAATACTGTAGCTAGATTTAACTTTTAAACTCACATGGTATCAGAAGAAGCAACAAGAAGGAAATACTTGTTTCTCCCTGCCCTTACTACCTGAATAAAAGATCAGTTTTTCTATTAGAGGGGTAACATCTTTCTTTTAATACCTAAGTAAACTCAACAATTTAAGGCAAGAAGCCCTGCTCATAAGGATAGAGAGGAATACTGACTCTCCTGCCTTTCTACAGTTTTTGATTACATAATTCTTTTCATTAGGCATGGTTTGTATTACAAGCAATACACAACATGGCTTAGAATTGTCAATCTTGTAATAATATGCACCAGAACTGCTTGTAAGATGAAGCAAATTCATTTACAAACCTCATCAAAATCTCTGTTTTCATTCTTATTTTTCCTTTCCTGAATAAAAAGATACAGTCCATGTTGCACTTTCTATGAATCAATGGAGATAATCAAATCATACTCTACACACTTGAAATAAAAACTAGGCCAAAAATCAATATGGAAATTAGTACAATGTATCTAGAAATTTACCATTCCTGCATAAAAAATTACAGTAACAGAATAAAAAAGACTCATATAATGACTGCAAATCTATTCCATGGATTCATAGTTTTCCTTTCCATCACATACTATTACTTTTAAAAATGAAAAGTTTAATTTATTGTGTTTTGTTACTAAACTCTTGCATAATGTGTCCATTGCATAATTACATAGTTTTAATGCCAAGACCACTATTTTCACCTGGTTCTCATAATCATTGTCTGTTCAGTGGGTGTAAATTACTATATATTTTCTTTTATCATCTTTAAAAATCAAAGTGTAAGGAAAAAGAATTATTGTTGTTGATACATCTCAGTTTTTTTTGATAGTGGATATTGCTAGAATGTCTTCTGTTCACACCGTTTGTGGAATGGGGTTTTCTTCAGTTTCAAGTGCCATCTGTATTGATGATGCTTCTTTCAAGTTTGGGAATAACAAACTGAAGACTAAGTGGCTCTAGTTGTCTATAGAAGTCTCTTACTGCAAACACCTCACAGTTCTGATGGCATTCTACCTTCTATAGAAAGAAGTAGGCATATGGTAACTTGATTTAAAGTAAAGTGAGCCCTGTGCATGGAATTCTAATAATTTCCTGTCAGTGTTAGATATTGTTGTTTACAGATATGCCAATTCTTTTTTCCTACAACATCACTACAATGCCAATGTAATGCATTACTTCCAAGTGTTTGGCATCCCTGGAATATAAATGAAGTATGTGAACTGCAAATGAGGTTTTCTTCACACAAAAAGAATTGGATTCTGAGAGTAACCCCACTGAAACCACTCGAATGACTTGCTTTTTCAGAATTCTGGAAGCTGACATATATAGCAGAATCTCACATGAAATATTCTTTAGATTATTTATCCTTGATGAATACACACTGAATATAGGAAAAGGAAGAAAACTCATGACAGTCATTTTGGCCATAGATGCCTGTTGTGATATTAAAATAGGTACTTGCATTGATTCGTGTGTACGTAAATACGAAGACTTAAAACCTGAACCAGTGTTCTCAAACGTGTCTTTACGGACCACCTAGTGGACAAGCAGCTTTATGCAACAGCATCTCTGCAGCGTCACACACCTCCCCCCGCGAAAAACAGTGTAAATCCATACGGGCGTGGGAAGGGGAGAGGAAGAAATGCATTCAATTACATCTTTGTTGCAAACTTCTAAATAATTTTTATCTTCTTTTGGCAAATGTCAGTATAGAAAGAGAATTTATTTGTTCAAATAGATATATTAAAAAAAAAAATTAGTATGTTGACTTTTCTATGTTGCTCTCTTTTATTTTTCTTTTCTTTCTTTCTTTTTTTAAATGTGGAAAAAGACAGGAAAAGATGAGCTATTTAATGAAAAATGTAGCAAATTGTTATTCTATTAGATGTAGGTGTATAAAATTCGGTAAAAACCCTGCTTAGTTCTTACAGAACCTGCATTCCAGGCAGCCATGTGTTGTATCTTCAGTCTACAAACAAGGGTAAATTGTAAAGTGGAAGAAAACAGCATCTATATTAAAAACTAATGATGTAAAAAATGTCTTCAGTAATAATAATCTAAAATGTGAGTAACCTCAGACATGCTGCCTTCCTCCATTATGGAAATTTAAAAATATATTTTCTCAATTCAACTGTATTCCACACAGTTAGCAATACCTACTCACCCTATTACATAAAGCATACCTTGTCATGTGCAATGTGGAGCTATTGTCTACACAGTAAAGAATAAAGATGTATTTGTTTGTCTTTATAACAGGATTTCCTCAATTTATCTTCATTCAGATTTGTTAAATATTCATTTATTCATTGCAGAATCTTGTGTATTCCTGTACTCTGCACTCAGAGAAAGTGTTAATAAGGAATCTTAACTACAAACCGTATTTTTAGTCATTTGGTTGTTTCTAAATACACCAGGAAGCACTTAAATATACACTAACTATACTAGGAAGATGGAGGGATTTTTTCCTCTTGTCCTTTCTATCACTGGGACAAAACAATGATAAAAATAATAAAAAAGGGTTTGATGCTTTGTGTTACTTAGTTTGCTGGTTTACACATTCTGTGATAAGGCCATTACTGTGCAGCAGGAATGGAAATTAATTTTAATGTAGCTTGTTCTATAGAATTAAATTATTATTCCTCATTATTGCTTACAAAATGAAACCTCCCTATTTCAAGGACCCTCTCTATGCCCCTTATATAACCCAGGGCCAACCAGTTCAGGTTACATGGTGTCATGCAAATTCATACAGAACAAGTTATTTCTGTGAAAAATTCTACTGCTGGAGAAGCAAAAGACAGAAGGAAAAAAGGTGGCCATCATGTTTGAAGCTGGAGTCCTTGTGTGAGTGGAAAACACATGCTTTAGCAGCTACCTCTTTGTAGAAGCTGAAACGGGCCTGTTCTGGCTGGTAGGCAATTTAGAATTTGAACGTGTTTGCTTATGTCAGGAAAACTCTCAAAACATTAATGTGAGGAGGGAGTTAGGGTCAGAACTGTGCCACAAACATGCATCTCATCAGATTTTAGACATGGCACTGATTCCTATTAAAATCCTAGTACTCCTCTGCTGTCTTACATATGGCCTTAGTTCTCTAAGGAGGTCTGTCTGCTTCAGCCTGAGTGCTCTTTCATGTTGGGATTATGTCACATAACCAGGACAACTCAGAGTTACTGATTAATCTGAACCCTCAGTAATGGGAGGGAGAGAGGGAATGGCCCAGACTATTTGAGCCCTCTTGAGTGGACTGGTAAGGCATGCAGGACCTTTTGTCAGCTGCCACTTGTGAACCTCTCCCATGAGGTCCTCAACTCCCCTTTGTCCTTGTGGTCTTGGCTCAATGAAGATTTGGGTAGATGGTTTCAAGGATAAGGAAGGTTGGGTTTCTGCCTTTCTACACACTGGATTTGATCTGCGCATTTAGAAAAGCAGGTGTCACACTGTAAATTTTGGAAAAAATATTTTATTCAAACAACATCTAGAATTCCTTCCCACTTACTTGAAACACAGAGCCAGTAGATGAGAACCAGGAATGAAAATAATTATAAATATCTCAGAATAGCTGCACTGAACACAAACTGAATAAAATGGAAAAACAAGCAAGTAACATAGACTGTTTGAAGTCTACTTGATTCTGTAAGTATTTCTGAATGAATGAACTCCAATTGTTCAGGAACATGGGTGAAGCCAAGACCTTTGCCATGCCTAAGTAACACACATGAAATTATCAGGAGGGGATTTGAAAGTTAGGTGTAAAGCATCTTGAAAAACTTTCCCAATGCCCAGAGTCTGAGTTAATTTGATCCCTCTGGTAAGTCTCCTGAGCTACTGAACTTATGCAGAGGACTGTCTGAGTTGCTCAAGCCTCCCCCCATCCCCCTGAGTCATTCCAGGGGCCAGAACACTGCTTGGACTCCACAGCACCTCCATCTAGAACCCATGCTTCTCAGCACACATACCATGCACTGGAGTTGGGAAGATCTCTACAAAGCTTATTCCACATTCTCCACATCAAAAGAATCCCTTTGCTGCAGAAATGGGACTTTTATGACTCCTTTCTGCTACATTAAAGGGACTGTATTGAGTCCCTTTGCCATTTGAGCAAGAGATTTCCTTCTTGTATTCTTACTTGGGGTTAAGCAAGCAGCTTATTTTTATATGGCCCTCAAAACCAGCTTGAAGGCACCAGAAAATCAGCTGCAGCAAGCTGTGTTCTGCTACCAGCAGCAAAACAGAGGGAGACTTCAACATCTGTGATTTCATTTAGAACAACTGTGCCTAGGACAATTACAACTGCTGGCTGACAGGCACAGAAATCTCCTTTGCCTGCTCAAATTCAGTTCAGCAGTCCAAGGAGGACTGATAAGTGTAATTATCTGATGGTCACCCACATAAAAGAAGTGTGCAACTCTTAACAGAGATTCTTCTCCACTTGGACTGCTGTCACCATCACCAGTACACCCTACTGGCTGTGTTAGCAGAGGAGAACATCCCTGCCACAAGTGGTGGATAATTTTCTTCAGGATGGACACACCTTGGGTGTATATTCATGATGCTGCTGTTCATGATTTATTTATTCTATCCATAAATTCACAAAAAGGATTGGAATTAACACTTCTAAGAAAGAGAATGACTCCCTGATGAACTCTAGTAGAGAAACACACATTCTTGGGAGTGAGGAGTGGCTTCAATATGTTCTCTTTTGTTCTTTATGTCTTTATTGATGTCAGGCTATAATACGAACTGCACACAGCAGGTTTTGGGACCTGACACCTTTCCTGTAGCAGGGTTTAGAATGTCCATAAAACATGAAATTGCTCTTTCCTAAATCAAGGAAATTAGTAAAGCTGTTAAATGTGGTAGATTAGGCAACATATACAATGAAGAAAAACCTTGCATTCATTAATTCCTTCTGGTACTCATTTGATGTCTTTCCCAAGACCTGTCAGAGCTCTCTCCACTTTCTGATTCGTGTTAAGCAGCAAAGACACTCAGTCTAGCTGCCAACAGCTTTTAGCAAAGATTACCAGGCTGGTGTTTACCAACTCCAGCTTAACAGGTTGTTTTCGTTCTTTAACAAAGACATTTTTGACTTACGGATATTCTAGCTAAATTCCAGCTGGAACTGGCAAATTTCATACTTTGGATGAGAAGTGCATGGGTGAAACCATGAGAGATGACTTAAGCCTGTCTAGAAATGATTGTTCCTACATACTTGTCAGTGCTCTGCTGCCAGGGTAGACTGTACCAAGTGTGTGTGCCTCGGTGTGTGTATGAGGAGGAAACACACAACTGCCTCCCAATCTGTCCCTGCTGCTCTACTCTCATAGACTGCCAATGTTTCTGGCATCAGTGCTGCCAGTAGTCTTGGGTGTACATTTGTCATCTGAACTGTAAAATTTTAAAGCTGAATTTACACAGCACTCTTCTGTGACAAAAAGAGCTACAAAGGTCCCCTCAGTCCAAAGGGGATTTGCAGTTCTCTTGAAATATCTCGTTTTATCAGAGACACAGGATTCCTCTCCCTGTAAATTCAGGTAAAGTGCCATAGTCAGCTCTTTTGGAAAGTTCATGGACTAAGCAAAAAAGGAGATGGGCACAAAAGGAACATGTTCTTGTTTATACTGTAGCAACAAACTGGCACCAGTTCCTTTTACAACTTGCTAAGGCATCACAGAGCAGCAGTCCTGTGATGTCTGGCTTGTGGCAGCTGTAGCTGTGTAACAGCCTTCCAGGGCATGAATGAGGGGCTGCATTCTGTTCCTCTCCACCTCAATTTTAGAAGAAGGAACAGTGTAAATCCAAGGACCTTTCCCATTCCTGCCCTTTAATGGTGGCAGCAACCCCAGAGAAAAAAATCCCACATTGAGAAGGTGGAAGCCTGTCTCAAAATGCTGCTTGAGCTGAACCTGGATTTGCTGTGGGTGTTCAGTAATTTTCACAGAATCACAGAATATCAGAAAAAGACAGTGTCCAATTCTTCCACATGCCCTCATTCAGACTGAGTAATTTTCCTGTAACAGCCAAAAAGCTTGATTCTGTGCTGCTTTACATTGAGTCTGCCTTTTAAAATCTACAGCTTGTGTCAGAGTTGTACTGGGTCCTTTACTTGCCTAAGGCATTGGGAATCTTTCACCTTTGCACACAGCTGCCATGACAATTCATTCCTATTACCAGCTTCTCATCTCCTAATTTACATTTTTCTTCACCTTCTTTTATTAAGTGTTCAGACTACTCCTGCACACGGGAGTGGTTTCAAGTGGTAGTGCCATAGTGATCCACCTGAAAGGCTCCTTTCACTGCGATTCTGAAGAGAGATGGCCAAGAGTGTCACATGGTGCTGTGATGAACCCACCCTTGTGCTGCTGGGGGCACTGTCCTTGGCTCCCTTTCAGTGGAGGGGAATGTCACCCTGTCACCTGGGGCTGCCCTGGGGATGGCAAACATCTGCCTGGGACCCTGCAATGCCATCAAACATGTACATGAACAGCATAGCCAAAACCCACCTCCAGCGCCCAAATTCAGGAATAAAGTGGAAGAAGGCCAAAGTTACACAATGAAAAATGTCCCTCAAGGGGACATCCCTAAGAAGGGACCAAGAAAGGGTGTCCTTTTTCCAAGCCCCTTCTGCCGGAGCGAGTGCCACTCTGGGCAGGCCCGCACCCCCACACGGGCTGCTTATGTATTTGTATATTTTGCCCAACAAAAATATGTTTACATTTGGGTGTCCCTAGCAATGAAAACACAATCTAGAAAAAATCACAGTATTTGCTCAACTGTCTGATTAGCTGTTTATTTATAAAACAATTAAAAAACTACTCTGAAATACTGCTTGAAAAAATAACAAGAACTGCTGTATTTGAATTGAACACTCTGAATACATAACAAGTTTCATATTCCAAATAGAAGATTTTGCATAAATGCAATACCTGAAAGGGCCCTGAAGCAGTGCACATTTCAGGTTTGCATTAAATGTGGGCCTGACCCTGTTTCTGTGATATAAAATACAATAATTGTCTTTCATGCCTATCAAAGACCAGTGCTATAATACAAGTTGACCAAATGAATCAGGTCAGGGACAATAACCAGTGAATGCTGATGGCTCTGCAGAGGATATGAAGAGGATGTATGAAAGAAAATTAAAGGATCGCTTATATAGCAATTACTGTAAAAAATACACATCCGCAATTTCCAAGAAGCTCAGAATCCTCATGAAGTTCAATACCAGCTCTCACCCTTATTCTGGGATGAAATGGACTTGAGAGCACTGAGTTTCCCTGAGGAGTTTGCTTTGCTATGTCACTCTCCATTCCTACAAGTCCCCAGTGTCCAGTGCAGCTAATTTTGGTTTCAATTTTCTATTGGAAAAAGTGTCCTCAGGTGGCAGCTCCATGCACACTCTCGAACTTGGTTGCTCTAAATATGGATGAGACTCTGACTCTGGGTGCTTTTCAGTAAGTTCTTTATTAATTTATGCCATTTCCTACAAAGTATTAAGGTAGCAACTTTGTTGCCATTAGCTGCACAACGTTTACTGATACGCTGAAGACTTCACTTGCGTTTTTAGTTTATATCTTCCCATGCATGTCCTGACAGTGGCTCTATACACATTTTCCCTGGTCTGACACCTCCCTTGCTGCCTATTGCTCGTGTCAGAACAAACACAATTGCCTTTGGATGAGGTGTTCTTACAAATTATAATTTTTAAAAAATTAAATAATTATTGTACCGTTTCACTGAGTTTTTGTCCCAAACCACAACCCCTAAGCCTTACCAGTGACCCACCCCAAATGGCTCTGTAGCAAACTGTCACAAACTTTTGCAACCAACTTTTGCAACCAACTCTAACGTTCCAGTACTGCAGCACAAGGATGTTAATGGAAGGGGATGATGGAGTCCATCACTACACATGGTGAATCCATGACTGATTTTTAAAACAGTCTCTTCTTACAACATCGGTGTGAAAAACTGTAGCCCATATCTTGGTCACTTGGTCATGGGGTGTGCAGTCTTCACTGTCTGTGTGGTTCACAATTAGCTGTCTTCACCTAGAGTTAAAGGAAAGCTGTTACAAGTACAGAAAATCACAGGCAGAAATAAAACCAGCTTGTCTTCCTTTTACTTGCAGGGAGAAGAGAGTTCACTCTATTTCAGTAAATTTGCATGTGTGGGCAGCTGCTCATTTCTCCATTGCTTCGGGTGGAATGCTTTCTTAATTCCCTTTAACTTGCGTAACCATGGCTATTTGAGCTCAAATATCAGTGTCTTTACACACTTTGGTTTCACCAGGATTAAGGAACCCACCACTGCTAGAAGACCTGAGGGGTGACACTGCAGTTAACGTGCTGCAGCCCTGCTCTGTTCCATGCCTGGTGCCCAGGCCAGTGCACAGCAGAGCATCACAGGGACCCTCGCAGGCTCAGTGAAGCCCAGCTCTGTGGCAGGGTGCCCTCACCCAGTGTGTGACGCTAACACCGAGACCGCCCCTCAGTGCTAATCCCCCCTCCTACATCTCCTACAGCTCCTCCTCAGCCAAGAGCCAGATCCAGCCTTGCTGTCGATGCTAAAGTATAACAGTGTCTAGTTCTAGGTAACTGGTGTTAGCTTTTTAGAAACTATTTTAGTACTATGGGACTTGAGCATCTAGTTGCTACTGTAACTGGATAATAAGAGACAACAATGACACAGCTGAGTGCTTGAATTATAGGAATTATTTCAGAACAGTAGGACAGAAATGGCCCTCTTCTCAGCCCCTCCAGTTTATTGAAACTGGTTGTCTTTTCTGGTTTTCCTTACTACACAATAACCACTATTTACATCTAATTTATTGTAAGCACATGTTGAGTAATAGACCATCTAGCTTTTGGAGCTTCTATTTTCAGTTACATTGTACCACTGCTGAATAAGAAATGCAACGGCTGAAATTTGTTTTCAATGGTATGTTGATTAAAAACTGCTTGAGTTTAAAATGTCCAACCATCTAAAATGAAAACCCTTCACATGCTTCATATCCCCAGCCAGCTAGAGAGTTTATTTCCTACACTGTATAAATAATGGATTTTGCTGTTGATATGTATCCATCATCAAACTAGGTTAAATTCTCAGTTGGAAGTGTGAATTGTCTTGCAGGGAAGCTAACTAGCTGGAACTAATTTTGAAATGAGTATAGTGCATAATTATGGTAACCTAGTGTACAGGGACTGATCCACCTGAATCAGTCATAGGCAATGTAGAAAAGCATGAATAAAAATTACACTGAAAATGTAGCTGCCTGCTTATAAACGAAATCCATTTTTGTTTAGGGATTTAAATCTCTTTACCTAGCAGTAAGCAAGTGCCAAAGTTGAATATATTTCACACTAGGTTTTTCGGTGAATGCTTCAAGTATAACCATTGGCAACAGTTTATGGATAATTTTGCCTCTGGAGAGAGGGAAAAGACATCTACAGAAAAAATGAAAATATTTAAACGAACTTCATGATTTTAAAATTGACTTTGCCTTTAAATGTTTTAGATTTCCAGTAACAAGTAAGGACATAGGAAAAAAAGAAAGCAGCCATGTTAATTTCCATGATGGGAAAGCTTCTGGTAGAAAGGAGTTTGCCAACAGAAGGATTCAGCAAGGATGAACTGAGTGGGTGAAGCATTGGAAGGAAATTGGTGAAAGACATGGAAGGAAGTATGAACAGGGGGATTAAATACAGAGAGACTTACCATTTGTGCTGGAGTCTGAGGATATCTGAACTAGAGAGGGACTGGGGGAAGGGATGAGGCCTTTGAACACAGAGAAATTTATGGACCTCTGAAAGCAGAGATAAAGATAAGGCCTTTCAGAGATGGCTGAAGATGAAAGACTCACAATTAATCTAACTTTGGGAGATATATCTAGCTAAGGGAGCTGTAAGATTTAAAACTTCTGTTGCTGCTGCATGACACGTGTTGTGGTGTTGTGTCTCCCTGGGTAACACCCTGTGGCTGGACAAAGGAGGATTCCAATTACCTTCCCGCTGCCTGCCTTGCCAGGCTTATATTGTTTCTCCAGTGTTATCGGCCAACCATGAGCTTCCTGACATAACCAGAGGAGTCAGGCTTTGCTATGCAGTTATTTTTTCACCAAAAGAAGGAAGAAGCACTTGCATATAATATTTACCTTGAATTTAGCTCATCAAGAACCCAACTGAGTCACTGAAAGGCTCTGTGGGTATCAGACTGCTGATTTGTTATTTACATGCAGTGGTAAGACAGGTGCTGAGACTTTCACCATGACCCTCAAGTAGAAAAAGTACTTCTCTAACAGCAGCTATTGTTTATTTCAGTTTGATGAATGCCAGGGTAGCAAGCAGCACCAGGAGAAACACAAATAAGAGTGTAACATCTTTACAAATACAGTAATTTCTCTTATGCCCGAATCATCTTGGAGAAGAGGGAATTGTAGACTGCACCCAGCTCAGCTAAGCTGGAACGGATCAGAGAGGTCACCAAATCCAAACCTTCACAGTTGTGGGCACATAGGTTTCTTAAGAGATTCTTCAAGTCTGTGTTTAAAGCCACAAGTGAAAGCTCCTTGCCTCTTCCACTGAGGAAATTATTCCGCAGATTACCATAATTCATAGTGAGGAAGCATTTATTAATACTCAGAACTTGGTTTTGCCTCTCAGTCACTTTCTGGAGTCTTTGCTGTTCCCAGTGAATCCTACTGAAAAATGCCTTCCCTTCACTGGTGGTCTTCAAATATTTGTAGGCTGTTATCATGTCTCTCATTAATCATTTCTTAGTCAAGCAATTTATATATTTAACTCTTCTAATCACTCCTCATAAATCAGTCCTCTTAGGCTTTGAATCATGTTTGGTGCTCTTCTCTGAACTCTCAAATTTGTCAATATCCAGAAATACATGTAATATTCCAGATGAAGCTGTACCAGCACCATGCAGAAAATGCCTATTTGTTCCTTTCTCAGTGATGTGACACTATTTGCTCTGGCCAATATTGTACTGACTTTTTCATGCCATAGCATGTTACCAATTCATGTCATTTAGCAAGAGCTATCTCCCTACATTTCCTTCATCATCATTATTACGCCTGAGATTTCTCCTTCCTGTTATTCCTTCTCAGATACTGTCCCAGCCTGCATTTTTTCCAAGCTGAGTCTCCTTTGGTTATTTTCTTTCCATTGTTGCCATAAGCCTTAATATAGTTGTAGATTTTAATGTAGTTTTATATAGTTTTATAGTCTTTTGCATTTAAAAAGTAGTTTATAACCCCTGTACCAAATACTTAAGCTATATTTTAACCTCTGTGTCACATTCTTGAAGCCTGTTTCTGTGCTAAGGGGGAGATATTAGGCTGTATTCAGATAGCTATTAGAACATGTTATAGTCAAAATACAATATTGTTTAGTCGTAGTATAGAGATGGGGTTAGAGGGTACTGGAAGAACTCCAAATAGAAGACGTAATGTGATGAAGATGAGGGTGGGGAGAGGAAGGAGTGGTCTTGGGACCACCGACTCAATTCTAAGGGGGTGTTTCTAGGGGGGGGGTTATAGATAGCAGGGGGGTGGGCTAATTAGACATTGGATGTATTTTCTAGATAGGGAAATTAAGTAGAATCATAAATTTGTAGAATTCTGTGATCCCGGGGCGCGCGTCATGGATTGTTATAGCTAAACTCATAGCAAAGGATTTTTCTCTGCCTTGCCCTGTCGTGGAAGTTTTCTTCCTAGGTATTCCAGGCAACACCATGATTCTATCTTCTCTGGGAAAATCTGTTATTTTCTTTGTTTCTTTGTACACTCTCTTTCTGTCTTACAGAGTATATGCAAGTTTCATCAAAGTGCTGTGCACTTTCTTTTCCAGATCATCAATAAAGGAGTCTGACAGACTGTTCCTAGCAGTCATCCACATGGTAGCCAGGAGACGCTTCCCACCACCTTGCTACATTGCAGTTTATTTCCTGTAGTTTCATTACCTCAGCAACTTGAAAGACACATTGAAACAGCCAAGCCAATGTGAATTACTTTTTCAGCTAAGATCCTGTGACATACAACATCGTGCTGCTATTAAAGCTCACCTGCACTTGCAATAGTCCCCTGTCCTTGCTAAGGGCCTTATACCCAAGGCTCACTGCAGCCAGAGTGGCCATTAAGGAACAGAAAGTGGACTTATGAAAGTCTGTCTGCAGTACCCTTGCTGTTGTTTAAGTTGGTAATGTTAATATTTTCCTCTGCTCTAATTTTTCAGTTATTTGGTTTAGGCACAGTGAGCATAAAGGAGTTCAGTTAAATCTTTTAAGTCCTGTATGATGCAGGTTGTCTGGGTTATTTGTTCACGTTTCCTTAATGTGTTTCCCTATATGCCCTTTATCAGTTGTTGCAGTTTCTTTTAAAGGATCCTCTTCCCATACTCCCTTAGTGCTCCAGGCATTTCTTCTTGTTTTTTCCCATTAAGGAAATACTCGACAAGGAACTTCATATCAGAGCCATTACTGAATCTTTTCGTTTATTCTTCTCATGTGTGAAAGGATCAGTTCTCACTAACATTTCTTCCCTTCAAAGAATAATTATAAAAGCCTTTGAAAGAGCCAAGGTCAATCTCCTGGAAATCTTTGGTTAACATGGAATTTTGAAATATGTTTTTTTCAGTTGGTTTGGGAGGGTTGCAGGTTTTGGGGAGGGCTGTCTTTTTGGCAGAAGATGGTTTTTTAGGTGTGTTTATGTTTGACTTGCAATTCTTGATTGATCAAATAGTCAGAAAAGAATAATTTGAATTTTCATACAGTTCCATAATTTCTGTGGGGAAAATGAAATTTTTGTTGTGAACAAACTTGATACCAGTCTTACTGTCCTGAAGCACGTGAATTTACATTATTTGAAATTAGCATAATTGACCTGGATTTCTTATGCCAGACCCTGAAAGTGGATTAGAGTATATCTAGTTTTTCTTCATTTCATCATTTCCATGTATAATTACAGGTAGTGATCTCCAGAATAAGATGAAATTGAGTGATTTTGCACTCTTTAAATTACACAACTAAAAAAATCATTAGAAACGTAGCCTTGGATGACAGTAACTTCTTCAAATAATTGATGAGAGAAGGAGTAGAACATGATAGCTATCAGAAGCGAGTCTTGGCTCTCAACACAAAAAGGAAGTAAGAAACACAGTGAAAGACGAATTTATGTCTCATATGGCCTCCATGACACTTCTTTCAGTTTGAAAGATTTTGGTAAGCGATAAGTAATCAGCATAAATGTCCTGAGGAATAGACAGATATTACTATCTCTCCTAATAAAGACGGGCAAACAAAGTGGTGGCAGTGAGGCAAATCGGCCACATGGTATGAGCAAGACCTATAGTGAGGTAAAAAAAATCTATTTCTTATTCTGTTTACACAACCTACTTTGCCACTGTGATCTGGTGTATGTAAAAAATAATAAGCACAAAAAACCACCAGGAAATAATGTTACATTATTAGGAGAAAGGTGTGAGTCATCTAATAATTCATATTTCTAATACTTAATGTTCTGAGTTATGTTCCTGGATACAGCAATTTTTTGAGATGCTGGTTGGTTCTATCAACAAATAAGTTTAAGTTATTAAGGATATTTTTACCGTGACTAATTTGATTACAGGTAGGGTCTACTCTTTCAGAAGTTCCTTGGAATATGCTATAAGGATTGTGTGAAGCCCCCTGAGATGTGCTAACAGTGCACTGTAGCCAGGTTAATTGACAGAGCCATTGTTTCCCCCCACTGTATTTTGTCCTTTTTCTATACTGCTGAATGCAGCTGAAGTTCAATACTACCTATGCAAAGTCTGCTATTGATTTTAATGTGCTATAAATCCATCGTGCTTATGCTGAATGGCCTCAAAGCAGCACAAGTTTTTTCTGCATGTCATATGATGTTCTGCTACAACCTTGTGCCTTAAACGTGAATCTTATCAAAGATATTGATAAAAATTGTGAAAAGCACCACACCAAGCAAAGTCTCTGGCTTTCTTTTGATTCTATCCTTTTAAACAGAGGAATGTCTAATTTTATATGGAATGCAGTAAATATCAATGTTGAGTTGGAAATAGAATTCAAAGAAAAAAAATCTTGGCTTAGTCAGAGATGAGAAGGAAAGGGATGTCAATTAACAGTATTGGCAGTTGGGAGACTAAATGAAATGAATGGCTGGTTGCAGTCATGTTTTTAGAAAATAGGTGACTTCCTTATAAAACTTTATCATAGTTGGCACTCTTTCTCTTATTGAAAAGAAACAATAGACTGGTCTGGCATGAAGCCTATACTTCATTTTACCTTTAATGGAGATCTCTTCAGATCTAAGTTTTAGGCAGACTCATGAGTTATATTGCAGCAAACTTCCATCTTTATTGCTTGATATGAATGTGAGTTTTATGGAAAACAGGACTCTCAAGCTAACAGCTTTGTGCTCTTATTAAAATCTAAAGCTTTTTTTTTTTTTTAAAAATAATAATTTTTTTTTTTTTTTTTTTTTTTTTTTTTTTAAATGTAGGGCTAGCTGAGTATTGTTTCCTTACAGTGTGCAAGCTTGAGAAATGAAAGCACCTGAAGAGTAGTCTGCATTTAGATGACTAACAGCAAATGTGTGTGGTCTGAAGATGGAGCAGGCACCATTGAAGGGGGCTGGCTGTTTTGCTGGCTGCCTTCACTCAGAATAGGTGTCATGTGGGGCTCCTTCTCCTTTCTCCTGCACAGCTGCTCAGGAGATGCCATTGGTGCCTGCAGTCATAAAGGTTTAATGCCTCCCAGTTGTAGACTGCTTGAACCTCGTGGTTGGTTGGTGCCAGCAGCAATATTTCAGCCTGACCCTCGTTCTCTGCTGGGGTGGGGTTGGTGTTGGCTGCGGGCACTGGGAGCAGCTGGGGGCAGAGTGGGGAGGTTCTGCCCAGCCCCAGCCTAGCAGCACGGCTTTCATGGAGGTGCACCAAGCTGATTTTGTACTTCTGCAGTGGCTCTCCTCTTCTAGCCTTTGCACAGCTGAATATGAGTTGTCTGAATTTATTCTTAGAAAAAAGCTGCTGTTACTTGAAACATGTTCTTCATGCTTTCTGATGTTTTTTCATTACACAGGGGAGGAATGTGGTTATATTAACATCTGATTATCTCTGGTGTTTTGCCTCTGCTGTTGCATTTCTGTGGCTGATGTTTTCCTTTTTTGGGCTGAAACGCTTTTCCCCGCGTTGTGCGGCCCCTGTCCCTCTCTGTGTGCGCTGTAACCCCTGGCAACACCCGGAACCTCGGCACAAACACGATGGATGGCAGCTCCCCACACACTAGCACACGTCTCCGGCGCCCACCCGGCTGTGGACATCACCCTGGGGGGCCGAGTGGCCTGACATGCTCCCTCCCTGGCTGCCAGCAAGCCCTTGTCCCCGGCCGGGCTTTGTTCATTAGCGGCAATGCAGCTAATGAAGTTGCTGTGAACTTCTTCGTGGTTTACAGCATGTGCGATTTTCAGACTCGTCCATCACTGCTTTTATTTTGTTTCAGGGAGTTTTGCTGACATCAGTAGTGACACAATGAGGTCAGCACTGAATTCTTCTGAAGATCTATCCTCTAAGGAATTTGTTTTCCCCCAGTAAACCGGTAAATAAATAAATCTGGTGCTCTATAGTGTTTTAGCTTCTTGAGGCTCTTCAGCTCGGCAATGCTGTGTGACTTTCAGAGAAGACCTGGTTTTGCCTGGTTGGGTAGCTGGGTTGGCAGAGGAGGAGCAAGGTCAGGTCATCTGTCCAAGGGCTTCACCAGGAGAAGAATGGATTTGGGTTGGACCCAGACATGTCCTGGATCTGCAAATCCAACTCAGTGAGAAGTGTTATTTTGCATTTTGTCTTATTCTTCTATATCCAGAATGCCCTGAACAGCAACACTGGTTTCAAATAACGCTTCTGGTAGTGAAGCAAGGAAAAATGGGGTGATCTTAAGCAAGGGGAGGCAGAATTTTCTGTTGTTGTCTGTCTGTGCAGAGACAACTCGAATTAATGGAAACCCCTGGGAGCATTTGAACACAAAATTCAACCCACTGAGTATTTTGCCATCTGCTTTCTTTCGAAAGAAATATTCCAGAGAAAGTTGGGGAAAAGTCATGAGTGCTTTAGAGCACTTTAGCATTGTGATATTATTTCCTGAAGATTTATTGCCTTTTGATGGCAGTCTTTCAGCAGAAACTCATGAGTAGTTATGTTGTGAACGGATTAGGAACTTTTGTGGCTTGTCTTTAATTTACAAATCAGCAAGAGTATATCTCTCTGAGGTGACATGTGATCTTGTGTAATTTACATTATATGACACGACAACTTTCTCCTGTGTGCAAATTGCCCTCCAGGAATGTGACAAAATGGCAGTCACATTTAAACACTGGCTTACAACACAAAATTTAGAGCCAGCTCAAAAGTTTTTTAGACTTGTGAGTGGTCCCATTAGAAGAGAAGAGATCCAAAAGCTGAACTTGAATCAAACTGGAGTATTTTCTGTAATTTCAATTTGTTTGCTCATCTTGTCTTTCAATACAACTTACATTCTTGAAAGGCCTTTTTGTGTTCAGTACTTCTTTGTTTAGAAACACCCTCTCACATATTTAAATCCTTCCATATGTCTACGCACTTTTAATTTCTGTTACATTATTTATTTTGTCTTATTTTCCTTTAGGATCTGAACAGTATGTTAAATATGCATATATTTTCCTATTTGTGCCTGGTAAGAGCAGATTTCTAAAATAATTTCATAGATCTAGATTTACTGTGAGGTTCTGTTTTGAAAGGAGTTATTCTCCTGATTAAAATACAACCATCGTATCAATTTAATATTCAGTCTAACTCTCTGAATCTTATGTTTATGGCTAAGGATCAAGTCAATAAGGCTTTATGACTTTGTCACAGAAGAGTCCTTTCCTCATTCAAGGAATAAATCCCAGGCCACACAGAAACCCATTATGTATTCTTGATATGTAAACCATTCCAGAATAAAATTTAATAACAGTAATGAAACTAAATCAACATGACAAATTTCAAATAATGCAGTGGAACATTTTTTTTTTATCCTCCAGCTGTTAAGACTAACTGAAATGGCAGAATCACAATGTGCAAAGTCCTACAGAAAAACATCATGGATTTTGCTGCTGCTGCTGCAACAAGAAATAACCTTTATCAAAAAACATCTGCTGAGTTCCCTTTGCAATCACTGGCAGCTGAGACCAGCGCACAGTAAATTACCCTCACTGTTCCATCAGCTCTCTTCTTTATTCCTCTGATACAGTGTGCAGTGCACCACCAGTAGTTGTTAGAATATTTGTGCTGCATGTATGTTTGATCTTATATTTTTAAATTAAGGGGTAAACAATAACAGGGAAGAGTCTACATGCATAAGGTTTCTGTTTAGGGCTCGTAGCTCTTGCATATGTTTTAAAGGAGATGAAAACTAGATTTAAGGGATGTCAGTCTTATTTTAGTTGAGAAGATAACCTGCCTCAGATTCTATGGCAGGGAACACTGTCTGGATAATAAATAAATACTTCTGGCCACATTTCTGATTGATTCAAAGCAGTGTATAGTTTGGACCTGGCCTAGTTGCTAAGTGTCTTCTTGTCTATTGTTGGAAATTTTCTGAAAGCTGTAGATCTCCATTGGCATACAGGACTGGAGAGTGAGCTAACAAAGGCTATGTTAACTAAGAAATCATGTTTCCAGAGCTGTGGAGTTGCTGACATGATGGATGTAGCTGCAGTGTCAGGTAGGGCCCCGCTTAGCCCCCTCTTCAGTGGCTCGTGAGACTTTGGAAGGCCTCATGCATTGGTTGCATGTCAGGACTTCCTATGGAGAAGTAAAGTCAATTCCAGTTTGAAAGGCCCAAGAAAAAGTGCAAATTAAATCACACCTTTTTACTGTGCGGTCCAATAGCTGCTTCACATAAAGCCTGGCTGCTGTTGCAGAGGGCTAGTACTCGTGGTTGTGTCTGCACCACCCACGGGGACCGTGAGAGTATGGAGAAATCAGATCCTCTGAAAGTAAACCAGTCATGGTGTAGGCAGAACCATGATTAATAAACAAATAAATAGATATGTAAAGAGGTTATGGTGGGGACCTTATCTATGTGTCCACCCTGTGCCCATCACTCTGGCAGCTCTTGGTCCTCTGGAAAGGGACTGCAGAAGGCAAGAGCAGCACGGGGCCGAACGGCCAAGGCGTGTGGTGCTGGTGGATCTGCAGCTGTGGGAAGGGGACACACGGTTTACGTGCTCTTCAGCGGGATGACAATAGTCTGTTCCTTCCTTGAAGGGAAGTGGACAAGGTGGGCCTGCCTCAGGGAGGGTTCTGCATGTGGAGCAGACTGTTCCCCACGGGCATTTACCCTTCCTGTTTATGCATTACTCCCATCAGCATGACATGAAAAACAATTCGGATCCTGATAGCATTTTAATATATATGGTCTGCAACTGTAAAGGGCTATTCCCTACTTATATAATTCAGTATTTTTTAATTGCTTAATGTACATTTGTCTCTTTGGAGCCTTCAGCTTGTTGTGCTTGCAGAGCTATTTATATTCTGTCTTGTCTTGGGACTACTTTCAGAACACTTGGCATTCAACCTTTCCAAAGAAAAGTCTTTAAGCTCTGGAAGCAGACAATAAAAATCTAGAAGGCACACAACACAACAAATAATACTATTTGCATCAAATCCTATTAATTATTTTTAAATATCTTTCAGCTCAATTACAGAGGAAACTATTGGCCTCTTGGCTTAGAATAAAAGCAGAGAGGCTGCATTATGTGCTGTGGTTGTAAGCATTCCCCTGAGCTCTGATGGGAATGGAGAACAGGCTTGTGTTCACTGCCCTCACTCTGTACATAAGGTCAATGTATCAGAAAATAGCCAGTCAAGCAGCTAGTTTCAAGAGCTTTCATGCACTGGTTATGAATTTTATTGTTAATTTTCCTTTTAAGCTTGACATTAATCTCTTATTGAATTATGCACACAACTCAAAGATTCTTTTTTCTTTATATATATAAGAAGGATTAAAATACTCCCGAACTGACTACTCACTTCACACAAATATTAAGCAATGGACTCAAATGTATGACAGGATGGGAATCCTCTATCTGGGATTTCACAAGGGGATAGGGAGTCACGTGTTGTCACAGTGGTATGTTTTCTCATAAAACCGATGAGTCATTGCAACCAAAACGATTTCAAGGAAGGGCCACAGTTTCAAAATTGTTTGATTTAGAAAGTAGTGGGAATTTTTTTTTATTTTTAAAGGATTTGTATCAGCATTTTCTTAATGGAAACAAAAATTGTTTGAGGTTTCCTTTGAAACTCAGGCTAACTCAATACAAACTTAAATGGTCAGAAGGAAATATTTTGAAATTAATATTTTAACATGAATAAGGAAGTTTGATTCACTGTCACCCATTTTATCGTCTATTTTGATATCTCATGTTTTTCTAACACAAGGAAGCCTTTCTTAAGTAGCTCATAGTTATATAGACTTTGAGACAAATTTATTTGGAGTAGATAATCTGACTGTATTTTGAGCAAGGTCTCCTATAACTGACCACAAAGTAACAGACATTTGTTACTCACATTGCCTCTTTCCTGGATTGGCTTCAAGATAGCCCACATGTCCTATTTGCATGTTACCCATCCCTGAATGATATTTTGGAAAAAATTAATTCTAAGTGTATCCGTTTGGGATGTTCAGAACATGCTGGATTTGTTACACCATCTCTTGGTTAGAATAAGCTGAAAAGATGCTGTCCAGGTCACCTGCTTTCACTAGATAAGTATCTGTTTTGGGAGACGAAAAGGGTAGTAGCTGAAGTAATGTATACTGCATAGTTGGTAATCTATGAAAAGGTTGTTTTTAACTGTCTTGAAACACATATACATCTTCAAAAATATGCTTGAAATGAGAACAAATCACATGTGTGATGTGCCAGTGTTGGCACAGTCTAACGTAGCTATTTTTCAAATTCTGCTTTCCTGCTTGCTGGTAACTGGTATTCACTCAAACTCGTATTGCAGTGCCGATACAATGCAAAATAAGCTGTGTACAGGTGTGGTGACCTAACTGGTGACTGGCGTTCTGTCTGAAGTATAACATGCTCTGGTGAGCTGAGGAATATAAAATTTCATTGTATATTTTGCAATCCTTTTTATAGCCCATCGCTTTGGTTTTATTAATCTTATTTCAATTTCCATGCCATAAATACACAGGAAGGCAGGGCTGTGCTTTCAAGAGATTGTCTGAGAGCTTTCCCATGCAACAGGAACCACCAAACCCCTGACCCAGTCACAGAATACTTGTGGTAGGGGCTGCCTGTGACTATGATTTCTGACCAGGGCAAAAGTTGTCCAAAGTCCCTCAGCTTAAACTGCAGGGTATTTAATTCAGTTCTGGACAAGCCTCATTTAAATCTTGGTTTCCAAAGAGGCAGGACAGGAAAGGTGGGTTGAAGGGAACTGTGTCAGGGGGAAGAGGGCATGACAACCCTGCCTGATAGACCATCAAAGAAGGATCATGCTCAAAAGTAAACGTTCTCAAGTATTCCTCTAGCTATGAACTATGAGGCCAGCAAAGTCAGGCATTGATTCCTGGACTCATCCATTGCTGCTCTATATAATATATAGGTTTGACTTTAAAATTAACTTTGTCTCTAAGTGCTGTGCTGAAATAGGGCCTGCAAATTACTGAATAGTAAGAAGTGTTTTATAATTTGCACTTAAAGTTGTGACAGTTAAAACCTTCATTTATTTCCTTGTTACATAACAGTGAGGCCACGTACATAATAAAGGCTAGAAAAATCCTCATTATAGGATTACTTATATAACTTTTCTATCAATTTCCCTGTAAGTATAGGTAAGAGTTACCCTCTTGTGACAGCCATGACTAAGAGGACAGATTTGTTGCAATGTGTGAGCTGCTTTGCAGGTACCATAGCAAACCTGAATAATTTAGTAGGCTCTGCCAATATTCAACCTTTCCTTCACTGACCTTCTCTGGAGAAAATCAGGATTTCTGACTACATGTTCTCGTTTTTGAAAAATCCAGAGTAATAGATTTTTAAAATCCCCAAACATTGTTACTCTTGTTAAAATATTCATTAAAGAATGGCTTGAGGTTTTTTCATAATTATACCGTTATTAATCTTTGAACTATTTTGAATGGATGTGGCTTTATTGTTCTTTAACCAACTGAGCTTATAATTCTTCTGCTATATTTGTGCTTGGTCAGGCATGACATATTGTACCACACTAAAATTTGATTTTTTTTTCATTCTGTTATTAAGGGTCTAGTGATTTTTTTTTTTCAAATAAAAAAATCAAGAATCCTACATAATGTTCTGTGGTTAATTCTTAAAGTACAGAGGAGAATTAGCACGTGGTGGTAAAGATCTAATATCCTGCAAAAACAAGAATATGAAATAATGAAGGAAAATTAGTGTTCCTTGCTTACAACCTTCTAAAACAAGATGTTAAATAATCATTAAAAACATAAAGGGAAGTGAATAAATTTGTGGTTGACATTTACATACAGTTGCCTCAGGAATGAATATATGCAGTCTAATGTAATTATATAAATTATAATTATTTTTTCTATTATTGCCATAATAACAGTACACAATTTGAAGTGGACTGCAGTTCTGGAGAACTTTCTTTTCCTATTTTCACTTTAGAGAACACTAGCACTACTGTAGCAGTCAAATTTGCAGCAATGACAAAGCAGCTGGGCATTTTCAACATCACTGTAAATGCCTGTATCTCTGATAACCTGCTTTTAGGTGCTCATAAAATCGCAGGGTTCTGCAGTCACACAGAACCCCCTAGAGGCTGCTGAACAAATTATCACGGGTGGTGGTAGGTGCTCAAAAAAATCAGTTGCTTCCAATTGTCGTAAGAATTTAACATCCTGTTTTTGTCTTTCTGCAACCTCGGTTCACTCAGTAGATGCATTCCTGCATGTTTTTAACAGGATGCAACTGCCATTTCCTTATTTTGTACGGCTATTTTTATTAGATTACAATTACTTTACATTATGATTGATTGAAAGCTAAAACTCAACTATTCATTTGATGTTCATATAGTCAAAAAAATTTCTTTGAAGTTAGAATTCTTTAAAACAAAATATTTCCCCTCAATTTCACATGCAGTTTGCTAAATTAACAAACAGACGCTCTAGTACAGAAGAGTGCTTATTGTTTGTGTTCTGTTTATGCTCAATCTCTATTGCTTTGCATGAATTGAGCTCATGTCAGAAAGGGATGAAATCACTTGAAACTGTGTAAAAAAATTTGCTTTGTTAAAAAGACATGCTTGCTTTAAAGACTACATAATGCATTGTATGCACACCTCATTTATTACTCCATGCTTTTCTGCTGCTGTAAAACTGTCAAAACAAATTGTGCTAGCAAAAATTTTCTCAGTTTCTTAGTAAAGCTAAATGAAATCAAATATAAAGTTTGTGATACATTAAATCACAAATATAAATATATTCTTTACAGCCAGCTGTTATGTCTAAATGTGCACATTTTAAAATGGAAACATTTATCCAACGTGCTGATTAGCAATTTCAGTTCTGAAAAGCCTGATTACATTTAAGATGCAAAAGATTAAAATGACTAAACAGATAATGTTAATAGTTCATCTTCCTTGATGGGTTTATATGTTTAAAATCACAAAAGTTACACCAGAACTTCTTGCATTGTAAACTCACCAGAAATAGTATGGTTGTAATGTATCTCACCGCAAGCTGTAATTTCTTATGGCCAGTGTTTGAAGGAAAGATTCTGGCTGAGAATGCCTGTCTGTGCTTCTTTTATGATATTTACATACACACACATCTAATTTAAGCTACAAAACTACATAATAAATGGTTGCACTAAAAATGCCTGAAAAGAATAATGAACAGTTATCTAAATTACTAGTAGAACTCTAACTCTTGTAGAAGTTCATGTTTGCTGCTAATAACTAATTTTTCAACTCTTCTTCTGCTCTGTGAATACAATTAATTAAAAGGAAAAAAAAGTGTGGGTTTACATTTTATCTAATCCAGTCCTGTGTTATAGCTTTAGTCTCCCATTTTTGTTATCTATTTCTTATACATTTGAACATGCAAATGCAGAGGTAAAAATATTACTAGCCTGTTTTTATACATTGACAATCAATGGTTCAAAAGTTCATGTAATACCATATGTCCTAATAATATTTATCTAAATCTGAAATAATATGGAACTGTCAAATAGGATCCCACATGGTAACAAATGATGGAATGCAGGGGAACTCTTAGATTTAGCCTTTTCTTTTTTGTCCAACAAGCTAATGCAATAAGACTAATAATAAAAGGTTGTGCAGTAGGCCAAAAGTCTGTGACAGATAAAAAAGAAATGTTGGAAAACGATGAAGCTTTTGCACAATTAGATTTTTTGAGGCAGTGCTGTAAGGATTGTCCAGGGCCTGTTCAGTTCTGATTGATGGTAAAATCATAACTACATCATATTAGCTGTAGAGTTCACTGACAGGTTACTGCAGATTAATATTGCTACTGCTGTTCACTTACCATCAAACTGGTGGAAATATGAATTGAGCTGCTCCTACAACAAACCCTGCATATTAAGAGGCAGGGTGTTTTACTGAACCATCTCCATTCTGTCGTTAGGAAGGGGATGCAAGCAACATTTATCTCCCAGGTATGCAGATATATAGTAACATACTAATTAGTTTTTTCAGGGGACCTTGATGATGCTGACCAGTTAGCAATCATGCACACTTAGTGTTGCTTTGAGGATTAGTTTATGATTAAAATGATACTTGCAAATGGTAATGAATGGTATTTTTCAGTGATTGAAATATTTAATCTCATGCAAAGAGCAATAACGTGTGATGGATACATGCTTGTTGTGGAAGATGAAATGAGGTATTTTTAGGGCCCAGGCTGAGGGAGATTTTGTACCCCTTCAGCTGGAGACAAGGGGCCAGGGCAATCTGGAATTCAGCCTGGGGTGCCCAGCTGCTGGTTGTGACATGGGAAGCCCAGGCCTGTGCCTCACTCATTGTAATGGCAGTGGCAATATTCTGTGGCGCTGAAGTCACAACGAGCCCTGTGGTTTTTGTTTCTTTCTCTGTTGATATTTGGACTTTATTCTGCAGGATCTCCTCTCACCTGGCACCTCTACCAACCTGCAAACACCAACTGATATTTACTCTCTGCCCCACAAACTTTGAGAGATGAACTGTCTTTTTCCTTGGAGGAAAACCCAACCCTGGCCATTTCCCCTGCACAGCCTATTGATATTTTCTTCCCTTTCCCATTGCCAATGACTGTGACAAGTACTGTATCTCACCATTTTTAGCTGTGACAAAAGCATAGTGACATCCCATGGTGGGCTTCTGTCACCTTCCCCTATCCCAACTGCTCTTCACATTTAATGAAAATCTGCCTAAACTCTCCTGTGTATTTCCTCACAAACCAACACCCTATTGGAATGCCTTTGGCTAATGAAAAAGGTGCATTTTCATAACAAACAAAAAGCCTAAAAACTCCCCTTGATCTGCAAAAGGGCAGCTAGAGGAAATGTGCTGCTGATGGGGCGGGGTGGACCTGGGAGCAAAGTCCCTGTTGCTGGAGTTGGCAACTGGAAAACTAGCACCAGTTACCCAAAGCAGCATTTACTTCTACCTTCTGATCTGAGCTTCACTGCTCCCCTGATCACCCCAGGTTGCTCCTCTGCCTCAGTTTTTCCAGTGGTAAAATGTGAATAATCCTTCCAGGAACATGGTGAGAAGCAATTCGTTAGTGCTTTCTGGGACTCGCAAGAGGAAATGCACTACCAAAGTGCACAGGTTTACAAAAACAGTTCCCCAAGTGTAACGTAATAGCATTTGTGATTTTGAAAATGTGGGCATGAATCTTAACTGCAAATCTCAGCTGAGTTAAATGTATTTTTTGTCAAGGAGACATTGTTTTTTTTTTATGATAGCTACGCTGTGATTCATGAGTCAACACGCTATACAAATACCAGAAGGCATAAGTGAATTATAGACATTTCTCAGGAGTGGCACAGCAGTTCTCCATTACCCAATTCAGTTAAAATATCCTATTTATCATATTTTTTTTTTCTTTTTAATGGATGAATCCTGCAATTTTTAGTTAAGTGAAAAATCTGTGTTAAGGAACATGCTGTCTGGCTGGAAATGAGTTTGAATAAGATTGCAACTTCTGTTATAAAAACAATTTAAGAAAATGCTATATAATAACCTCACTGTGCATTATATATCTTCAGTGGCACATAATAGCCTTTCATTTCTATCAGTTTTGCGTTTATTTTGTAAGATACTTAGATTCTTGTTTCTATGTGGTTTTGGATATTATTTCCCCTTGACACAAATAACATTTAAATTAAAGTATATAATCCTTAAAAAAAGTTTTGAATGTGTTTGTCTGAGGATATAGGATGTTGGCAAATCTGTGGTGAGACACTGTTCATTGAAAAATACTTATCTGCTCATATGAAAAATGCTTTGTGAATATGCAAAATCTTTCATTGAAAAAAGCCAAGTTCAGAACAGAACCGCTACTTTAGTCCAAAAAGAAGCCAGTGTGAGGCCAGGAGCTGGTGTATCCACCTGTCACATGTGGAAGAGCCAGGTTCAAGTCCCTCCAGGAATTTGAACCTGGGCTTTCTGCATTCAGGTGGGTACCCTGGCAATGGGGCATGGTTAGACCATGTGTTGGGCTTTAAAAAAGTCAGACTAGTTTGCTTTTCTTTCCAGGGCAAGAAGGCATTTCTTCGGGGACTTCTGAAGTTTTCCAAGACAGATAAAGTTGTTTCTTTGACATCATTTCTCTGCAGCCCATTTTAAAAAAAAATTTAGGAGATTGGATAAGCTTAGAGTCTCTTACAAATTAAATGGATCACAGGGACAAATTTGTTCATGACATAAACTTGTTGACTTCCAAGTTGGCCTTATTACCAGCAGGATTGAATTTGGCTGGTAGACAGTATTTAAGCAATAAAAAGCAACATATTTAGTCAGGAGAGGATCAAATGTTCATGGGGGCAGGGGGAAGGAGGACATATGGGGGTGAGCTGTAGTGAAGTGAGGGGAAGACAGAAAGAAAAAGGTCATAGCGTGAAAGGGTGCCGTGAATTCCAAAAGTGTCTAATTAGGTTTCTGGCTGTGGAATTTGCCTTTGCTCCAAGCCAAGAAGCCCAGCTGTTTTACAACAGGGCTTTTGCCTCCTAGCAATGACTGCAGACAATGTGTGACCTAAACTGCAAGTGTATTTATAAGGACAACTTCCTTGACTCTTCGCAACAGATTCCATAAAATATGTTCAAATGTTATTTAGAGGTGGCATAATTGTTTCAGTTTTTTTATTCACTTTTCTTGCTTTTGTTGGGTATCTAAATACAACTTGGAAAAGTCCTAAAAAGAGTGGAATGACTTTCATTAAAGACAGTCCTCTGAACTTGTATTCTATTACATTATTTTAAAAAAGTGTCAATCTTCAAAATGAAATGTTTGATGGAATATTAAATTTGATGAATCATTGCCAGTTTCCATGTTTGTTAGCTTTTATATACCACATTAAAGCATTCATTAATGTCACACAAGACTGCTTTGATTGAGTCCTAAAAGGTTAATGACTTGATACAGGCTGGTATTCTGAGCTTTACTGTTTGCAGGCGGTTTGTGGTGAATGTGAAGTGCTTTGAAATTCTAACAAAGAGAAATCTTTCATTTTTCTCTATTTCAAGACCAGAAAGGGTTCTCAACTTATCTGGATGTGCTAGACAAACTAGACTTATCACCATTAAACCACAATAGTTTTTCCTTTGTTTGGTTTGGTTTGTTGTTTTTTTTCCCCTTACAGTAAAAAGCTTCATGTTCATACAACTCCTCAGTGAAGGGTGGAGTAAGATACCTACAAACCCCAGGTCGGCTGTTCATCTACTCCTGTTCGTATCTTTAAGCTGCCGTGTCAAACAATTTGAGGGGTTGCAGCTACATTTTTCCCATTTTGAAAGTGATGAGCCAGTCCAGAATTATTGCCTATTCTTAGACATACCAAATATTTTACAGATTATCAGAAGCTTTCAAAAAATGTCTTTCAAGTGTGGCTGCTGTGGACACATCCTTGATGTTAGGCTTTGAATAAGTCAGAACGCGGGTCAGAGACATGACTTGCATTTTGCCCAGTGCCCTCTTGGCAATGGCCAAGCTGGGTAGCCTGGTCAAGTACAGGCATTTTTATACACTTAGGGAAGTGCTGCATTTATGTCACCTAAAAAAATCCACAGGTGAGGGGGGCACTGTGGGCAGCAAAAAGAAAGGAAATAACATTTCCAAAGTCTGTCCTCCTAACTACATTGTGCCCAGATTTCATGAAATTTGAACTCTCCTGAGATGAAAATAAACTTCTTGACAAAGTCATGTGTGAAGTTAATTTTGCTTTAAGATAGTATTGAGGTTCTGCTCTGAGGGGAGTTGTTAGTAAAACAAATGACTCTAACTGTTTTAGTATGGAAGAAAAATCAAAGCATTTCCATGAAGTAACAGGGGTGACCTGCTGTAACTTAACCATTTCCTGAGCAAATACAAGCTGCTCTATTGGATGGGGGATAGTTCCCATGTTAACCATTGTACAGAGAAAAATAAAAGTTCATATAAAAGAGCCCACCAAGGGTTATATGGCTGCAATTCTTTCCAAACTGAAACAACTTAGTATCTGTTTATGATTGTCAGTATCATGCTATATTGTTCTTGTAGAATCCATAAAACCTAAAAGTCTGCAGTATTGTCTCTAAACACCCAGCGGCTGCAGCCAGGAGATTACAGAGCCAATGCGTTTAAAGAGAAGGGAGGTAAAAAGGAAAGGTTAATAAAAAGTTGACCTTGATTTTATTTATCATCTTAATCTAATTTTGATGAGGTGCTTCATTTGAACATAGAAGAACAAAAAGTCAAGCTCAAACTGATGAGATTAAGGTACTTAAACTTGCATCCTTTAAATGTTTGTTTGTTTTTTTTGTTTTGTTTTTTTTTTTTTCTTTTATTCAAGGTTTGAAGATGAGAAGGAAGAAGCAGTAAATCTGAATTCTAACTTTCTCACCACGGGTCATGTTTCCACAGTTCAGAATGGGGCCCATTAATTTTCTGAGCCATTCAGATGTACAGCATGCTATCATATTAGCACTTAGACAAGGATATTCATTTGCATTTTCATAGATACTTCCTTTGAATTGTGTATGACAAGTGATGCAGAAAATAAGTGGGCAAAGATGTGAGACTCTACACAAAAAAACTATCTCTTCGAAGAAGCTACAAAACAATCCAGTGTCTCAGAGATAGACATGTCACTCAATACAAATATAACTATTCTCTCTTTTTTGAGCAATGCAAAAGTGTTCCTGCTAATGAAATCATGTGTGAAAAACAATGCATACTTGGACTTGAAAGCAACCTGATGGAAAGACAGAACAGTCATTTGTTGGCAAATTTATTGGTAATCAGATGTATTGTCAAGCACTGTTGTGCAGTGGCTTTTTACTGTCTGATTTTAGCAATTCCAGATTTCTCTGTGTTATTTCTAGCAGTCCAAACATTTAGGTTTAGACACAGTTAGGGTAAGATACAGATACACCTGCTCACAAGGTGTACAGATATTACATGGGTATCTGTAGTCCCCAAACCTTTCTGTAGGAACAGGACCATGATGACAACATCACCATCACCACCAGGAGAGAGAGGGAAAGAGGGAGAGGAAAAAAAGGGTACATCATCTGGTTAAACCTATCTCAAAGATACTTCAAAGCAAATTATGCAGAGTAGCTCTTATCAATTGCAGCTGCTTAGGAATGTCATGTGAGCAACATAGTTTGTAAGAGAATGGATTTATGTCTAGCAGGAAGTCAAATGTGTGACGACTTCATGCAGATTCTGTTAGGAATCATGTTGCTAATATTTTTTCTCATCCCAACAATGTCATATAAAAACAATGAAAATTTTGTATTTGAAGCATGTATCAGATGACACAGTGATTGCAGATGAGAGGGAGCTTTACTTCAAGGACAGGTTGCATTAGGAATTATTCTTTTTAGAGTTGTCCTTGCCAGAAGCAACTCTTAGCTTTCCTGATTCAAAAATAAGGGGCATACTTTCACATGGAGTAAGTGTCACAGTTCTCTTAAAGCCAATAGTGAGATGGTAATTTATGATTTGGCCCACATACTGATGAGTCTGAAAGAGGAGTTTATATTGCTTGTTCATAAACAAACTCAGTTTGTTCCAGTTCTCAAATTAGGACTCTATATGCTCAGAGGCACTCAGAAAATGAGAGAGAAAAGTAATCATTCTTGGTGAACTTGAAAAACTCAGCACTTCCTATTTTAAACCAGTTTTTATGTCTTTCATAATAATTTCATATTTTATTATCCTTGCCTATGGTGGTCTTTTACCATGTCTATATAAACTTCATTTCTAATGGTCTCGAAGGACATACTTGGTATTTCCAGAACAAAACAAAATTAAAACATACACCAGAAACCACACACATACACACAGAGTCCCAAAGTACTAGAATGCTTAAGGCATGGTTCAAAGCCCATTGAGGTTGCCATGTGGGATCTGGGCTGTGCTGACTGACAGATTGGTGTTGTGACATACTGAACAGCAGCTGAGTCTCTTGCCTTCTCCCGGCTTCTCTAGCCAGCAGCACTTGTGGGGTGATTCAGAGATGTTCAGTCTCTGTGGAGATGGTACTTTGTGTCATCCTGAAACAGCCTCATCTGGCTACCATCACTGAAACACAGACCCCCCAAGGGTAAAAATGCTGCTCAGTCCAACAGCAGGCATTAGAAAAAGGAAGACTAAAAACTGCTTGTGTGGGGAGAAAAGCCATAGAAATTTTCTTAACTAATTGTTTGTTTTTATAAGTTTATGGAAAGAGAAGAAGTGATCCAACAATGTAAATGGCAAAGTATGCAAATTGACTAATCAGTTTAAGGACTTGACAATAGGAACTCTACTGAATTGTTGCAACCGATTCTTGGTTATACTGTAGCAGGTTTTCCAGGGATAGTATGAGCATGAACCATTTAGTCCACAGAGGCCCCAGTTTTAATTCAAAATCTGCTGTATTGCAGTGGGAGGGATGGTGTACACGTGCCGCTTGCACACACGTGCCGCCTCAGTGTGCAGCTGTGTGCCATGTGCATTGGCATGCAAAGAGCAAATTAGCAGGTACATCCCTATGCATTTTCATTTCCTCATGCTCTATCTTGAGCCACGCTACATGTGTTACATATGCTTAGGTCACAGAAGGGTTAGGGACATAACTACTGGATCCCAAGGGACATGTGGACCAAAGCCAGCATTACCTCTGTATCCAGCTCTTTACTGTTACTCTCCGATTATGAAAAGCCCAGTGAACTTGGAACATATACTTTAATCCAGCAGCTGTTTGCATATTGGAGGCTAAAACCATAAATAAAATCTCAGAGAAAGATTTTTCATGCAGGCTCAAAGCAGATAGGGAAGAGAGTCCTTCTATCATGGCTGCAACTCTGAAAGACCAGCTCAAGTTTCCTGTGCAGGCTGCTAGAGGCTTTGGGTGGCAGTGCTCTTCCAGTGCATGGATTGTCTGCTCCCTGCCCTTTTTCTTTTGCTTGTGCAGTTCCCAGCACAAGAAGTTCCTATCAAAGCAGAGCACTAGATTTATATAAATGTTTAGTGTTATTAACTCTAACAAGCAGCAAATATCCTCATATACTGTCCCTCCCCCTGGCAGCTCTAACCATAAACTTAGGTGGCCTGAACTCAAAAGTGTAGCTGTCAAATTGTACCCTATGCATTTGCTCTTTTTGACATCAGAGCTGTATTCTGCCCCACAGGCTGGTGTCTTCCTTTTTTCTCTGTGGGAAACTCAAAGTGCTTCTGTTTTACAGATTTCTTTCAGTCATGATTAAATTCACTCAAAAGAATGGGATTTAACTGAAAGAAGGCCAACTGGTATTTTTTAACCATGCCCAAGAATCCATGCTTCATAAATAACAACTGGTGAGCATGTGCAGTCAGAACTTCACCAGATGAATTCCAAGGGAAAAGTCTGCCTTTTTCACACTGTATTTAAAGGACAGAAGACACATATTTTAGAAAGAATACCTTTTTACTTTTCCTTAAGTTTATTCTTGTAAATAGCCATGTGAATTTTGGTGACAAAGGCACAGAAATTTGTTATGTTGCCCTATAACTTCCCACTTATTTGTCTTCACTATTTTTCCACCAAGCTGTTTTTCTTTAATTTAATAGATTTTTAAGGACTTTTGCATCAATCCTTGCACAATTCAGTTTCTGCATCCAATACAGATTTTCTGTTTGAGAGAAGGAATTCCTTTTGTAAAGATGCAGTCCTGATTTAGACTTCAAATGATCTACCACAACCTGTGGTAGGTTGTTCCAATGATTAATGGCCCATGCTAGAGAAAGTACAGCAGCTTCCAACCATTGGATCTCATTGTGGCTTTTTCTGTTAGACTAAATAGATATTTGTTATCAGAAATCTCTTCCTTATGCAGATATCTGCAGACTTTGACTAAGTCACTTTTTAACTCCTTCTTTGATAACCTTAACAGATTAAAGCATGTTTTCCTGACTCTTTTTTCCTTTGAACATTGGGGTTTTTTAAACCTTTTTCTCCTTTTGTAATGTACTTCAAGAACGAAACCAGTATTCCCATGAGCATTTCCACTAATGCTATTGGCAGGTATGATAGCCCTTTCTGAAATCCAGTGAAGGCTGTGTATCTTCTTGTTTTTACATCCTCCTTTGTATATTGTACTGAAAGTCTGTGTTCCTTTGTTTAGCTACCATTATTCCCAAAGCCCAGCTGAGGCCCTGAGTTGCTCTGCAGGCTCTTCTCCTCAGCCCCACCATGGCTTTCGCTGCTGCACTCCAGGGCTGCTCTAATGCCGTGCTCTAATTCCAGTTGTAGAACCCTGTATCAAGCTTCCATGAAAACAGCTAAACTGTGAGGAAGAGCTGCATGAGAAAGAGCTAGAGAAAGCCTTGTTGCAAGGCTTTTGTTCACTGGCTTGGAAGCTGCATTTGAGGTCAGACTTTAGTCTTGGTCCTTGCTGAAGTTACGTTTTAGATGTGCCTGTGCCAGCCTTCTACTGTGCTAAGCCTCATCTAGCCTTCCTGACCTGACTTCCTTGCTTGATCTCAGACCACCCTTGGCTCTCTGGATTTGCCTGTGATGTGTGGATTTTGGTTGACTGTGGTTACTATTGCTGGACTGGCTCTGTTCCTGCATGGGTGATGTGTCCCTGTCCCTGCCTTGCTATTACCCTCAGCTGTGGAATAGGAGCGGAACAAGGACCATTGTCTGTGGGTCCTCTACAGAGGATGGGGACTTCCAGTTCCCAGTTACTTGTTATCATCTCTTTGTTTGGTTTAGACCATTCAGTGTGAGTATGTAGCTTTGTTGGTGTTTTTAACTTTATTACCAGAACTTGCTATTTCATCAAAAAAACTAAGACCACACTTGTCTGAAAAGACTTAACTTCCCTGAAAATGTGCCAAGATGAATGTTCTGCTGCCATCATTTAATTATGTACTGATTGTCTCCAATGGTAAGCTTCCAAGACTGGGATGATGGCTCTTTTCATCTTAATAGGTTGAATATCTATTAGTCATCACGTTTACCATTCTAAAACATTAGCATGACCTTAACTTCTTTTGTAGTTCCCTCAGACTCTTCCAGCTTTTAAAAAAAAGTCAGGGTATGCAGATCAGAGTGTTCCCTGGCAAGATGTCTTCATACCCCAGTAAAAGTTGGCCAGTACCATTTATTTGCTGCTGGGTAATATTTCTCTGCTGGATGATGGGAAAAGAAGAGGCTCCACAGCCACTTCAGGATCTATGAGCACTCCCACACACAGAAGTGCTGGCACAAGTATGAAGTAAATGCTATCATTAGAAGGACTTTAAAAGGAGCTAAAATATTGCAGAAAGATTAAAAGATCGGATTTTCCATTATTCTACTCTGCAATGGAGACAGAAGAGTGGCCCTGGCGGTAAGTCCTCCCTGTATTATGTATATTAAATACTGCCTGCCCTGAACTTGTCTAATTTATGCTTTGCTTTATCATCCCAGCCTGAGCCTCATCTAGAATTACTATCCAGTCCATACTCCCCAGACTCCTTCATGGAGAAGCTGGAAGCTTCAGCCCAGCTCTGGTCCAGGTGGGAGTCAGTACATACCAGCTCCCAGCCACGAGGAGCTGCCTTCCCACTGCTCAGGCAGGCACAAAGCACCCTCAGTGCTCCTGACGGCTCCTGACCCTGTTCTGAAAAGCACTTCAGTCCTCAGTGACTGGGCAGGAAGTGCTGCAGTGTTTGGGTCGTGCAGAGACATTTTCACTCGTATTCCACTGCAAAAACTGGAGAACAAACTCAAGCCTTTTTATCTTATTTTGTTTTGTTTTTGCAAAAGAAAGCACAGTAAAACTAGCCCCAGAGTGAGCAATTATTGATGAAAGGCCATTTGTTTTAGGAGTCAAAAGATGTGGGGAAGTGATCAAAATAATCCAGATGGCTCTGAAAAAGAATAAGCATGAGAAACATTTGAAATCACCAATAAGCCAGCATGGGCAAAATATTTTGTGTTTTTTCCTTTTACTTTGTTTTACTTGGAAAACTTTCTGAGCTGAAGAATATATTGAGAAATTTCATAATATGTTAGATAAAAATGTGTTGATGAGCTACTTGCCATTACTAAAGTACGCTGTTAAAAACTGAAGGTATCTTTTCCAATCCATAACCAAAATTTCACAACTCTAATTCTTCTTGAAGTTCACGCATATTTTTTTCTGAGTGGAACTTAACGATTTGCATTAGTGTATTGGACAGTGCCAGTGAGAAAAGCAAAGACGAGGGGAAACAAAGTAATGTTCTTAATAATGCATTTCTTAGAACAAGATCCTCTCAGCCTGCTGTAGTAAAGACACTCATATGGTAGAGGTTTGTGCTTCTTCTAGGATACATCACTTGCTGCGTCTGGGTTCGATCAGGGTCCTGTTGAAGTCAAAGGGAGTTCTGTGCTAAAATGTATCTTGTATGCTGTCACTTGGGCAAATGCCTACCTCAGGCTACAGCAGAAGCAAAATCACCACATTTGTTTTCGCTTCTGACCTGCTGAAAGTAGGATTATATTACTTGTATATTTCATTCTGATTATTTTTTTTTTAAACTCTGATTTAAACAAAGATGCCACTGTGGTATAATCTGATACCAAGTACTGTGTGAGAGGCTGGACAAGTCAATTACAACTGAAATTGCAGACTTCCTTTACTGTTGTCTTGCTTTTAACTCAATGTTTTTCTTCATAGGCAATCAACATGTAATTTCCTTTCTTCAGCTCATACTTTTGTGTCTCACGAACCCCAGCAGTAGCACCATTCACTCTGAATTCCCAGATTCTTCTCACATTGTGCCACTTCCTTCATATTATTTGACTCCATCTCTCTCCTGCATAGATATATTACAGTGGAAAAGTGAACATAGCTTCTAACAAGCTGTCAAATGAGTGCAGCAAGACTGAGCCATGTTGAGACATTAAACACTGACTGAGTCAATTTTTCACTATACAAAATGCATTTATTAGTATTTTGCTTAGATAACTCAAGGACCAGAAACGCTCTTCCAGTGACTGGTTAAATCTGATTTTTGCTTGTGACCAGCATGAATGCTGACCTTTGGCTTCTTGACTGATCTTTGCATCTCCTAGAAAGTTCATGGAAAGGTCACGGAGCAGCAGTGACTTCCCCCGTGTGTGCGTGTGCCTGTGTGCCTGCACATGGGTCTGTGTGCGTGGGGACACCTTCCTGCCACCGAGGCCATGGAAGGGCTGGCCTTGCCCACTGATGACTTTAGTTTCATGTTTGTGGAAATCTGGATCTACTTACACAGCAACAAAGTCAAACCAGGCAAAAGGGCACAATTTTTTTTATTTACCAAACATCTTTCTTTGCTTCACTTTTCACTGACAGTTGCTCCCTATTTTTATTAAAGAGAATGAGTTCTTCCCTTAGATTGCTTTGGCATAGGTGCACAAGAAAAATAAAAATAATTTCTTGTATATTCTTTAGGTGATTCCTTTCACAGAAAAGTCCAGTGTTGCTTGTCACTGCAAAAGAGAGCTGTGAATCTCATGAAAGCTGCTTTGCTGACACCGTCAGCTGTACAACACCCACTTCCAAACCAGACCTCCGAAAGCAGCACCGTCAGAGGGTTTTAAATCTCTGCTCAGACACTGTATCTATTTACAAACAGCAAGAATAGCTCTGAAATTGTGAAAAATGCACTCGAGTCATATTTAGAATGATTGTGTGTGTGGGATATAACAATACTTTTCAAGACTGTAAGCACTGCGTATATTCATATCTCGTGCTATTTATCTTGCAGATATACAGCGCTGGAAGCTGCTGGCTGCAAGCTGGTAAGCTTGTAGCAGTGAGAAGGAAAGATCTCTCCGTTTGTCACTGGCCGTATATCACTGCAGCTGTGCCCTTTGATTACACAGAGGGCTCCTCCAGCCATTAATAATAGGAAACACTTTTTGTCTGGTGAATGCATCTCAACGCCGTCCTCTAACACCTAGGCTTTGCAGTGAGGTAGAAGAGGTAAATTAAGGATGGAGCATGTTCATTTTACATTTACACTAGATGTGTAAACAAGGATAACCTTTGTTTTCCTCGGAAAAGAAAATATGCCATTCTTTTTTCTACCGCCACAGTGACTGATTTTTCACAGAAACAATATAACACTGCCAATTACAACTTGCTGAGGAAGTGACACTAATGAATCACAATAATGCTGCCACAGCATCATGGAAAGTCCTGTGACGCCAGCCTTCCAGATTAATTGCATCACATATAATAGCCAAGCCACATCTGCTAGCCAGGTGTATCAGTGTAAAAAGTTTTCCCCAAAAAACAGAGCTTAGAGGAAATCAATAAATAGGGAATGAAGCCCTAGGTATGAATACTGCATTGCCAAAATTAGATAGCTATCTATTGTCACAAATAATTGATGCTAAGATTGAAAAATTCTAAACTGGTGTAAATTGTTTAGCACCAGAGAGCACTACAACAGGCATTTCATGCTTGACCTGCAAAATGAATCAAAATTAATGCTAAGCTCATGTGGCGTGCTGTTGCTTTTACCTCTTGCATCACAGTGTATCTGAGCTGCTCCAGGGAGGTGTTTGCAGTGAGTGGAGCGTGGAATCTCTGCGTCTGCCCTACATTGATCAACTTCCACAGCACCTTTGACACAATAGGAGAAAGCTATAGACCATTCGTCTTAACACTGCTTTTAGTCACGTGTCAAAACCTTGTTTTACTCCATCCTGACTTTTATTTAAAATTAGGACTTTTGAGTAGCAAAAAAACCCACTAAAAAACATAAGCCCCTTAGAACCAAAGCCTGCTCTTGCTAGCCATTATTTCACCTCCTCTAGTCTTCAACTGCTAGAGGTAGCCACCCCATCACTCCGACCACAACTGGATTTGCACTGGAGGAAAGGGGTCCACAAAATGCAGCTGTTTTGGAGGTATTCCAAATGTCACACTGAAAGGCAACATTCCCATCTCTGCATTTATCCCAAAAGAGTGCCCCCTGTTTATATTTTGGAAGAGCACACAGTTGTTTCATTGATGGTCCTGTGACTATGATATGTTCCTCTTAAATCTGTACTGACAACTTATTTAGGTCATGGAGTCAGAGTTTAATTTCCTCAGGTTAGATTTATTCCCTCAAGCTGTAACGAAATAAGAAAGAGCATCTTGTTGCTGAGTCAAACACGGAGCTGAAAGTCTCCAAGGTGGAGACTTTGGCCAGTATGTAGTGCCTCTTTTTTTCAGCCTCAGTTACTGGCTTCATGATTTGAGAATATGGAAGCTGAAGCCATTGCAGGTTGCACCCCAGCCTCAGCTGCAGGCCTGCACAAGCACTGCTTCCATCTCGCTCCACGGATGTTTCACTTTATGGAGTCCTTTCTGCAGGTGGTCGGGTAGTATGTCACTCTAGAAACCACAGTAAATCCTTGGCAAGAGAACCCATCCTGAGTTATGTGACATAACATATATGAAATTAGAAAGTATTTTATTTTTATAGAGCACTGTTCTGCTTCAGACACATAAAAGCTGAAAACTACCATCTCGCTATATGAATGCAAAATAAGAATTAATTAGATGTGATTGGCTACATTTCACCAAGAGAACATATCAGTCAGTTTAATATATTTTTCTAGAAATCTGGAAAACTATACAAAGTTTACTTTTTTGCTCTTTTTACAATCTACCTGCCCCAAATACAGTTGCTGTGTTGGTCACTGAATTTAAATGATGAATTTCCTTCTTTTAAAGCTAAAAGGAAAAGATCACTAAGTTTCTTATCAGCAGATAGTGATAGACTTTTCAAAAATGCACAGCATCTTGGAAGTTTGGTTTCATATCACCATTTATATTCCTGAGAAATAGACATGTCTCACATTCTGTAGCAGTGTTTTGTGACATTTGGATTTACAATGCTCAAGTTTAAGTCTCTAGCCCTTTGCAGTCTGTCAAAAACAGCTTCTCTGTCCATTTATTTTTGTCTTCTGTGCTCAGTCTGAATATCTTTTGTAAATTTATACTTGACAACCCTCGTATTTCAGCAGCTGGCTTTGTTTCACAATCTACCTTGCTTGCTCTGTTGCATTAGCTGAAACAACAAATTTAATCCATGATGTCAATAGTAAATTAAGTGGAGATGTAATATATGCCTGACATCACTAAGGTCAAGGCCATGGTGAGAATATTGCAAATAGATCCAAAGGGTCTCCTCATCGTGGTAGGTGCTTGCTGCACATTTAATATTATGAGAAACAGATTAGTGCCACACACTGCATTATGTTAGCCTTTTAGTTACAGCCAGGATAAAACTCCAGCTAATGTAAGAGTGCTCCCTCAACATGAAAAGAGGTTCCAGGGAAGTTTGCTATGTCATTATATTTCATATTTTCTAACTGATAAATAATTAAAACAGAATTACTTTACTGAAAAGATTCATTTAGAGTGCACATTTTCCATTACTCTAACTGTTTGGAGGGGTTGGGGGAAATATTTATGGCATACCTTACCTAAACTACCTTGCCATTAAAGTATCTAAATTACCTCAGTGAATTCTGAGCACAGAAGTGGTTGATGAATTGCTTTTTGCATAAATGCACTTTCCCTTTGCTAGAACTTAATTTTGTGTATAAACACACACACACAGAATAAAGCAACTACTGAATTCTCTCAAGAAGAAAATTGAAGCCTGGAATTTTCTCTGTGCAGTGAAGTTTTTCTAAATATTGCTTGTGTTATAAGCATCCCTGGACTCTCTGAGGACCAGCCAAAAATGGGCTCTTCCACAATGGTGAAAGAGCAGTTAATGAATCACTTTCTCCCATGTGAAAGTGCTCATTGCTGTTAATTTGTCCATTTTTTACAAGCAGAGCTTTTTAAATAGAAAAACTAACTTTCAGTTTAAAAGTTCATTTAGTGCCAAAGGAGAAAAAAAGTTGTGCCAAGTGAACCATAAACAAATTCAGTGTATGGCAGACTATGGAGATTTCCATTCCATGGAGTTCAATCATTTGTTTTATCTGGCATAAAGAGCATCAACAACCCAAGGACTTTCAATCTGCAATTCATCCCTTTAACTTGGCCCTAAAGTATTTTCATTCCTTAACATGACAGGATGCACCAAATGTACAAAGATGCAGCAATACCAGAGCACAGCAACAGCACTTGGCTTTCCCCATGCCCTGGCTGGGTGTGTGTAACTTACTAGAAGAGTGGAGTACCTTTTGTTCCCAGTGTCTCTAATGCTGAATGGAGAAAGGCTTGTGTGAATGGTACCTTTTGGCTTCCATTTCAGCTTAGTTTTAAAAATGTGAGTAACCTCAGAGGGTGCAGAAATATGCAGGGGAAAATTCTTGATTCAAGGTCTTTACACACATACAAATCCACATTTTTGAAAATTTACCACTTCTGCAGGAGCTTTGATCATCATGTGCCTTTGCCTATGTTCTTTACTCCATCATTCAAATCCACGCTAGAATAGGCTGATCAACAGTAATTAACATTTATTTTGTAACTGTATTTAGCGCTATGCATGCAATAGTTGATGAGTTTGGTTCAGCTCTCGTAGGCCGGGGTCAACACCACCTTTTACCCATTGTAATTCTTGTTGGTCAAAGCAGCTAAGAAATGAAGTGACAGACCACATGATTATCCATTCCTGAGGTTGTCTGGCAAGCTTGAGTGAGGGTGGGTGACACAAAGGAATAACTGAATCTTATGCTTCTGACCTCTGGGCTGGTCCTTTTGGGAGGGCAGTTTTCATTATCAATAATCTGGTGGTCAACCGCCATGCAGGCATTGCTCTAAGGATGTAAATACTAATGGGAACCCCAAATTCCGTGATAGTCTCTCATATACAAGCAAAAAATAGAAAATAGAAAACGTAACCAGTGACTCAGTATGGGCTGCTTTGATGACTATTTAATCTCTCCTACAAAAGAAGTTTAAATAATGCTGTTATGTGCTGATTCTCTTAGCACTTGCTTTGGTGCATGATGTATGGCCGGTGTCTGCTCCAAGAATCAACAAGTGTGCATTATTCCATTAGCACTTTTCTGTTCTCTACAAAGCTTTTCAATTTATTAGTTATTTATGTTAATGGACTAGTGCCTTATTCTACATATTTACAATATCTTCTTTTCTCTGCCATGAAAAGCAATGAAAAGCTTAGGTATTGCAGATCAGTTCAGCTAACATAACATTTACAAATGCTCTTTATAAAAACAGTTTTTTAGATATGCCTTTCTATGCTTGGAACCGCTGTTTTAATGTACATGAAACTCTTACTGCCTTCAAAACAAGACTGAGGTTTTCTAATACTCTTCTCCTTCTTTCCTGCTGTTTTTCAGAAAGGGGGAGAAACTCAAGCTGTATGAACAGAGATGACACATTTTTTTTTCCCCAGTAAAATCTGGGAAGAACATCAACAAAAGGTGAAAATATGGATAAGGTTTCAGTAGGAGGAACTCATAGAGCACAGGGTAGTGGAGCTTCGCAGAATTTCTAAATGCATATTTATTCAACATAAATGTAATTGATATCACTGGCTTCCCAGCAACTTGTTCCTGTGTCTGCATTATGCAGCAGGGGATACTACAACTTGGACACAAATCAATTACTTCTGGCTGATAGTCTGTCCTTGATTTCCATGACGCATGGTCTCCATGGCACTTACTGACTCTGAACATTGTTGGCATCATGGCTGCATGACAGACTTCCTAAATTTGTCTTTTCAAGACATTTCCATTACACCCAGTATCTTAGCTCTGCCTGTACAAGTAATTTACCACTGTGATGTCACTCTGGGCTAAGTGCAAGCAAAGGCACTGGGTTAGTGTTATGCTTTTAGTTTTGAGTGCTGACTGTATTAGGTCAATACTGGAGCATGGGTAGTGCCAGCTCTGTCCAGCACTGCAATTTAAAGGCATGTGTGTGTGGTGATGAGAGTCATACTTCAGGATGCAAATTATTATTTTTCACTTGTAACTTCAATTGATATTTTTAGCAATGCTTATGTTCTCTAACCATGTATTATCAATGCTTTTGGGTAAATCCTACTCATTCAATTCAATGGCCTACTCTACGACATCACTTCAGCAAAGGCTCAAGTTCATTACCATCTATTGTCTCCTAGGTGGCCTGTGTGAAGTGAGTTGCCTGCTGATGCAGTTCCTAGGTATTTTATCAATGCATTTTCAGATGTTTTAGTTGCATATCTGCCTGTGTAACTGGACATGTCCATGAACACAATGACAATGAAATAATATTTTAACAAAAATGTTAATACACTCTTCCAGACACGAATCTACTTTATCCCTAGATGAGTTTCAGAGCCTTTTGATTAGCCACAGACCACAACTGACTTTGCCTTTTCTGTCCCACAATGTAACTCAGGTTAAGCCTTCCTAAATCCCTGTGTAAAACAACAAAGGATACCATGCATATGATAACCCGTACTGACTAGAGTGCATTAATACTGACAGCTCACCTTGCACAGGCCTCCTAACAGATGGGAGGTGCTAATGGGTTTCAGCCTCTGCTGAGGGGACGTCAATTCATCTCAGCAACAGGGAGCTGTGCCCTGTTCTCACACCCCAAATACTTCCAGTCCCAGAAAGCACCTGTGAACCCACATTTATGCCTTCTAGTAAGTTTTCATTTATTTGCCTTTTCCACAGATTTCATTGTTATTCTTGGCATTTCTGAAAGCATTTCTCAGATTCTCAGAAATTGCTCTCTTTCAAAGGGCATTTCCAAGGGTCTGGACTATTTAGGGTTCAGTTGGATATAAGAACTATTTATTTAAAGTTAGATTCATATAAATTAAAAAAAAAATAAAATAAAAGAGGATTAGAGTTTTTAAGTGATCCATAAGCTGCAGCTAACATCGACTTGTTGGTTTGCCTTTTATTTTTTCTGAATGGTCAGATGTGAGAAATTTCATGCCAAACTCAACAGTTTAAAGTTATCCACCTTATGCTACCTAAAAATGAAAAAACTACCATTATCTTATAAAACCCACAATGTTCATGAATATCAGAAACTTCTTAAGAGTCCTGGTGGGATATTGGGACTGGTCAAGATGTGGCTGATGGGATGACAGGGTTTTGTTGGTGAGACAAAATCTGATATACAAGGGTAAACTAAAAATGAAGAGCAAAATATTCACCTTAATGGAAGAAAACGAATGTCTACAATGCTGTAATAATGCTGCTACTTCCCATTTTAACTAAATAGGAATATCTCTTTCCCTCCTGCCATAGCACCTCGCTCCTCCCTCAACAGGACTGTCTCCAGTGAAAGCTTTCCCTGCCTGATATGGGGTCTCTCTCTCTACTGCTTGTCACTCTCTCAAGTAATAAGGGCCATGGAGCTGAATTTCTCCTTCATGCCACTGCACTGGCCAATGGATTGACTCCAAAGCTGTGTTGCAGTGAGAGCAGGCACAGGAGCAGAGGATGGATTTCTGTCTGTGAAAACAGTGTGGGCAAGGATAATGCTTTTCAGAAGAAATTGTATCAGGACCCAGAATGCCAATGACCTCTATTCACAAGCAAACCGATGCTCATACTTCTGATTCCTGAGCAAGTGCTACAATATACACAACTGCTCCAATGCACATGTTGCAATCTTCCTCCTAGAACTTCTATTCTCTCCAAATGGCAACCTTCCTGAATTAAAATATAACTCCCTGTAAAAGGGAAAGAAAAGGACAGTTCCATTTTTTGCAGAAAACCCAGCTGATTTGAAAATAAATACAGGGGAAATATATAGCAATGAAGAATAAATGGTTTTTTTTGTGTTCAAACTTGTAAAACTCAAAAAACCAAATAGTATCAAAATGTCTGTCTCTGGTCTTCCGGCAGCAAGCCCACTCAGAGTTCAGAACACTGGTAGAAATAAATTACAAATCAGTTTATAAGAAAAAAAAATTGAAGCAACTTTTGTCTTGTTTGCAGAATTGTATGTCTTGCTAGGGCTGAAAAACACTGCTTTGGATTTCTCCTATACCAGGTAATTTCTTCGGGGAAATTAAGGAACAAATTAAAATGCTGTTTATGGCCACTGAATCACCCTGAAAGCATTTATTAATTATTATGAACATATTTGTATAGATGTATGTGTTGCTGTCATAAATTATTATTTGCACTGAAGCAGCCCCTTAAGGCCACATCTAACAAAGCAGACCCAGGGTACGCCTGGAATGTGCACCCAGTGGAGGGAGTGCCTGCTCTGCGCCTCCTGCAGGTTAAGACCCAGGTGTGCTTGGGTTTTCTTCCCCCAGTTAAGACCCAGATATCCAGATGTGCTTGGGTTTTCTTCCCCCAGCTTCTCCTTTACCCTCATCTTTACAGAAGGGAAACTGCAGGGTACTACTCTAATGGGAGCCTTGAGGACTCCAAAGCTGCCTCGGGGTTCTTGGGTGCCAGCTCCCAGCACGTGCCATCAGCTGCCCCAACCATGAAAGAGACACTTGTGACCTAGACCCTTTGTACTGCTAACCACAAAAACCAAGAGCAATTTTCTGACTAGAGATCTGCCCTCATGGATGTACAAGAGTCCAACAGAAGGGATAAGCAAAGTAAACTTTAGAAAAAAATTGTTCTTTTTTTTTTTTTTTTAATTAGCGTAATACTTGAGAAAGTAGCAATGTCATGAGACGTTCTGACAAAAAAAAAATTAAAAAAATCAGTCAAAATACTATTTTGTACTATTATTTATCTAGGCAAAGTGAAGTTCAAATTGTGAAATGCACAACCAAATGCTGAAAGGTTTGATCTTGCTCAGGCATAAATTAGTAGATTGTTTTCAATAGCTGGGAACTTTCTGCTTAGATCATTGGTTCATGCTTATTTGTCAAAATGAGACATTTTCAAGGGTAAATTTCAATGGGTCCTTTGTCAGGAAAACTTTCTTAGCTGTGTTTTGTAGTTAAAACCATGGATAAAAGAGAATACACAGACTTGGTCCAACCTAGAAAAAAGATCACAGACTCAAAACAGGTGAGAGAGACCTGCCTGGAAGTGGCTGCTGTCCCCAATGCACTGAAGCAATTCGTATCATGACCTGCAGAACCATGGGTCACATCTATGATCTGTTATCCATTTATTTGTTCCTTCTGGGTTTTTTTGCTATAGTTTCTCTTTTTCCTTTCTACTCACATTTTATGAAGGTTTTTTACCCCTAAAGGTTTTCTTTTTTTTTTCTTTTTTTTTTTTTTTTTCTTTTTTAAATAAAGTGACTTGATCTTATCCCAGCACAGAACAGCTAACTTTTACAAATTTTTTGACAAGCCTTAGAGGCTCAAAGAGGCTCCTTGCCCACTTTCAGGTCATTCCCCTTACCTCTGAACACAGGGAACTTGAGTGTGCTTAGTGCTGGGCAGTCAGGTCAGCTCCTGTATATTCAAATCCCTGTTTTGTGAGCTCTATCTAGCACAGCTCCCAAAGACAAGATGAGCCTCCAACCCTATTTAAAGTTGCAACATATCTTTATGGTGGATAGAAACAGGTATTTGCCCTCCCTTCCCTGCTTAAGATCCATTTACAGAACAACACAAAAAAAGACCCTACTTATAACATGCACAAGATTTTCTGAAAAAAAACCCAAACAACCCAAACCCTGTAAAGAGCCCTTACATTTTGTTCATCTTGGCATTTGTGTCTGCCATTCTGGCAGAGAGCTCGAATTGTCAGGGACACAATAGGCTGTGCTCTTACCTGTGATTAATAGACATGATCTTTCCAGAATGATAAATGCAGCTGGGTAAAGTCTCTGTGACTATATCTACATTACATCATAGATTATCAAAAACTCTACAATGTGGACATGATAATAAGCACACATGGTGTCTAAAAGTGCTGGCTAGGAGTTCCTAATTCTAGAATTCAATTTTTATGATTTTTTTTGAAATTCAGTTTCTTAGCTGTTGTTCAGCTCTCTGTTCTGGGGATTTGCCCCACATTCCTCCTTGAGATTCTGTTTAGGCAGGAAGAGGGATCAGTGCCCTGAGCAGCATGACAGTGTGAAGTCATAGAAGTGTGCACCATCCCCAGTGTGGCTTTTCTGGGAGTGAAGAAACCAGCAACCCTCTCTTGCTCCCTTGTCACCATGGCACTACTCTTCCAGACCCTCAAGGAAAGCATTTGGAACACCACTGTCCTTTTTTTCTGATAGCAACATTTCAGAAGGCTTAAGCCTTCTGCCAGTTGCTGCAGCCATGAACTACCACCATTAACATATCTCATGCCATCCAGTCATGAGGTTAGTGGTTGTACTAACCATGAGGAATAGTGGTTGCAAATGACAACCAACATGATTAAAACCACACACCTCACTACTACGCAGATGGAAACATCTGTGGTAGAGATGTGACATTCAGAAATGTGCAACACATTTTTAGACGCTCTTGCAGCCCAAGATGCTGGCCACACACCATGAGCAGATGGCTCCACTATGCTTCCTCACATAGAGAAACACTGATTTGTTGTCATGCAATGGTGTAGATTTTGTTGATAGCAGGTTAATGGCATTTGGCAGTAACCATTGTGGAGACTTTTCTACTATTTTTTTGGTGACAGGGGTTATTTGTCCAGAGGCACATGGTGTGGTGCTGAGATGTCCATTATGGTATTTCCTCAGACCACCATGGCAGGTTCGGGGAGTCTGTCAGGCAGGGAAAGAAGCAGTTTAGCTCCTCTCTATTTGCATGGGAGCCAATGACCAAGCAGGAGGTTTTGGCTTGCATACAACTGTCTGAGGCAAGCTTTGAGATGAGGAAGTTTTTGATACTCAGATGGTGAGAAGCTTTATTTTCAGTGTATATATTGTGATATATACAGGCTCAGTAAGAATTAAAGATGGTGGAGAAACTTGTATAAAAGTGTCATGAGGGTTATATTTGCTTTCTTTACCTCAAGTTTGTGATAGACTTTCAGCCAGAATGCCCAGTAATGTTCAGAAAAACTTTGCAGTAAAGGCTGGTCAGACTCTTAAATCTCTTCCTCTTAGACAATTCCACCTTTGAAACTACTGTTAGTTCTTCTTGCCTCTGCTTAAGATGAGAGCACAGTACCCAGAGCTCAGGGCTGTGCTAGCTGAAAATGCCAGCAAAGCATGAGCCTGCTTGTATTGCAGGCAGGTCAGATTTTCCAGGTGCATCAAACCTCTGTTCTGGTGTCCCTGACAAGTGACACCCCTCTGGAGAGACCTGATGCTTTTGTTCCACATCCTTGAAGCCTCATGACCCACCAGAGCTTCTCTTTTCCAGAGAGGCAAATCTGTTTTACCAAAGTACTTCACCTGGCAGACCCAAACTGGGAATTTGTGAAAACAAGGAGCAAAAAGTGGTCTGACAACAGTCCCTCAGAAAAATGTTTGAGTCTGTGACTGGCTATGTCCACTTTATAAGTCATGTCATTTAAGATCTTTTATTAAATCTGGATTTTCTAATTTGTCTAATCTCTAGGTATCCTCCAAGGCTATTAGTTGCTACTACCATTTCTGTACATGTATCTTGTAATGCATACCAAAAAAATATGGGGAAATCTGTCTCCTAAATACTAGTGATAATGACCAAGACAATACCGTTCAAACACATTTATTAAGTGCACTTATTCCCATGAAGCACACAAGCCTTAGTATCTTTGGGTGCAGAGACAAGATATAGAAACTATTTTATTAACATGAATGAAGAGTCTGCTTCTATTTTTAAATAACAAAAGATAGAAAGAATGAGAAGATAAATTACAAACAAATTGAGAATTTGGCAGGCAGAAGTGCTGTCAGAGAATCAACAGGGGAGAGGAATCAAAAATATGAAATTCTGAAACAGCTGCAGGAAAATGCCCACTCTGAAGCTATGTGAGCATTATTGGATGACATACACATGGAAGACCAAAATAATTAATTTTTTATCACCTTGAGGAGATGTTAATAGGTTGGACAACTATAGAAGACATTTCAGAAGAAGCTTTAGACTGGTCACCTGATTAAACAAAGTTAAGCACGTGTTTAAGGGACTTGCTGCCTTGGGATCTTAATTATTACGGACAATTTCCATGTGTATGTTTGCTTTAACATTGTCTCCTGCTGGAGAACAGCTGGCTGCAAATGGGCTGGCAAGGTAAACAGAAACAGGCCTGCAATGCCCAGCAACTCAGACAAGTCTCATCACCAGCACAAATCTGTTGCCAACCTGACAAGCATGAAATGTCTCAGAAGGATCCACATTTCATAGCTGTTGTGCCTCGTGGACTGTGTCACAGTCCAGCAACAAGATATTCAAGGCACAGTGACACAGCACTGTTGCATGTCAAATACTGAGAAAGGAACACAGACCCTTAACAAATAATTTTTCTTCTGAAATACGTAGGTTAATCTGGTGTTTGTGAATAAACCAATGCTCTGTTCATCTACAGTGTAATGCTGGAAGAATTGGCTGGTTCTGTGTTAGTAAATCTCAACAGCTTATTATTTTTGAGTTAATTGCAATTTGTTCATCTTCAAGAGTGATACAAGTGATTCACAGGGTGATAGACCTGCTGGTCTATCTGTCTACAGGCCTAAATTGAAATGACTTTTTGAGGTAAATCTCATTAAACAAATACAAACAGAGTATGTGAAGAAAAGACTGCATAGAGCTGAGTCACCCCATAGTTTGAACAGCAAGAAGACGATGAAAGAGATGAAAATAGATGTACTAGGGAAAGGTTATCTATAATACTGAGTAGTGGAATAGATACTGGCAAAAGAAAGCAAATACCTAATGATGGTGCCAAGGTTTTGAGCCTGATAAGATAAGAGTGTTGAAATGACTGAAGAGACAAATGGGATGTGATGGAGAAAATTAAGAGAAAAAATAACATACTTTTGTTTTGGAGAACGACAGTCTAATGTAGTCATCTAGAGCAGACAACAGAGAAAGCAGCAGGGGCAAGGGTGCTGGATAAGGCAAAGAGGTAAAAAAACAGGCTTTGAGGGGCATTTGGAGAAGATGAAATTGAAAAACAGGTGTGGAAATGCAAGAAAACAAACAAACAAAACCTCAAGAGCCACAATGGGGTAAAAGGGATTAGAAGACTGCAAGCACCTCACATTTCCCTAATCCACCTACTCATGAACTCACTGAAGTGTGTATTAAAGTACACAAGTAAGGAACCTCTCCCCCTGTCCTCACTGATAATGAGCAAAATGTAAGTGATGGAAGCCTGTCAAAAACGGCCTTGAACAGGTACTCAACAGATGAAAATGCAATAAAAATAAAAGTTAGAATATCAGCCTTCAAGGAGCAGGCCAACGTATGAATGGTATGGGCTGCCTGGTGGTCCTGTTCATGCTCCTTGCATGGAGATCATACCTCAGAATCATTGCCTTTGCAGCCTTCCAGTTCACAGGCAGCAGGACATCTCTGTCTGCATGATTCTGGTCTCAACAGTCATAAACTTGCAATACACTGGACTGCTTTGCTGTCATGGCTGAAGTATGAAGAGGAAAAATCTGAAATTATATTCAAAGAAAAGAAATAGTGTTTTTGACGACCAGGGTTCACAGCATCCATGTTGCAGCAATGAGACAAGTATGGGGTTTTTTAAACTCTCATATTCCACAGAGACGTAATATTTCCCAGCTTCACCTGGTATGTACATGGAGAGAATGAATATTTGCAAAGCATTTGTGAAATCACAGGGAGAAAAAGAATCATGCAAATATTAGTGTGCATTTTTTGGGAGCAGCAAATGACACTGCAGCAATCCTAGCATGACCATCCACTTGGAGACCTCTTGGTGACCGGAGGACTGTGCTGTTTAACTACCAATTATGTTGCTACAGCTCCTGAATGGCACCATTTTGTTGTTAGAATGAACAAAGGATGCCTACGAGGGAGTGAAATGTAAGGTGCTGAGAGGAAAGTTTTCTGTGGCATGCTGGGGGAATGTGGGCAGCATGGCTAACATGACAGGATGTGATGAATGATGTTACATGAAGAGAGGCTGGGCCAGATGTGTGCCTGCAGTGAATGTCTGTCGTCCATGAGCTGGGCAACTTAATGGGAGTGAGCAAAGAAAAGCTCCTTTCTATAATAGCATTTCATCCCCCTCTCTTTGTCAGCACCTTTCATTTAGAAATGCTACCCTTGTAGCAGTGATGGCCATGGGCTACACCGTGTTAACCCATTTTGACACCAGGGTGACACAGTGAAACAGCTTTGAATGCCGGTGGGAGTGACTTGGTCTCCCTCCAAATCAAACTCTCAGGAACCAAGCTTGCTGTTGATGAAATAATCACCACCACAATTGTCGACAATTAGCACAAACAAATTTGACTCTAGGTATGCACTGCAAACTCCTTGAAATTGGTATTAGGTATTGAGAAATGATGCACAATTAGAAGTGTCTTGATCGATCTTTTAGGGTTGACTCTAAAGAGAAGAAAAGAGCCTTCACCTAAAATAAAAAAAGTTTCATTGCATTTGAGGAATTAAAAGTAAAATTGTTTTATGTAAAATTCTGACAAATAAATTACCTGAGTCCAGTATTTTGCCTGCCTATGGTTAGCAATGCCATATCACTGAAATCTTCTATAAGCAGATAATATTCAGTTCCAGAACACAACTCACATCCTACTCTGCTGACCATTTGGATGTATTATTGACAGCAGTATAGGGGGAGGTAAGGTTAAAGTGGTAATCAAGTAGAATTTATCCCAAAAATCACAGCACTTCTAACACCAGCTGCCAGAAACAAAGTTAAGGAAACTAATAAAGTCTCTGAGGAGAGATTTCATTTACACCGTAGCTTTCCATCTTTGCTAACGAAATGTACAGAAACACATGACAATAGTAAGGTCTTTTTTTGTGTATGTGTAGTTTTGCACTGAGATCTCCTGTGCTGGCATTTTCCTGTAGGGTTTTTGTTCTGTTACAGGCTGTCTCCAGCACTATTGGGAGAAATTGGCTCATGAAAAGAGATGGTTGGGGTGGGTGGGCTCAGCACCACCATAATGTAACACTGCAGCCCATAGTCGTGAAACATAAACATTAGAGGCAGCAATGTAAAATTCAGCCAGTCTGTGGCTTTAAAGAAAAGGGGGTGTACAACTTGTAAAGTATTCTGCAGCTTGCTGCTGATCAGATCTATGGAACAACCGCATTTTTGTACAGCTAAACACTATATAAAGTGACTGACGGTGTGTTTTTCAGGTTTGGGGTTTTTTTATTTTTATTTTGACTGATAGAATTTCAAGCAGATGAACAATAAAATGAACTAATGTAAATTTTATGTGACTCTTCATTGTCTGTCAAGGACAACTGGGATAATGGACCCATTAGATAAAGAAGCATGTTCCCCTCCTGAACCCATTTTTTATCTCAGTGTATTACAGTGAGTTGTCCTTTCAGTGGATGTTTGGTGAGGAGCCATGTTTTTTCAAGCTCTTTTTAAGACAGACAAAAATTAATCGGTCCCCCTTTACTGACCTACATTGGGCAATTTATCTAAACATTGTAATGTAGTCATATATAAAATTATGGCAATTCCTTCACTGCTTAAACCATGCAGTGATTAACTATATTTGTGTATTTATTTCAACATGCTAGAGATGTCAGTCATGGGACTTACTTGAAAGTGTACCAACAACTCCCTTTTCCAGGCAATTATATTTAAAAAACCTTTAATTTTGTTGTATCTAGATGTAATCACAAGAAGAAATATGTCTTTAACAATGTACAAAAATGGTTTGGATACATTAAGGTCACATATAAGCACAAAATTAAAACAAAACATCTCATCAGGACAAGATTTTATTACAAAAACACTCACACACAGCTTTGTATTTTAGTATTTTTATGTGGGCTTATAAATGTCAGAGTTTTTTTTTCTATAATTTTTCTCTTCTCTCGGTCACTGGGAGAGTAACAGGAAAGCAGAATCTGGCCTTTGGCATATAGTCTTAAAGTAAGTAATGATCTAAAATGCACAATAAAACACACATTAAATGACTGTCATGAAGTGAATGTTATGACTGTTACAAGGTCCAGACACATTATATTGGAGAGTAAGTGCAGCATTCCATGTTCACAGTTTGCATCACTTGCAGAGGTATCTTGTGTTAGTACTTGTTGGCATTGCTTCAGGAGGGGCTTGTGTGCAATAGTCAGAGCAGTCAGCTCAGAAGTGTCAGCCCTGGGATTTGACCCTCCTCCCAGTCCTTACATCACACCTCAGAGCTGAGAAAGCTAAAGCTCATCCAAACTGGCATTTTCTTATACCAGCTGGCAAAACTGGCCAAGCAGAGCAGCAAGGACTATAGTGGACTTCTTGAAAGGGACATGGCAACCTGCAGCCCACAGTGTTCTAGCAAGGTCTGAGGATTACACTCATTAAGGCTCAGTCTATAGTTTTTCTGGCCCTCTCTTATATTGGGATGACAGTGATCTGACAGGAGCAGGAATAAAGTAAAATCAGCAACCTTTTGATAGATTTTAAAGTGACAGTATCAGTGGTGGATGGATGATGATGGAAAATGGTGGTGGCGCTTTAGAGGCGCTCAGTGATCCACCCAGAGGTCAGGCACACCACCAGTAGTCATACATAATGAGGTGAAAGTGCGCTTCTGGAAATACCTAAGTATGTTGGCTTTTGGCCTTTGACAAATGCTATGTAGGTTTGTTTGGGTTTTTTGTTTGTTTTTTTGGGTTTTTTGTCTCAGAAGTAAATAATGCATGTTTTATAACCATCAAAACTTTTTTTCTTTTTTTTTTTGCTTTCCCTCTACACTTCAGATCACCATAAGAAGAAATGACACAGACAACTATTGTCCAATTAAATAGACTGATTGATGTTTTTAACATTTATATTCATTTTTTCCCCCTCTGCATTTGGAAATCATAGAGAAGAAATAGCAGCTATGCAACTTCAAAGCACTTCTAGCACTGGATGTCATTAGAAGTAGTACAGCTGTTCTCCCTACTCTGACGGCTCTGGCTCTCACATGCAGCATGCTCTAAACAACAGTCAGTAAGGAGTGAATGAGTTTACTCACTTTAAGTTTTGGTCTAAGTATATACCAGAAAGTGTGTGCCTTCCAATTTGATTTCAAAATTCTGCTGGCCTGGCTCACAGCACAACCATGGGAGCCTTGATCCAGCCAAGATGCTTTACTGGTTAATGGACTGACCGCGTAAGCCATGAGAAAGGGTGGTGTGTGCCTTGGTGGGTGCTGTCAAGAGCCCTGAGCCTTTGATCCCAGGAACCAGAAGTTACAGCATTTCAGGAGCAGTTATTTTGCTCATCTGCTACAGGAACAGTGATGTGAGAAGAAGAGCCTTTACTGTCCAGAATATCCAGGAATCATACCTTCAGCTTCCCCTCTGTGTTAGACTGTCAGGTACCCTGATGTAACTGGCTGTATAGTTTGCATAAAAGAATTCCCTCCCCAGATAAACACGGGAGTGTTGGTCTTACCATCACTGTTACTAGTACAAGGCCAAGACAGGTATCTGTAACTCAGTATCTTATTTTGTACCTTTCTTGCTAATGATCAGAATTTTAACTTCCTAAATGTATCAGTCCTCTTCTTCCCATAGGACTCCATATTACCCTGTATTGCTTTCATGGAATCATAGAATATCCTGAATTGAAGAGACACGTAAAGATCACCATGTCCAACTCCTGCTGCAAGCATAAGGCAGATGCTTCTGTGAAAGACAGAAGTACTAGATGCACCTGTATTCCTTCTGCTTATTCCCCTCTCACCTCCCTCACAGGGCACACCATGTGTGTGCTGGTTCAGCAAAACACATTATGTTACCAAGGGAGCAGAGCAACAGGAATGAGATGTCCTACTACCAAACTGGGACAGGAATGCTCAAAGCCTGATAAGTTTGCATTTCCTCTGCACATGGACAGACTCCCCCAGTGGGATAAGCAGTTTAGCCAGTTATTTGTGTTGCCAGGGCTTGCCATTAATAGTTAATATTGTCTGGCACTGAATGAATTGTTATCAGCCCTCTAAGGTATCACATTTGATGGGCACAATTCACACTTCTCAGAACTATTATTCCAAGCTTCCTGCCAGCTCCTTAGTTTACTCAGGCTTCTTATTTCCAAGGTTATTTTTGCAGTGACAAAGGCTGGAAATGTAAGGCCGATTCTTTGCCAGAAAGAACTGGCGCAGTCCCACTGCTTGTGCCCCGGGGCACTGCGGGGAAGCCGATGGGCTTGGGGAAAGCCAGGGCCACCCCAACGGGGACTCTCTCCAACTGGTTACAAGCCAGGAGTCAGCCTGTCACACTGACCTGTCTCTCCTTCAGGAGCGTGGTAAAGCATTCCTACCAGCTTGAAAGACATGAATTTTCTCTACCCATCTTTTCATTATGAAAATCTGCAATTTTTTTTTCCCTGCAATTGCAATTGCAATTGCAATTCTGCAATTTTCTTTTTACCATGTAGTCAGGTGGGTGTGGGGCTCTCTCTTCACCCAGACTCCATGACTCAGCCTCTACTGTATTACCAGGCCTCCAAGTTTGATATCCACAGACAGAAACTGCAAATGACAATCATGCAGCAGCTGATAACATTTTATTGAAGGTAGGTAAATATAGGGTCCAAGACACAAAGTATCATGAGCCACAAACTGAAGGGAAAGTAGGCAAGCTAAAGAGGAGACAAACACACTGCTCTGTACTTCAAAGTCAATACATAAGGATATTATTTCAAAACAGCAGATTATGCATATGGAAAATTACCTGCAACCAAGAAAATGTGAAGCTAGTATTTTCAGGATTGCATTTGTTCCAGTTTAATGGACTGTATCTGGTATATATTAAAATAGTTCTAAGCAATACTTCTGTAGTTAAAGAGAGGTCAGGTTTTCTCATTGTAAACACAAATTTCAGGGCATATAGTTAAGCAATGTAAATCCACACCAGTTGAAGCTTGTGATAGAACTGCTGTGCCCGGATGTGGTTTCTCCTGCCCTATGCAAGACTATCCAAACCTGCTATGCTGTTTTTGCTTAGAACAAGAAGCACAAAGAAATTGTTTTGGGGCTTGGTCCAAATATTGTCCATTTTCCACTTGAGGAGAAAGAGAAGGACTTAAAACAGAATGGGAATTTCAGAACAAGTTCTTGCTCTAAGAAGATCCACTACTGGCAATGGATGGAGACCAACTCACTTTCATAATTATTTCCACGGCAGAGTTCTGTCAGCATCTGGCACTGTTAGTGGGATGTTACTGGAATATACACAGTGGAGAGCTTAGACCAATGAGGATATTCGGTCCAAAGACACTGGCGTGGTTTTCCACTTCAAGATATGCACAGTGCAGATTATCTGCTCAACAGTAGCAACAGATCTTGTCTACACATGGAGTTATTCCTCCAAAATCATGTCTGGATCCTCCCTATTCCAGGAAAAAAAAAAAAAAAAAAGAAAAAAAAAAAAAGAAAGAAAAGAAAAGTGTGTTTGATGCTGTGCTTCAGTCATTTTCACTGTAAATTAAAATAACTGAAAAGAAGAAGTTTTATTCTACAGTAAGTGAGTCCATACACAGTGTTCTTTAAATATCTTTTGCATTATAAAGTCACATCCTACCACAGTCTAGCTCTGAATTGCAGATAATATTGTATTTATAAAGTGTACACTCTCAGGGGATGAGAAATATTGCTCAAAATGCCATCCAAATGTTGAAAATGTAATATTTACACTGGATAGGTGCCATCCTTGTCTGGAAGGCTAATGGATCAGAAAAAACTGTCTCTGAAAAGACGACTGTGGGAGTGGCTGGGAGTCAAGTAGTTTCTTTTTCCCTCCCTCCCTTTTTAACAAAATTGTACTTCCTGGTGTTATGGTTTAAATCAGATTTTAAGAAGTCCATTATGATACAGCTGTTTAAAATATCAAGGGGAAACACAATTCAATAACACTAAAAGTACAAAAGCAAGAGCTGTGAGTTAATACTGTCTCTTCTTTTTAACTTACTGCCCTTCGTGTTAAAGCATCATTGACATACAGTTTTACATCTTCTAAAATGTGCCATGTACTGTAAATAACCATTTATGCTTTTGAATGTGTTCCCATTCCCTTGCATCATCCAGATCAGACTTGGTGGTCTTACGTACAGTAACCCAACATTGTTCATTTTAAGTTAATATTTTAGTTGAGTTATGCTGTAGTTACAGGAAATAAAAAAATGTTATACAGCTATCTGTCTTTTTGGCAGTTTATGCTTAGTGCTGCCAATTATATTACCTGGAAAAAAAACCCAAACAGATAACCCATGCAAATAATTTGTAGAGGAGCTAATTTCTGTTTCTTCTAAAGCCAATTTTAAATCTTCTCCATATGGCTAATACAAAGTATTATGAGGCAGTTGATGAAAGCGTGGCTCCAATGAAGTCAGCGAGTTTTGTGACAGACTTCAGGAGAGCCAAGATTTCATCCATTATCTCTTTCTGTAGCATAGGGTCCAGCTGTATTACAGTAAAAAAAAAAAAATAAAAAAAAAAATCCAACACCAAAAGGCTGAAGCTATTAATCAACCTAGAAAGATCTGGTTAATGTATTGCAAGGTAGGCCCCTATTGGATGGTGCATGCCTTTAAATTCTGCAAACACTTAAAGAAACCCTGCCAAAAAATTGACATGTGCAGCCCCAGTCCCCAAGCCCAGACAATATCCATCCTGCCTGCTGCAAGGATTGTGCTCTGCCGTAACTGGGCTTTCCTTCCTCACCCTTTGAGGCCCTTCTGACAGGCAGAATGCAAACTTCCCTAGGCAGGACTCCAGTGTTTGCTTGTCGCAGCTGGATTTGCAAGGCAATGTTGGATACGGCAAGCAGCAGGGATGAAACTGGATGTAAACAACAGGAGTTCCAGCCTTGTCCAATGCAGGGTCAGACATTTGCCCATTGAGCTTTTATTATCTCCATTTAAACAAAACCTATAGTTGCCTGCTGTATATTTTTTTAAAATTTTACATCCCATTAGGCTGATACCAAAATTCTGTTGTTGAAGTAATGCCACATACTCAGAAACATCCACCACAAATTAGAAAGCTAAATTTAGGAAGAGAAGGTTTCTCTAACCACTAAAACTCAGGTCCCCCACACAAAAGCACCTATCCCGATTCATGTCTGTAAACCCCAGGGAACAAATAGGATAATTCATACAGTGATGTACACATACTTGTTCAGGCTGAGAGCAGCACAAAACAGCAGACAGCTGATCAAACAGATGACAGAATTATGTTTTAAACACCATATTTAAAAATAAAGGTGGTGTGGCTCTCCATACCATAGCCTAAAGAGGGAATTCCTAGGAATGTTGGCAAAATCAAACAACTATTAGACTTGATCCCGAGGACTCTTTCAGTAAAGCAAACTAACTCCAAATCCCTTCATTTCACTTTAAAACTCCTCAAAGTTATGCAGGCATGCACACACCTTAGCCACGTGTATGTGGAATTCTGTAATGCTCTGCTGACTTTTTAATTCATATAAGTTCAAAGCTTTGATCACAGTGCTGCTACACTTTCTGTTTGCATTTTTGCAGTATTTACATTATATTCGGTGACAGAAGACTGAATATTTCATTTGAGAGAAAAGAAAATAATTATTTAGCTTTCATTGAAAACTTATGTATTTCCATAGATGGTGTAGAGCTCAGATTTTTAAAAAATGCAGTCAACAGGGTGATGTAGTAATTTTCTTCAGCTTAAAAGCACAACTTCTTTCTGTGAGCATTAGTAACTGCAGTCCTCACTGTAAAATTATTGAAGATTTATATAAAAATCTCATATGGAAGAAAAGCAAAGGTTTTTGCTATTTTTTCAAATGTATTTTATTTCTGTAATTTGTTAGTAAATATATATATATATGAATTACACAGTAATATGCTCATTGTCTTTATCAGAGGTGATGAACATGGTATATAAAAGGTTACGAGATTTGAATGGGTGAGATAAATATACATTTTAAGGCTGTATGGTCTGCACATGCACACAGGACTAGCCAATAATGTACAAACAGAAATACCTATTTTTAGAAACCAGTCTTAATTCAAGACAGCCGATCTAAAGCAAGCACTGCTGTACACTATACCTACAACTTTCCCATTCATCCAGACGACTCAAAATAAAGCACAATACTGTTACTGTTTTCCTTCTTAACTCTGCCTTAATACACAGTCTATAGATCCGAAGAGACTGAAGTGCAGTTTACTTCGAGTTGTTAGAATTTCTGCTAAAACTAACTTCATGGTTATTTTTCCCTCCTTACTGAGAACAAAGCTCGTTGTTCCTGCCCATATATCGCCTGTTTTTCAGCCAGTTTCCCCCTAAGGATCACCCAGTGCCCGCTCCCCGCCGGGGCTGCTCCGGCTGCACTTCAGCAAGCACCAGCCCAGGCTCAAAGCCGAGCCAGGCTTAGGCAGCGAGTCACTATTTTTCGTACAGTGGTTGGCCTTGAACATCAGCCTTGCCACATGAGAACCAGCTACCCTCGTCGCCTGAATAAAACGAAACTTAAAATATTTTCTACCCACAATTTCCGCGGTTTATTACTATTTTATCATCCTCGCTCCCCTCTCCCTCCCTCCCTCCCCACCCCGCCCGCGTTAAGTTTCGGGCGGCTCTGCCGAGAGGCTCCATGTGACGGCAGCGTGATCGCTTCCTTCCCAGCCAGCCGCAGGTGAATCCCGGCGGAGCCCTAAGGGACGGACATCCCGAGGGGGAAACAATGCCCCGACAACCTGGGGTCGCCACCTCTCCCGCTTCCCCAGCACCGACCCCACCCCGNAGAAGATTCTCTCATGTGAGGTTGCAAGAGAGTGGAAAAAACCTCAGAATATATTTTAGTTATTTACTTTGGCATGAGGTAGAGTTTCAGTCTGTATGAATCCTTTATGTAGACTGAGAATCCGTGGTGCTCCATTCCTACATGGAGCATTCAGGCCTACATTAGGGATAACTAAAAATAGATGAGATTAGGCTCAACTTTACTTTTTGGTCTTGTCCTGCAGTTGGCCTGGGCATTCTGTGGCACAGAATTCAGGTTTTAGAAACTGTCTTTTTTTTTTTTTTTTCCCCCGGATCCTCTTTCAAGCCCACTCCACGCTGCCGCACTATTACATGCTAATTTAATTTTACTATGGACGATATTTTCAGCATTTGCTGAGGACAGTAAATTTTGTAGTTTATGTTATTTCACTTTTTATGACTTTTTAACACTTAATAAAATTTTATTAGAGCACTTTTGTGTTTACAAGGCCACAAAACTCTTGGCAGGTTGTCAGAAGTCCTTTTTATTATGATCCTACTGATATACTGCGAGTAATGAAATAATCATGTCCAGAAATGTATCAAAGGCCAGAGGGATTATCCAATTTAATGGCTCTACAGATGCGCTGTGAGGGATACGGACAGGCAACACGTCGACAGGCTAAAAGGCGGGTGCGAGGCGGAGGCAGCACTGCTTAATTTCTTTCCCATTGCAGACTGGTGCTGTGCTGTCCTGGAGGCTCTGGGCTCGGTCAGGTGACTCCCGGAGCTTTCAAGAAAACTGGATTTATTCTGGTACAAAAAGCTTTCTTGTTTTTATTCTTAGGTGTACATCTAGTGCCAACGTGCTTGCTCTGGTGTTTCCACTGCTTCTGACACTCAGTGAAACACAATTTACTGGAAAACACCCAATGTCATCGTGCCATTGTGCAGCAAACAGTGGCTTTGGGCATTATGGTTTAGTCTTGCAGCCAACAAATAAATAAATCAAAAAAAGAAAGACTAAAATAAACAAACATTAAAAAAATCAGAAGCAGAACAAGCTGGTAAGATCAAATACATGGGAGAAATTTTAGAGTATTCTGTGAAATGGTTGGTTTTTGCTTTTGTCTTAGCAAGGGTAGGACTGTGGGAGCACTCTCGTTTGTATGTGCGCCTTTCTCTCACAATGGGCTGTTTTTCTTCACTGCTGCGGTGCTATAGCCTGAGATACTGCAGCTGTTTTTAAGGCAATTTCCTTTTATTTTAAATAATTGTTCATTTAACATATGTTGTTAAACTCATTCTTGCGTCAAAAGGAGGCGATTAGACTTCCTGACCCTGAAAGCAAGGTGGGTGGCTTTGTTTTATAATTAAATTTTCTGTGTTCAATTTCATATTTTTCTTTCTCTGCTGTTTCCTAAAGATCATGCCAAAAAAGATAAAAGGTAGCAATAATAGCAGGAACCCTTCAATGCCAGTTTTGTCGCTTTAACACACATTGTTCCAAACTTCCAAGCTTCACAAGGATACTAGAAAGATATTCTTTCACATTTTTATAATTAATTGTTTAATTCCCTGTGATTTTAACCCTGCCCCATTAAAGTCTTAAACAAGAATATGTCTCATAATTTCTAAAATAGGAGTAATTTTTTCCTCCAACACAAACATATGTACCGTATTCCAAGGTATCTCGTGATACTGTCAATAGGGATTTGTTTTAAAGAAAACAGGCACTATCTGTGTATTTTTAAAACATGCTTGAATAATTTCAAGGACTTTAGAAATGGACCTGAAGACAAGGTTAGAAGTGATCAAAGAATTTATCTTCAAAATCATGACAATTTATTAGTGGACCACATGTTTGTATGTTTATTCATATTGCAAATCTGCCTCATTCTGGAAGAGTGCCTTCAAAATCAATGGGGCTTCTGGAGTCAAAGTAACATACAGTGTTTGTAAATATGCCAGAATCTGGCCCAGGAGAAGTAATATAAATCATTAAATGCAGTTTAGCTTCAGGATAGAAGTTTAATTTTTCCAGAACAATATAATTTACTGTAAATCACATGTCTACAGGTCAAGGTCAATTTAAACTTCTTAAACCTTTAACCGCAATCAAATTGGAAACCTGCAGGATGAAATGATGTGGTAAAAGAAGTGATGGACTGGAAACTGTTAACTTTGGAAGAGGAGTAGTTGCTATTGTTCTTTTGAGAGAAAGAGCAAACTTAGAAATGCTTTGAGTATAAATATGTAAACACGCCACACATTATTTAATCAATGAAGCATCTAACCAATTTAACCCTTTCCTGGGGGCTTAAGTTTTTTCCCGGAACATCAGAAAAGGCCTGAGGAAGCCATTCTCACCATCATGGAAACAGAAACAGAGAGGCAGGATTCAGGAGGTGCCTACAGGAGGTGTGCAAGGCTGGCAACATAGTCCTGGCTGAAAGAGAACAACCTTGGTGGAATCATTTAAGTGAGCAGCATGACTAGAGATAGCCCTGTCTCCAATGCCACTGCCAGGAGAGGTCCCTCAGATCCCAACAGGCACTATCAGAGCAGTTCTGTGGGTTGATCTCACCAGTGATGGAGAGAAGATGGTATGTGAGGAACCTGGGTCCAGGGAGAAATCTGTGGATACTCTGTGACATCATTTACACATAGCCCCTATTTATGGCCCAGTCATTCTCTTTAACAGCTCACCAGGCAGGTGCACTAGTGAAATGCAGCAGACTCTTGGCACACAGTACATTGCCAAATCTACTGATGCTCGGGTGAATACAAGAAGATACATATTAATCATTTTAAAGGGCCAAACCCTACGCCTATTCCAGTCAATGGAACTTATGTAATTGCTCATAATGGCACTAAAAGTGCAGTCATGATTAGTTACTAGTAGGCAGTTACCTACAAACTTTGTAATACTTTGTACTATGAAAAGCCCAAAGTTGGAGTACAGTATGCTATAGACTGGTGTACCAACAACAGTAGTTTAGTCATTTATTTACACACAACATGCCAACAGCATGAAAATCAACCCAAAAGTGTTTAACTGAAGAAGAGAAGATACTCTGTAAAAGCCATTCATGTTTCAGCCACAAAACGGCAATGGATGAGTGGGACTTGTGCAGCTAAATCCCATTCAATTTTCTGAAAACAAATTTGAGGTTGATGATGAAACCAAAAAGTTGAGTAAACTCCCTTCTGAAATCTATTAAAGGGACTTCAATCATGTCTTTCATTTTTCTTCTAGCAAAACTGCTGGCAAAACAAGCAATATGTACTTTTTCAGGCCTGTTTGTTATTTTTATTTTTTGGCTGGCAAACTGCTTGCTTGTTGAAAACTGCCATTTCCCAATCAGGAGAAAATGTAACACAATAATGGGTCCCTCAAAGCAATGAAAACATTTCCAGGGTGTTTGGTTGCTCTTACTTGAGAAGGAAGACCTGGTTCCTATAGATTAGATATTAACATACTCTCCGGGTATTCAGGAGACCTTAAGACAATCCCTTCTCTGTAAATTAGAGCACAGACTGGAGCCCACATCTGCCACATATCAAATGAGTGCCTAAATCCTGGGTGATGGGGTCTTTCAAGACAGGTCTTTCAGTGAGGCCACTCCAAGCAGCTCAAGGGAAGAGAGAAAATAACAGCAGAGTTTAATTAACCTGTTTCATGAATTTTTAATAAAAGTCATGAAGTTTGGGGAGTTTGTGGCTTGTGAGCGAGTCTGGAGCTCCTGACTAGGTCACCAGGTTGAGAAAAACACACATCCCTATCAAAACTCTATCCTTTCCTTCCACGTGTAATTGTCTCCTGCAAAGATTAGTATGCTGCAGATGTATAAAAGAAAGTACATGAAGATAATGATATAAACTTAAAGCATATAAAAATAAGACATTGAAGTGCTACCTACATTGTAGTTTTATTATAGTTTAATGGACATACGCCAATGAGCATTGTGCCTTTGTGTCCAAACTGATAGATGTACCCCATAAAAGCTTTCCTCAGAAGAAAGTCAGATAAGTGAAACTCTGTAGAAAAATAGCTGTACTTTCTGCAGCTATAGATTATTCAATCAATGAAACTCCTATCTAACTCAATACTACCCACATCCTTGGATTTACTTTCTGGACTCTCATGTGAAGTACAAACTGGGTCCCCCAATTTCCTCTGATGAGTGCAGTAACTTTGAAAGCCCAGAAACCCTTCCTGGGAAATAAGCAGTAGGTCCAGACTATGGGTTTTATGGCTGAGACCAGAAAGGAATAGCACTTACAGTTCTCAAAACAGAGTTTGGGATTTGCTTTCTTGCTTAGGAACATAGCTATCATTTATAATGCAATGTCAATTAAGTACTTAAACTGAGTGGTAGTTATGCGATCATTTAATGTTTTCTGTTATTTTGGCTTAGTCCCATTTTCCCTCTCCTTTCTTTTCACTCCATCTATCTATATAATCTCTATCTCTATCTATATCCATATCTCTCTATATATATCTCATTATTAGTTCTCAAGAAAATGTTAAAATTTCTTTTACTGTCTCTTTCCTGGTAACTTATGGAGACAACTTGGTAATCATAATGGTAATCATAGTAACAGAGAAACAAAGTTCAACATGACCACTTTGAAACATCCAACTCAGAATAACTAAAAGGAATCCAAGGTGCAATTCTTAGCTGGAGGAATTATAAACATCAAATTCAACTGGAGAATTTCCCACCTTATACTTGAAAGTCCTACCAAACTTCTGTACTCATCCTGCTGACTTTTTAGGGATTAGGGGCTGTTATGTTCTTAACACCTGTGTATCTGCCTTGTACCTTCTGCATGTGAAGCATGGGCACAAGTAACAAATGTGGCAAGGGTGTTCCCAGAGCCACTCGGAAATCTCTGGCTGGCCAAGTGCTGCTCTGGTTACTCTCGCAGGACAGCACCTTGCAAGTTGCTGAGTACAGGATTATCTTTACAACCAATTTCCAGAGGAGAAACTGAGGCCCCTGGCTTGAAGGTATTTAGGTTCCTAGGAAAATCCCTCTAGCTGCTCTGTTCTCACAGAATTTGCAGGACTTCTATTTACATTTTTACCTGCTTAAAAGATCCTGGTGAGCTTAAGTATCTCCAAGGTTTTACAGATTTGAGTGACAAATGAGGAAGATGAATTCATGCCCCTCAGGTAACCTAATTAGCCTGTAAGCACAGTGGGTAAGGCAGCCTGAAATCTCTGAGAGCAAAGTACCCTCACCCTCCCATGTAAAACACGGTGTGGCAGGGAATGAGCCTCTACAGGAAGGATACTTAACTCCTGAGTCTTACGGGCAAGGGTGTGCCAGGAGCAGCTACGGCAGAGGGATTCATCTGGGGTGTCACATGTGGCCTAGCACAATGCAGGTGTCAGGGAGTTAGGGCGTTCAGGAGCAGTGCTGGCACAGCAGCTCACACATGGGGAAGCCTGGACCAAGGGCTTTTCCTTCTGCTCTGGGATGGAGAGGAAGCTCTGGTTTCCTCTGGGTGGCTGGGGAGAAGGGCAGTTTCAAACATCATCCTTTTGACCCAAATTTTGCCTTTAAGACAGCATTATGGAGACTGTCTGCAGCCCACTCTGGTCTCTCAGACCACAATTCTTCTCCCTCTCTCCTTGCACAGTCCCAGCCAGACTGCTGGAAGTTTGCAGGGGAGAGGGAGGGCTGATGGAATTTGCATGCTTTCTTCTGCCTCTTGATCTGTGTGCATTGTTTTCATGCTGCACTCTGAGGCAAAGGTGAGGAGATATTTATATCTCCCCTATCGATGAGAATTACCAGGATCTTAAAATACCATTTAGACGTGCCATAACACCGAACATGTTACACTGGCAGTAGCTCTTTAAAGGTTTATCTTGTAAATAAAGACTGTCTCCAAGAAGAGTCCCATACATAATATTACACAGTAATCATTAGCTTTAAAAATTATTACAAACAAAATAAAATTCAACACAGATGGATTTGGGCTATGCGACCATTCGAAGCTTATTAAAATGACAAACTTGAAGAAGCTGGAATGCTTAAAGCTCAGCACTTGTTCATGTGCTAGTTTGATTTAAAGAAGACTCCAGAGGCTTTCTTGAATTATATATTACCATATATTATATTCTCATGAATTTTTCCCCAGACTTCAATGCTGGCCAAAATACTGCCACCAGTAGGCCCCAGGTCCCTCCCTCTGTGTGATCTGGCTTTTTACAGAAGATCCAAACCTGACAGTCTTTCCTCTCACATTCATATTCTTGGCAACTCTTTTGTTTTCCATGGGGAATTCTAGGGCCTTATCTTCACTCACACTTAAACAAAGCTGTGGTTTGCAATGCTTTAACACTTCTACTAACACAGCAGTTTCTTGGTACGTAGCATAAGCCTGGGGCCTTTTCTCTTGGCTTGAAGGTGTGTTAGGGATGTCTGCACTGCAGCCTGTGCAGGGCAACACTGCAGCAGTGCCTCAGCTGATGCCCCACTGCCCAGTCTTGCTGCTGTGGCTCCTCCACAGGGCAATGCCACCCCTGCTGTGCAAATGTGGTGATGTCCAAACAAGCAGCGGGAGTCAAACAGGAGGGATAGAAAAACAGTGAGGGAATGAAAGGTACAAAGAAGGATTTTGGTGTTCCTTTGCCATAAAGTAAGTCTGGCTCAAGGAATGTGCAGGGGTCTGGTCAGTTTTAGACTAGTTGAAAAGAGTGTTCTGTGACTAAAAGTTTTGTCAATTCATCCAGCAGGACAACTTTGCACATCAGGTTGCTGTGATTTAAGTGACATCCTTTTTATCACAATGACATTGAACCAACCTGAAAAATGTTTCATGATACTAAATCCTTCAAGTTTGATATTTGGAATGGGGTCCTCTTTCAAAATTGGAATTTTCCCATCACTGATGACATCTTTGTATTATGGAGTCTCTTATCTTTCATTCTAATAATATTGCACAGACCTGTCTTTGTGACACACTGAAGACCTGTGATAAAGTGATGCAGTGAATTTTCTCACTGGGATATAAGAAAGAGATATCTCCTGGACAGCTTCTGTTCTTTTCTTTTTCCCATAAATTCTACAAAATCCTGCTACAAAACAGAAGATAATTCAAACCAGATAAACTTTCTATCAGATATTTGATATTTTAAAGACAGTAACAATATCACAGGATGAAAGTTATCATAAAGGCATATCAAATGTAATACTTTTAAAGTGTCTGAATAATTAGCTTGTGTTTTATTTACATTATTCACATGTCTTCACTGCTTCAAGTTGTTACCATCCAAACACTCTTCAGCCATTTTCCTGCAGGCTAACATTATTGTACAGTGATTGTATGTCAGTTTAACAGCACATTTAAAAAAAAAATATAGCCTGAACCAGGCAGGGCCTGATCCACTACCCACAAAAAAATCAGTGACACTTCTAAAGCCTCTCAGTTCGTTGGTCTCATAGTGAATATTAGTAAAGGATATGAAGATAAGTGCTTCTTCCCTGAAAGCTTTGTACAGTTCTCTGTGCAATCTGCATGTAAACCTGTGCTTACTAAGTTGGTAGGTCTGTGTACATGCCTCACAAAAGATAACCAAAGTAGGATGCTCTGTGAAGACAGAGATCTCTAAAAATTCCTGCAAGTACTATAAGAAACATACATTGACATCAAAGCAGTGCCTCTTGTACTTAATAATCAATTCAGACTGTGGAGAGAGAAGAGGGTCCATTTTTAGTGTTAGTTCATTTAAAAATGTTTTTAGTTGGTAATACACATGGTGGGGGGTGGGGTGGGGAGGGAATCACCCTGTATTATAGATCTTGCTGAAAATGTTCCAGATGTATAATTTAATCAAGATAGCAAATATCTTTCACTACAGTCCAGTTAACCTCTGTAAACTAAACGATTGCTTAGGAGACTTTCCTCACAAGATGAACTTCTGGCAGTGGATATATAAACACACTTTGTGGGCTAAGTCTTTTTCCACTAACATACTTTGGTTTTGGTGCAGTTAAAAATAAGAGAGGGGAGGGTGGAAGGGTCAGCCGCTTCCTGACATCTAAAATCTTTATCAGTACCAGCAACCCCTCAGCTGGTGTCAGTGATTTGTGGTATTGTTGTTTATCTGTGTATCATTCACTCAGACGCATTGTTTAGATCCAAAGGCCTCAAGACCATTTGCAATCTCTTCCAGGCTTGCTGTACCAGACAGGGCAGACATCTGGCTGTCAGTTATAATTGCATCCTGCACCAGAAGTTGTTTTTAAATACTCCTGGCTCCCTTTGAACGCAGAGCTGTGATGCACAACAGTTTCAAGCCATTACTGCAAGAGGCAAAGTCAATCCATGACTTTAGTCGAGTTTGAAACCAGATTTATGAGAGACGGTGGGGAGGGGGTCCATTTTACAAAAGGGTGGCTGTTTGAGCCTGCTTGGGTTTTAATGATACAGCAGTTTCCTTTCCAGCCCGTACAACTTATTCTTTGAACACTGACAGAAATGGTCAGAAATATATTTGTGGTGTTGCCATGTTTACTGTTTCCTGTTGTCTTTCTTTGGAAGTATTTTAACAGAAATTAGGACTTCACATAAAAACCCTACAGGCTCTGGGATGAAAGGATTAACTATTAGGCTTCCTTCTCACTCTAACATGGTGGACTGTGATTTAAACCCTACAGACTCATGACAGGATATGATGCCAATTAAAAGCATGAAACCTAATTTTTTGACAGAATAATCACATAATCCCCTTTCTATTATCTGGCTAAAGGATTATTGACAGCACTTTTATTTCTCAGCCCAAATCTTGGATTTATTAGGCTAACAAACTGCTCTTGTTTAAATTATACAGGCCAATGAATATTGTTGAATGTCCAGGCACAGGACTGCATTCAATATAGTAAAGGGATGTTTTTCCCCTGGTAATTGTCACACTGGGTCAAGAATGCACAGAAATGTAAGTGGACAGCTGGTTTTGGTTGAAAGCAGAGTTCTGATTTGCTGTTTAATACCAAATCAATTACAGAGTAATTTAATAACAAATCTTATAAAGTAAAACATTGCAGTGAAAAATTCAGCTGGAATTTCTTATAAGATCTGAATTCAGTTTGCAGGAATACGTAGGAAGTTCAGTGAAAAAAATGTCAACCGGAGTAGAGAAAAGAAAGAGGTTAAATTCTGCCTCTCTGAGTTGCCAGTCATGACTGCTTAAGCCCAAATATGATCAACATTGTTTTGTCAAGGCAAGTTTTCTGTTGAGACAAACCATGCTGATGCACTGTTGGAAGTGGACTATCTCTTGGGCACCTGATCTGACACCAGTGAAGTGTCTGAGAGCCAGTATTTGCCATTCAGATGAGCACCTGGAGAACTACTATCTATATTACGTATGGGTTTTCCCTGAAAAATTTTCACATTTACATGCACTTTGTGCAGCAGTGTCTGAAATGGGGAGGAATACCTCTCTCTCTTTCTGTCACATACATGCTCACATAAACTAGAGCCCGCAATTTCCCTAATCACTAAAATCCCTTCTTCCCACGTGTAAGTTGTTAACCTTCATTACATCCCTAGGGAGACATACACTAAGCAGAGGCCTGTTAAAATGAAAATAACCATCCCTCCAAATTGCCAAATCATCGTATTAAAAAGTCCCCTTCTTATAAAGCAAGGTTCATCATTTGCAGTCCCAGGCTAATTTCTGTTCAGAGTTGAATGTAATTATTTATGCTATATTGGTTTTATTTTAAAAAAAATATTTCATTGGCTTCTGCAGTAACACAACAGCATATATGGTGTTAAATCTTCTTAAAGGTACATGTTTTAAGATGAAGATACACCTTACTGTTACTAGAATATTCATATGGAGACTGCTTTCACGTGTATGCATACATTGTTTTCTTTGAGCTTCAAGGTTAATTTTTACCCAGTGTGCTTTCCAGATGCACATAGGATTTCCCCCTCATTTCCTGTCTCATTCCTAATCTAAAATCTATTGCCATTTTATAGTAATTAAAAAAAGAGCTGGGCTGTTGAGTGAGCAGAGGAACTCCGGTGCTGCTGGGTGTGCTAGCCGTTCTGAACCACCATTTTCTTGCTGTTGCATGTGGACTGCAAAATGGTGGTTCCTATGATTTTGATGAACAGGGACCTGAATTTACACTCATCGTGCACACTCATTGTGCGGTCATGAAAAACTCCCTCACCCTGGCTAAAAAAAGGCCGTCTTCTCTCACCAGTGCCTGCCTTTGTGCCTGCTTCCCTGTGCTTTCACAGCCCTCGGTCGCCTCAGGACTGCTCGTAATTCCTCTGTGAGACCTACAAAGCCACTAAATGCTAATTTCTAATTTAAAGTTTCTCAGGAGTAGCCACAGTGCTGTGTGCATGACATACAACCCAAATGGTAAGAGGACAAAATCACAGTAATTTTGTGTCTTGTGTGTTTATTAATAGAGGACCAAATGTCACACAGGCAGTAGTCTCAGGACCAGTTTGTATGGAGAATGAATGTTTTGCTTGTGAATAAATGGTCCCTCCAGATCAAGGTTGAGGTCATTGGCAAGATCTAGGCATAAGCTCATTCTAAAGCTATGTGCATGTGTGAATAAAGGAATTTATACTTGACTGTGAGTATCAGTCTTCCATAGGAGATGTGTTCAGCCTTATTTTTTTTAAATATTTGGATACAAACAGTTTATTCCACGCTTCAGCATAAACATGTTACTGGCAAAACATCAGGCAAAGCAGACAGTGACCTTGGGCTACCACTAGCTAGCTATCACCAAGCACCACAAAAGAGGGTTGGGAAACTGCTAACGAAATGGAAATTGCCTGTGATTACCCACAGCAGGATGAGCATCCTCTTTTGCCCGTGAAGAGACAATTTCCTTTCACCCAGGTACGCAGCTACTGTATCGTGTTAGGGAAAGCAGCTTCCCAGCGTGCGGGTAACCACAGATGATTCACAAATAAGCTCGCAGTTGAGAATCTATGTCTACTTTCCCCCAGATAAAATAGATACAGCAACTGTATTTATGGTCTGCACAACAATATTATTTTTCTCTCTTTGGTTTGCAAGGGTTGTAAATAGAAAAAAGAAATTACTAAGCTATTAAATCTAGGAATAACAAGGCTCTTAAAGCCAGCTTTATTGTACCGGGGTAGGTAAAAGCTTTACGTTTTTTGATCTGCGGGTGTTAAATATCCTGTCTGCGCCAGGATCTCTGCTCGGGTGTTATTTATCTCTCTGAATCTTTGGGAAAAAGGAAGCGGGCAGATGTCCTTAAACTGCGGGCACCACCTGGCGGCTGCGCTGGCCGGGCCGGGGCTGGGCTGGGCTCCCCGCAGTCCCCGCAGCCCCTGCGAGGGTGGAGGTGGGCTTGTATTCTGAAGAAAATGAAATGAAATGGTCCCCAGTGTTTTGATTTTACTGACTTCTAAGCGCTCAAGCCAAGTGTTATCCAATTTCCCCCATACAATCTGTTTGGAGAGCTAGCAGTGCATTTCAAAATGACTTATTTTGATGACATGGTCATAATTCTAAATAATTTGATTTCCAAATATACACATCATGTGGTGGTCTTGCCAGAAAATCGTTCTATTGAAAGACTTCTGTCTTAAGATTTAAACTAAATAAAGGAGAAACGATTACATGATCCAAGCACCTTTCTGGGGGAAGGGGGTGGGGCATGATGTGTTTGCTGGGAAAAAAGCTAAACAAAGAAAATATTTTCCAAACCCAAAAGCTTCTTTCTGGGGGTCATGAACTGGAGACATTGCGGGTACTGTCAAAAATCTAAAGAGGAAATGAAAAATAGCACTTGCTCCTTCTGAATGTGTGTGTGTGTGTTTTCTTTTCTTGATGTCTGGAAGAGCTTGCATTCTAACGAGGTTTCACAGTGCACTAGAAAATGCAGAAATACGGCATAATCCCTTGGTTCCTTCAAATCAAAAATCATAGAGTCTGTTTAACATACAAGAACCCTGTGTGTGTGTGTGTGTGTGTGTGTGTGTGTGTGTATCAGCTTGTTATCTGCAAAGCAGGACTTCCATGTATATATATATATATGTATAGTGGAATTTAAATCTTCAGTCTCCAATAAAATTGTATTCTGTAATAAAACTGCTGCACCTTGACTCCAGACTACACTGAATCCCAAATTAAACACCCCATTTACTCTACTGTAACATGCAGAAAGGTTTGCTACAGTGAACACTATTACAGACAGGAAAGGCATATTATCATTCTCTTTACCTTCTGTACATACGGCAGCAACACCTAAACAGCCCCTGTGAGTCATATTTTTCTCTAGTTCCTGGCTCCTCTTACAAGAAAGAATTGATGAAGGGAAAAGGTGGATTGAAACACGATAGTTAATTTCACATTGCTCCCTTAATTATTTAGCAAGCCGGACAGACAGCTCCAGCAGTTTAAAAGCAAGCAGGTAGCATATTTTACTACAAAATGTCTTCCTGGATTTCATGAATAACTCAGTGTCATAAACAGAAACAGCTGGCATGCTGAAGGCTGTGTAGATTTCTTTATGCATTATATATAATGTAGATGCTTCCCACATAATGCACATGAACTATCCGCTTCATATCAATGTTTGTAACCCACAAATGCTACAAATAATATACCAGGGATATAAAATTAGGGGACTTAAACTTATTAATCCAGGTTATATATTTAAATGCCATTGTTTAGTGGCTATTTGTCTATTGTTTAAAGGTCTAACTATTTCAGAGGCATACTGTTCTTGGGTGATAATTTTCCTATCTTTCTGTAGGAAAGTCATTATAGAATTTTGATGGTTTTCTTGTGGTTATTAAATTAGAAATGGGAGTTCACTGAGGGTAACAGGAGGAGAAAAAGTCTGCTAGTGCTGCTTTGTCATGTCAAGCGATGCTCAGGGGAGCCCAGCACACTGTGTCTGGGGCTGGGCTGAAGGCTTTCACTGTGCTCTGAGGGGAGCTACCCTCTAGTGGACTGATGGTGAATTTTATTCCCTTTTTCATGCCCCATCCTGGTCTTCATTTATTAAATACCAGGTACTTTCTCTAAGTATATTCTCAGCTATTAACCTTCATGCATGAGACAGGAGCTGAAAGTTAATAAAGAAAGTATTTCTAATCAACTGTGGCAATGTGAGACACAGACAAGTCACACTAGTAAGCCAAGAATGTGAATCCCCAGGCTTCTCACAGCTGAGGTTAATCTGAAAGGAGTTACAAGTTCGAAGTTTTTTTAGATCAGATGTCTAAAGTGAACAAGGAGAGCTCCATTCCCAGACATCTGATCTAAACCCTTTGAGCCTTGGGAATTTTGATTCCAGATGGAGGTTCCAGCTCTGCAGATGATCCTTATCTTTAATGGGACCAACTCAAACAACTACACATAGATTTGTTGCCATTGCAAAGGACCCAAAAAAAGAAGTTGGCTCTCAGCCTGTAGCTTTGGGGGAACAAATTCCTTGAGCACAGGCAGTCTTGAGTTTGGCTCACCTCTTTTTAAAAGTGGAGTAGCCTAGGAAAAAGAAACAGGATTTCAACAGTGAGTTGGAGAGATGAAGAATAAAGGATATATCTGAATTTTAAGTTTTCCTGAGCCCAAGCAGGGCATTGTTCATAGCATTGCTGGGCTAGAGACTGTATTAACATCCACTGTACATTTTGTTCCAAGGGATCAGATTTCTGGAGCCTGAGACCAGTTACGATACATCAGAGAAAGCCTCATAATAGGAAGCTTTATTGCCTTCTGCTAAGTGAGCCAAAGTCAGGGGCTTTCCCTTGTAACCATAAGGCTGGAAAGGGGGAGGGGGGTGGGAGGCTTTTTTTTTTTCTTTTTGCCTGATGTGTTTCATCCTTCCCCACCTCCAACATCAAAGTGTTTGCTAGGGCAAGTCAGCCCTGTGATTCTGAAGCTGTGTATTTCCCCTCTCCCAGTAGTTTCCATGCCCATTTCCTATGCCCCAGCTGCCAGAGCACTAACCCTCTGCTGCTTTAATCACTCCATTAATCAAGCCTTTGCAGTGATCAGCACACTAGCTCTCACTGCCACAAGGAAGCCTGTTACTTCTTCAGGACACATAATCTCCCACTAGCCCTCCAAGGATTTTTACTCAACTGAGCCATATTGATCCACCAGCTAAAAAGGGTATTTCACTCCATTTTGAATTAGCTGTGTTTTTAACATAATGTAGCTCACATAAGGCACAATGCAAGAATAATTCTTATACTATGGGCACCATGAAGGTGAAAAGACACAGCCATTTTGTAGCTAAACTTTACAGACACTGTGATTTCATTAAACAGACAAACACTGTCATCAAATCAAAGATCAGCAGATACAAATAAGTAATTTCTCTTAGCTCCTAGAGAGCCATGACTGCATCCCCATGGTTACAGCCTGGGCAAGGGTAGCTGTCATATACAAAGGCATGTATATAGACACCCTCCAGTCCAGACAGAGTGGTTTAGCAATTACTATTTTGTACTGGGTAGTGCCAAAAGATGGCAGGTTCTATTACGCTAGGAGGCTTCGAAAAATTTAAAATGTAGCCATAAAACAAAAGATCACAAGCTATAGACAGAGCAAAAATAAAGGAAAGCTTAGTAAAGCTTCAGTGGCCTCTCACACTTCTGACTCTCATAAAGGGAACAGTGTAGTACTAGAAAATTATTTTGCTTTTGTAGAGCAAAGACTGTGCACTCTGCTGACTTGCAGGATAAGGATGTCAGTTTTGAAGGTTAAGGGGAAGCAGGGAGATTCCTGTGTGCTCAGTGAAGGTGCAGCTCCTGCCTGGTGTGAGGCAGGACAAGGCTTGTCTCACAGTCGCTCTGACTGCCTTTGCTAGGAAACTTCTCTTCCCGCACATTTGTTATCCAGCACGCCTTGCCCTTTCCTGAGCCATCCATTTCTGAAGCCAAGAAAATTGGAAAGGAAAGGAAGAAAAAACTCAAAATCCCAGAGGTGCCCTAGAAAGTACTTCCATCACTACCACCATCGTTCCAGCAACATGTGAGAGCAAAGGCACAAGGTTGGGATGTGAAAACAGCAGCAGAGAGGAAATGAGCTTGGAGTTTGAGAATCCCAGCTTGCTGAGAAGGACAGAATCCTTCCAGTTATGGCAAAAGATCCAGTCAAGAGCAGTTTCTAAAGAAGCAGAGACTCAAAGAAGTGAAAGTCGGACAAGTTCTGCTTGCTGATGGCAATGGGGGACTCAGAAACCATGTGTATTGCCATTCATCAGCTTTAAGGCTTTAAGCGTAAGCACACTCCAAAATTTTCAATGTCCAGTTTATGTAGCTATTAATTCCCTTCCCAAATCCAGACCTGAATTGTGCAGCTTGGGGAAGAACTGGGCAAAGCAGTTGTCTCACATGAATGCACACAGGCACAGGTGTGCAGAAACACACAGACTCTTGGGGTGGACATCTGCAGAAAGATCAGCAGCAAATAAGAGATGATACACTTAGAGCACTTTCTGAATACAACCACTGATGCCACACAGTACCATAGTTTTGCAGAATCATTTAATTGAAGTATTTACATTTCTATTTGCCGTGACTGCATGTTTAAGCTTTTCTTTCTGTATAGTAATGCTTGTTTTCCTGTTTAAGTTCTCTAGCTCTTGTTTTGTATATGTGCATCAAATTCAAATTACATATTTGCATGTGTATACTCAATGAACAACCCGAATTATTTATCCCTTGGGATAAAGGACTTGAAAATGCAGATGGTCTTGATACAGTCTGATAAGAATGTAAACAGGAAAATATCTTTGTTGACTTATTTCTTAGTAATCAGCAATAATTAGTTATTGTCTGGAAATTAATTATATTATTTCACAAACCTTGCAACAAACAATAGCTAAATGAAGTCGTTTGATTTTCTTAGGATTACTAAAGATAGCATCAGATAACTTCCTTAGCAAAACAACAAAAGCTCCATTTTCCATTGTGGTTTTTGGTCTACATCAAAGTTAAAGGCAAAAATCATGAAAAGCATTCCAGAATTTTATCTTGCCCCTCACTTCTATAGTTTTGCAACCAGGCTATTTAAAGTGCATTTTATTTTTTAATGTTGCACTCTACCCACCCTCATTAGATGTCAATAATAAATCTGTTGAGTGGTTTTAGATCTGAAATTATTTCTCTTTCTCACCACTTTGTCCAATTATTTCCATATTCTGCTTCCCTGTTTCAGTTGAGGAGACAAAATAAAATCTTTCCCTCTGTCATTGTTTCATAGGCTGTTTAGATTCCAGATAGTCAGATCTATCTCTTCTAATGACTTAGTAATTTTTCAAGAATGTTTCAGTTTGTGGATTAATATTGGAAGAAACTAATAACTGAGCTGTGTTTAGCCTTAGCAACACTTTGTTGTGTAATGCTAATCCTTTCCCTGACTTCTAGTGTGAGGTACTCACAAAGTTACTGTGAAAGTTGGCACATACAGCTGTCCTCATGTCAGGTCAAATCAAATGCAAAAATGATCACAGGGAGAAAATGCAAAAGGATTTGAGCATGGCTGAAATAGCGAAAACATCCAATCAATCTTCCTCTTTCAGCCCTTTTTGCAGACCTGTGAACTTGCACTGTCTCAGGCTCTGCTCTTGCTTCTCCTGGACCTATGAAGCCTCTCCCCTCTTTCTTCCCTGCTTACTCTGCTGCCTTACCGCTGCCTAGATCTGTTCCTGGATCACCTTCTAGTCACTATTTAGTGCTCATCCACTAGCCTAAAGCAGTCCTCAGACATGTTCAGTGTCTCGTTCTTATTGTTTTTCATACATTGATAGCACACATTAAGCAAGAATGGCTTAATCGATTGGTCCAGTGCAATGATAGCTCTGCATTTTTGTTTATTATTATTAATTACTAGTTTTTGTATAATTTCAGAAGTACTAGGAATGTGCTTTTATTTTTCCAGGTGTAAGGCAAGTAGATCTTAGGCTATATTTTCTAATGCATCTGTTAGTGTGTATTAAAATAGAAGGGAAATTTTATTTCCCTAACTAATGCAGATTAAATCTATTTGAACATCTATGTGGTAGCAGGTGACTTTGAGTCAAGGCAGATGGGGTTTGCTAAGGCTGGGATACAAGATACAAGATATTTTATATTGCATATAAGTTTTAAGAGTTGTTATGGAGCTCCCTATCTTGTTGTTCTAGAGAGTAACTACCAAATTGCCAGAAACTAAGCAGTTTGCATTACAACTTCGTTTAATATAAATTAAAATAATCTAATCTCTGCATCTATCCTTTATTATATGTGAGTAATCGAATTAGCACCTTACTGGAAAAAACTAATGGGGAAAAATAACAAGTGAAATTGCTGAAAAGATACTACATGGTGACATGTGGGTTGGTATTGATATACGAAACTACTAATCTACAAGAACTGCTCATCTCATAAAGCTGTGCTTTGTACCTTACTAGTGTTTGACCTCTTGATACATGGATTCAGCACAACTGTGTAGACTGGTGCTTTAGCGGGGCCAGTGTTCACCTCAGTCACTGCTAGAAGCTTGAGAATTAAAAACAAAATAAAAAATGGAAACAAATGTCTCAGTCAGGTCTACCAACTGAAATGTCACACAGGATGGAGAAATCCTCACCTACGAATGGGTCTGATGTAAGGAAATGTACTCTACAGAGTGGAATCACTGTGAGATTCTCCTTTTGTGACAGTCTGCAGAGGATACTGACCACATCCTGGGGAGAAATTCTGAGTCTCACATAGAAAGACATAGCATCCCCCATTGGACTCTCCGTCAGTCTACAGAAAACAGGCTTCCATCAAGCTGCCTGCTTCCTGCCTCATTCTGCTGACAGAATGTGGCCCAGGAGTATAAGTTCACTCAGAGAAAGATTAAATTTACCTGCATACTGCCAAGTAATTAAGTATACTACCAAACTGGGCTGTAGTTCATCACTAACCAACTAGAAACTGTAAGCTCAGCACCTGGGGATAACTATTGGGGCGCATTACCTGTAAAACCTAAAAATTACTTGGGTGAATAAGGCACACACTTATCCTCTTCTTGTATAAAATTGATTTTAAAAAATCATGCTAAGACAGAAAGGATAACATCCCCATATTATATGTATTCCTTCCTACTCTTCCCAGCTTTCCTTCTAGAACTCAGGTACAGGAGAAAGGAAAGAAATCTGAAAAAACACCATCTTCAGTCTCTAATCTGGTCTGCCATGGATTCTGTCCAACACACTTGTCTGTCTTAGACTCTCAGCTTTTTAAGTGGGGCTAATATTAATTCGCCTTTGTAAAGTGCTATGAATTCTTTAGAGGGAAAAAGTGCTGCGTACGTTGAACCCTGAACTCAATTTTGGCAGGTAAGTGAAGGAATTGATTTTGAGCCTATAGTTATTTGCAGTTTTAAATTGCAGTAACTTCCTTAGAATTACTCCAAAGGCACAAATGTGTAATTGGCAGCAGAATTCACCCCACACCTTCCTGTAGACCATTTGTCTAATCACTGAACTATAGCAAGCAAGCAGACATCAGGATCTGGCTCTTTGTATACCAAGTTATTTTCTAAAACCAATAAAATCAGCTTCACTTTTATAGTTTTCTTTTTTTTTTTTTTTTAAATACACTGCAGAAATTTAACCATGCTACAATAGGCAGTGAGGGCCAAATTCCATTCTCCATGATTTAAGTAGGTAGATAACATAAATCTGTTGGTATCAAAAGTGTTTCTTTAGGTTTATCCTGTTGATCTGTTATAGGACAGGTGTGAAATATATTTATTTCATTTTGCAGTAGCTGAGCTTTTTGTAATGGCTGGTACAAGAAATATTGAATTTTTATCTTTTAATAAATAATATTTATGGATTCAGGAAAAATCATTAGATATGAATTATAGCTATTGTAATCATTATAATACATTAACAATGAATGGTCAAGCCAAATTAGAAATGCTCTATTAAAAATTAAATAAAAAGATCAGTTGAGTAAATAGATGTCTCTTCACAGCAGACATATCCCCACACTTATTGACTGAAGCACTTCTAAGTATTAGGAAATGACCAACCACGACAAAACAGTACTAAAATAATGCTCCATAAAATACAACTTGCAATGTTGCCTTGATCAGGCATGATTAGGAGGTTAATTAACAGACTTGTGTGCAATATTCTCAGAAATCCACTGGCTTCTATATGGAGATTTAAACAATATGCTTAGAAATAATTAAAGAGTTCAGGCAGCAGATTTTTAAAAGAATAGCTATCATCCAAGATGACTGCACTTTAAAGGTGACCATCTGTCTGTTGAGGTCCTTTTTTAACCTTCTGCAGATAAAAGGTTCAAGAGAACAGTAGAGAAGAAAATTGCAGCAAATGGACCCTGAGCCTTAGCAAGGTAGAGCCCTCAATTCCAATTTGAATCAACTCAAATAGAGCAGGGAATGTGTAAAATCTGATAGGATTTGGACCCCAACTGCTATTAGCTTGTTAAAAGGACGTATTCAGCAAATAAGTATATGACATAAAAGGTATAATCCTACAGTGTCAATGCCCATGTTTAAAAAGTACTTAAAGAAGATTATACTTCAATTATTATGCTACTTTGCTTTTACAGAGGGCTAAATCTGATGCATTAGATTTAACAGAAGGGATAACTTCCAGGCTAAACCAAAGCTAGTGTAAGGAATTGAAATGGCTCCAGTTCTTGATTTAAAACAGGTTTTTACTCTCAGTAATCTCTGGCAGTAAACACACATATTTTTCTTTTCAAGATGGTTTATGATCAGTGATTTCAGTCCACTCCACATTACTCTACCACATGTCCTGAACTGCTTGGGACAATCCCAGATTAGGAAGCACATTCATAGGTCTCGCACAAAGACTACTTTATACAGAAATAACAAAATGTCCTAACATCTGTTCACAACCCATTTAGTAATAAGCTCATATACCTTGACACTTTCAAAGAAGGTCTTCCTAGAAGTTACCATTACCTCTGGGAGACAAAGCAGCCATGTGGGGTTTGCACACACACTTTCTTGAAAAGTAAATCTTATTATCACTGATGTTGTTAGAGAAGCCATAAAATTCTGTCCTTGCTTCCAAGGTGGAACACCCTAGCACAAGCTGAATGGCTCAGTTGTGTGGCAGATCTGAAATACACAGGGGACATGGTAAACACTCCCTGCCTACCTATGAGTCACAGAAAGTCATCATATCTTGTCACATGGGGAAGAGAGAGACATGATCAATGGAAAAGGAAACCCATGGAGCCATCTCTATACTGTGGTCTCTGCACTGGTAGTCTCTTGAGAGACTATTAGTTTCCCAAGAAGGGAGCAATCTGGGGATAGCATGAGCTGTTGCCCTTTGACATTTACAGTTTCTATTAGAGACCAGAAGGAAGGTTCATGCACTCAAAAGTTCAAGTGTCTTTTTTTGCTCAGTGATGACAATCACTCTTATAAAATGTCACTTATCCCCATAGACTTGCTGCTCTGACTGCTTCGCAGACTTGTAACATCAAATCCCCATTAGAGCAATGCCCATTAGGCACTCAGATGACCACCATTCAAAATTTGGCCTATCAACATCAACAGACCATTCTGTAATCTGGGTCCTTGCTTTTTTTAATACTGGAATGATAGTTTATTGCAGTTCTAGTGCCCATTCCCTTTCCACAGATACTCTGATTTAATGTGAGACAGTTGATTTATTACGAGGCACAATGTGAATACTTGTTTTCACCTCCTTTCTGTCTCCACCCCCCATTCCCATGTGTTCTGGTTGAAAAGTTCTGCAGCATATAAGTACCATCATCGTCAACATATGCATCATTCAGCCTTCTTTGTAAGGATACCTTTACACTGAGTGCTGAAGCCTACAAGCTTTACAGTCCAAGAAACCTAAGTTTGTGAGGTTAATGCTATTTTGTGCATATGCACTTACAGTTACAATATTTTTCATTGCAGTAGAGATACACTGTTATAAATACCGGACACAAAAATCCAGTAGTGTGTGGAATGCTTAACAGTCAGAACATTTTCTAATTTTTAAGGCAAGTTTTTGACAAAAGAGAGGACACTGCAAGTAAAAGTAATGAAGCTCCCACAAAATCATTCATTAAAATAACAATTGAAATGTACATATTAAGTGACACAACTGACATACAACTGGGTAATTTAAATCTAATTATATTCTAGTGGGGAAAATGCTCACTGCTGCTGCTTTACCTGATGCAGATCAGAGTAACAGCGCGGCATCACTTAATGTTGTGTGGTAACTCTTATGTTCCATCTGAAAACATGTTAGAGATAAAAAAGAAATAATAACAGGAAAGAGAAATTACAGCATATAATGCACAAAAGAGAGATGTTTTCAGCTGAGATTTGAAATCAGATTGAGAGTCAATGAGGTAGAGAAATAAAGAAAGGCTGTTCCAGATGGTGGGAGCTGCAGAGCAGAAGGCTGTCGTACCACCAATTAATTTAATGAAACCCACCCACCAGTTTCCCATCCTGACTCTTTTCCCGAACCATGTTAGGCTCAAGCCTTGTGGTGTGAAACCACAAGAACCCAATGTGAAAAATTCCATGCCTTTGGCATGCTGTGGTGAGAAACTCCCATGTGCAGATCCATCTGCAGCAAGACCCTGCATTCAGACAAAGCTTTTCTCTCCAAAATATCACTGTTAAGTCCAACAGATAGATGATCCTACAGGAGCCCATGCTTGCACAGTGGTGAACACCTTAATTCCCAGGTCACTCCACACATCTTGAAACTTGCCCAGAGTGAGCAGGCTAGTACAATAGGAGTGGTGCTGCTCCTTAGGCAGAGAGCACCATGCAAGGAAAGGCTTTTGTGGGTATGCTGAGAGATAGTTCATGCACAATTTTGTTGTTGTGACGCCACACCACTTTACATGGCTCATCATGGCATGGCTAGTTCAGCCTTCTGCACGAGCAGAGGCATCCATGAGACACAGATGGCTAATATCACCACAAAGTAGCTCAGCTTCCTTCCAGGGCTGGGTACACACACACCCCCTACTTCAGAGAACTTGTATACATCTGAAGTTTAATGCAACATAAAATGACCACTGTGATAATTACCTTTGCACAGTGGAATTCACCAAAGTGAATGTAAATATTAATCACAGATGTATATACTGTAAAAAGAGAAAGCCTGCATCAAATAGTATTTCTAAGCACATCTCACCAGACAAGGATAAATTCTGGCCACTAAACCCATAGTTCATCTAACAGCATCAACTGCTCAACCTGAAGAACCTTCTTTGCCCCGCCCTATGCAGCCCATCAGAACCAAGCTATGTCATACAAGCACAGGTCCAGAAGTCATGCTTGGCTCAGCCTGGACCTCTTACCCTTTGTACAGAGGAGGTTTTACTGGTATTACAGCACAAAGGTAGGAGAAGCAGTTTCTCAGACATTTGGATTTCAGGCAGCACAGGGCTTTCTAGGTTAAAAGTAAGACCTTAATTTTCACATGGAAACCTACAGGTGATCCCTTACAAGTCAGTGGCCAATTTGCAGAAAGATGTATCCCTGAATCAGGATACTGTGCTCTCCTTTAGCTTCAATTTCTGAATATTTTCCCCTCCATGTCTGGAAGATCTGATTTTGCAAAGCAAGCCTATGCTTGTGGAAGCAATCACAAACATTTGTCTGTATGTAAGTGACAAACATAAGCTGATTTAATTATGGCTGCTTCCTAATTTGGTAGCATTTCAAAGTTCTGGGATGTACTTCACTGAACAACAAAGAATCAGTACATGCTATCCATTAAACCCATGACCTTCAAGTTATTTGTGGGTAAAACTGGAATAATGAATAAGTGACTCACCTCCCAAACACTGTAAATGTAGATTCACAATATTACTTGATTTTATTCCTTTGCATAATTCTACTTATCACAAATTTAAAAAAAAACTAGATAGAAACTATTAAAGAAGTGATGACAAAAATGCCATGTTAGATTTCCATTTATTTTATCATTAAAAAGATTTACAGCCTGTACTGATATCAGATTATAAAAATTAGGGTCCTCCATAAATTAAAAGGGCTTGCTCTTGCTGAGCTATAATAAGGGAGCTAATATGTCAGATTTGAAAGGTCTGAGACGCAGAAAAACAAGCAATAATGAAAAGTGAGATCTTAAAAGTGTGTAGAGATTTTAAAAGGAGACTTGTAGAATGTAATGAAATATTAGTAGAAAAAGGTAACTTGCCAAAATAACTACACTAATCCTCATCTCATAATAGCCTTCATGGCAGGATCAGTAATAATCCTTTTTTTTTTTTTTTTAAGCAGGGTCTGGTATAATGACATTGAATTCAATGCAAATATTCTACTTCTTTAGGAATAATTTATTGTAGCTTTACTGGAAAATTTTAGTTGGATCTTAAAAGGTTTTATGGCCTCAATTATAGCACTTTTACTCCTAATAATCAATATTGATTTTACTCTATCATTCTTTTTAAAGTTTCTGTTGGTTTACCCAGAATCCAAATCTTGACTGAGTTTAAGAAGTGGTATTTTCATTCTAAAATAATATTGGTTTATGTAATTATTCCAACTCCTCAATAGTTTCTTCTTCTATATCAGTAAAACCACAACCCAAATCTTATTTTCTTGTAGGAAGCAAGGGTAGTGTAAAACAGTAGGAGGAAGACAGCTGATTAGCAGGACTGCTCAGTGACCTGCAGTTGTGCTCATCCCTCTACATGTTTCATTGTGCTCCAGAGCTTCATTCACTGTACCACAGTCTATTTCTCGCCTGCAGTTGCCGCCTACACTCCAGCTGCAATGCCCCAGAGAGAGACCCCAGGAAATAGCACACACTGACCTACTTGGAGCATTCACTATACCCTCCTCCTGGGAAACAGAGCCTTTGAATCAGCTCTCTGCACCATCAGCAGATGCTCTGAACTGTGACTTCTCAAGCCCTAACACACCCCATTTTCATCTCCTGTAGGTGTCATGCCACTTTCCTTAGTGTTGGCACTACAGTGTGTCAAGTCTGAGCCACAGAGTTTTCCCTCTCTTCAGGATTGCTGACCCTGTCTGGGCATCTCCTGATGACAGACAGCAATGAGATGCCACCACACAAGGTGTCCCAGCACTCGCTCGAGATGGGAGCTGTGGGGAAGGATATGATCTTTTCAGTCCCATGGGGCATAACTTCCTTGTTCTCTCCATGGAGCAAAACAATGTGGAATAGATGCACATTGAATGGTTAGCCCCATGTTTTATTCAGCTTTAGACAGATAAAGTTTAATTTGTTTTCCCTGGGGAGGACAGGGGATAAGTGACATCCTTGAAGGCTTTTTCTGCAGTGGGCGTATTTGTTTATACTTTACCAGGAGTATCTCCATTTTCTGCTCAAAGTATAAGCCTCATTTTGTTCTTGACTTTTCCAACATAACTAACTGGGGACACACATATATACACAGTTTGAATATTGACTTGCTTTTTCAATTAGCAAGAATATGGGACAAACATAGGACAAACATTTTATGAAAGGAATGGTATATAGAAAATGTCTGTGACTGTTTCTATTGACTTATACACCTGCTTTGTAAGATCTTCTACGGTGTCCTTCTACTCCCTTACACTGGGTTTATTTCAGTGTCTTTGGAAATGAAAAGATCCCCTTTTGTTTTAGAATTAGTATTTGACTGATGAAAAGAATGAACCCCAGGGGCTGTCTTTTCCAATCAGGCACTGTACAAGCACTTGAGCTGACTATGTTCTGCAGAACATTGAAAACATGGCATGCCCAGGAAATGTTTGCCATCACATTAGTGATGCTGTAATGGGCACCACAAATCACCTGGACATTAATAGAATGAAATCACTTACTGCCTCTGAAAGCAGCTTTATTCTCAGTTGGTGTCCTGAAGGCACCATGTGTGCAGTCTAGAGCTTCCATCACAAAGAAGAAATTTTCAAATATCATAAGACCTGTTTTACTTGTTGCTTTTGGGGTTTGTGTAAGTCTCCACTGATTGTTTCTGATGGCAATCCTTTAAACACAACTAGTGTTGGGGGAAAAAAAGCATAAAAAAAATTAGTTGTCTCACAAACTTTAAGTGATCTCTGATTTTTCTAAAAGCTGTCACAGGACAGGATACACATGACTTCTAATGACTGCCCTTGCTCTCACTTAACTGCAATAACACATCAAATGTGTTTCTTTATCCTGTTATTGCTGGTTTGTAATTTGATCATCAGACAGATTTGAATTCTCCCCAAGCTGTTCCAACGTGTCTGTAACAGAAGCAAAGGTACCTACATGCATTTCCCATTTTGTTCAGAAAATAGAACAGCTTCAGTGATCACAGCCCATGTGAAGCAGACATCAGTGGTTAAATTAAAATGTAGTGATCAAAGAAATGGGCTGTTAAAAATACCTGATTTCCTATTAGGGAAGACTTTTTAATTGTGCTTCTGGTGCTTAGAACACGTTGAACGTTTTATGAGATAATTCAGGTAACAGTCCACTAGAAAGTGTATTTGATTTAGCCTGAGGAAGTTTGGGGAAAGACAGAGCACTCCTGTGTGAGCAGTGGCTGTGCCCCTGCCCCTGCCAGAGCTGCTGCCTCTGTGGCAGAGCAAGCAGCATGTCCACTGCTCTGCCCTGCAATGCACAGCCAGCTGCATGGCTGCACACTGAAATCAGCTGCAGGCTGCAGTCATAGATCTGGGGGTAAGCTGCAGTGACTGAAACCCCACTCTGCTTTCCCTGTTACAGGAGCAGTATCCTCTGTAGCTAAATTCAAGAGATCTCAGGAGTCAAATCTTTTACTGTCCATAAAATAAAATATCTTGTATCTCAGGCTTATCTTCCTGCTTTTAACTTATTTTCCCTTTGTATTAATGTAATGTTTGTTATACCACATTCAAGAAAGCGTCTAGTTTCTCCAGTGCTACTCTAGCAATCAAACTGATAGCTGTAAACTAGATGAATAGGAGCTGTACACCACCATTTCTGCTGGCCCATTTTTCATTTTTCAAAATAAAACCCCCAGAGTATTTTTGCTGAATAAATTGAAGATAAAAAAGTAATCTTTTGATGTGGATAGTTTGAACATGTCAGATTTGTGAAGCATTTTCTTCAGCTAGCTTAGCACTCTGTCTTTTGAAAGACTTATAAGGCAAAGCAAAGCTGTCAGAATTTTTAAAAGAGTACTTGTGTAAGACAAAATTAAGTAGCTCCATTAAAAGCAGAGGAACTAGAAAGTAGGTTCTACTCTGCTTGTTAACGCCAAGCAGCATTTCACTCTACAAGTCTTCCTTAGCTGATATCAATGAAATTACATGGGAAGGGGGAATAATAGTATGAGGAAACATGCCTAAATCTGGACTTAACTCTGCTGGTTTTGGCAGTGAGGCTTAGGATCCAGCAAATGCCTCTTGCTGTGTCCCTCATTCCAAGTAGGAGAGAACAAAATAATCCTGCACAGAGCTGAGTAGCAGGCTCATTGGTTACTGGGGACCCATTCGTTTTGAGCAGTTCTTTTGCTTCTTTAAATTATACTGTGGGAAGATTTGGCTAAGATAGAAGCAATGGGGAAACCTGTTTTCCTTTCTCATCCCGAGTTCGTCTGCAAAGCTAATCATCAAATATATTTTTTCAATATTTTTCTAAGCAAAATATGAAGTTTAAGCATTACAGAAGGGAGTACTTTTGTACACCATTCTAATTCATTGTAAGCTGTGGAAACTTAATTCCTTTTTGCTCGTGGAAAACTGGTCATATCTGGATCTGAAATAATAGATCTGAAATTATTAAAGTTAATAATTCTCAGTATTGTGCTGAGATTTTCATTTGCCATGTAGGTCTTCAACAGGTCAGACAAGTAAGTGGCATCATTTCACTGCTGATGTGCTGATCATCCCCTTCTTGCTCGTACAGCCACTAACCCATGACAAGCTTTCTGTGAGTGCTTGCTCAACTTGCCTGGGGTACTAGTCACAATGATATTACACAGGGAAGTGATAAATTTAATGCAGGTGTACATGTCTTCTTCATCAGAAACTTTACCACTAAGCACTGTGAATCAGAGGGCTATGCCATCAGTGTGATAAGCAGCACCAAGCACAACAGGGCTCTGACTAGAGCTTTTAAAAGCCCTACTTAATAGCATGAACAGTAAACATGATCAATTCTTCTCTGTGGTGTAAAGATCACCTTACAGGAAATACAGAAGGCAACTAGTCAAAGAAAATAAGAAAGAAGCATGGTTGATTTCCTGATCTTTCTGAAATTTATGCAAAGGGCATACCACTAATGACTTCTGATATTCATCTACACATGCATAGATTTAGAGACTCTTCACATTGTTCCAGTAAAGCAGGAAGTGTCTGAGTCAGAGAAATCGTATTCTACTGATAATCTGCTAATACTATGGAGTGGATGTAGTCAAACTGTCACATCATAAGAACACCAAAGTCAGATTGAAGTGATTAATGACAAACCTGTATTTGACGTCCGTGTGTAGGAACATCTCCACTGCCATTTGTATAGGGCTGAACACTTCAGGTAACACACGGGATAATATACAGACATGGGAAGAATCAGAATTTTTGCTTCCAAATTCACCCAGTCTGTAGGAGGCTGATATGGCAAAAGATAGGCTTGGTGGGAAAAGAAGGTCCTAGAGAAAGAAGTTTGGATAATAGTTTTGGTTGAAAGCAGTGAAAAAGGCTTTAGCCTTGCTCAGTATGTTCCTGCATACAGACATTTGTGCAAAAATAAATGTAACTATCCATGTAATGTAAATTGCCCTCCCTCTTACACAATTCCATCAAAATTTTTTTCTACCTCAACTGGGCAAAAGGCATCATTTTCAGCTTCATTTTCTCTCTGAACATCAGATTGAGGGTTTGTGAGGCAATGTCCTGTGAAAGGAATTTCCCTTCACTTAAAAAAAAATCAGCTAAAATGTCTCCTGACAAATATATTGAGTGAACCCAGTAATGATTTTCATTTGCTGATGTTCACCCAGTAAAGAAAGGAAGCGGCACCCTTTCCTCTCAAAGGAAATGAACTTTGTTCCCAGTATGGGGGTGTATGGGGAAAGCTAATTACTTTTTCCATGCCAGGAGAGAAATGACATGTGGCTAGAAAGAAATGTGGATTCTGGTGACCCTGCAACCTCTACAGAAACATGACCTTGTCCTGTTATGAACCTCTATGTGGTGGGGCACGTGCACAATGCAGGGGGCATGGGCTCAAAGGTGAAGAGAAAGAAGTACAGCTCAGGAACCTGAGAAAACCAGCACAGAGGAAGAGGCATGCCATGAAGTAGCCCATGTAAGGCCATGTTTCCTTGAGCCAGAAATTCACTGAGTCTGAAATTATTTTGATTTTTGTGAAGTTTGGTTGTGGATTAACCACTGTAAAACACTCTTTTCCAAAATAGTACGTAGAACAACTTGTACTGTAAAAAACCACTGTTGTTCTTGCTCCTTTGGCTCTCAAACATGATTTCCACCTTTTAATCAATATTTGAAAACCAATTTCCCTACCACTGGCAACTGTAAATTGTAAATGGATTTTTTCCCCCACTGATGCTCGGCTTGTTGTTCCAGCTCCAGCCCTCTACGCTTGCCTCAATGGTAGTTCTGTACCAATAAACTACTGAAAGCCTTGGGAACAGGGCTCACAATGCCCCACTCTTCACCCACTGCTTTCAGAGTGATGCCTCACCCTGTTCATGCACTGCTGGCACTGCTGGCACGCTGGTGCTCCTGCTGTAATTGGAGTGCGGCTTTCCGTGAGCAGAAGCGGCTGGGGCTGACAGTCAGAGATAGAGCGTAGGACACGTTTCTTAATTAGCTCCTGGGGACGGCTGTTCTTTTACTCTTAGGTATCTTCCAGGATCATTTTTCCCCCTCAATAATAGCAAAGAGACTTTTATACTCAGACCCTTTTCTGCCCTCACAGTGATAAAAGGGCAGTTTAGTTAGGATTGTCCACCATTTGTTGGATTCCTGCATTTAAAATTCTAAGAGGAAATGTCAACATAGAAAGAAAGCTTCACACAATAATTAAACAAGTATGTGAAAAAATACATTTAAACTTCTGTTTAAACACAAGAAAAGATATAGCACAAATTATGTCCTGAAATATAAAACTGCTAACTCCAGAGAAATGGATATGGAGAGAAGAGAAAACATGGTAGGTAAAAGATAATTTAAAAAGAGGAAAATGGCTGTTTTACAGGAGGACAATAGTAATTCATTAAAATACTTATAAACATGACAAAAGCTATTATGCATAAAAAAGCACTGCAGGAATTTTCATACAAACTACAGTACAGGGAATGCATTGCAAGCCCTTATATTATTATAGTTCCAGTATTCTGCTGGTTTTTAAGACTCCTGTGTCTCATATGCCTAAGAATGAGACATTGTAGCCATGTCCTCTGGCAAACTATCTTCATACTCTGCAAAAGATCAGTCAGTTAATAGTTTTTAAAATTAATTAGTACACAGAAAAAGAGTTTAACTTCATCATAAATAGCCTCTGCTTAAATGAAAACAAATTCATTCCATGTCATTTAGTCTTCATTATTGCAAATATATTTCTTTGTTACTCAACGCACAGGAAAACCAGTCCATTTTCTCCTAGAAAGAGTAAATGTCTCTTTTCCATGTTGTAGATATGAAACTCCCTTGCTTATCTTCATTACAAAGAGAGTTAACAGCAAAGTTGCTTCCTGAAGGGCTGTATCAAGGGATACAGAAGATTCACTCAGGTGACTAGCTCCAAAAAAATCTGCTTCCAGATTGATCTCCAGGGCAATAACCCTTGTCTTTCCTTCTCCAATCTGCCACAGCCAGTTGGGGGTCAAACATCTGTCTAATTGATCAAAGACTTTCTTGAGTTTTTACATATTGAAATATATATTCTTGCACTCTTATGTATGCTCTATGTATTGCATTGATGAACTTGACTCAAGGGTTTAAAGTCACATATAATGCCTTGATAAACTAAGGTCTGCAAAAACCACCCACCAACCAACAAAATCTGAAATAAAAACAAGCTATTTTTTGTTGCTGTGTTACGAGATAGCTATATTAATTGTGTTTGTTTTTAAAAGAGCGTGATCATGTTTACGATAAATTAGACAAAAAGACAAAGTTTAATTAAACAAACAAAAAAAAAAGAAACACAATTGCTAGACCGGTTTGGAGGTGGTCATTCAATGATCTGAAGGTGTAGGACTGAGATAAATTACTTGTGGTAACATTTTCCTCTTGGAAAATCACAGATGAGACTAAATGAGATGTTTTATATATATAGTAGCAAACAGTCATAGGTACATTTCATTTTGAAAGTCCCATCTGTCTTGCAGCCCAAACAGTTTTTGACACCACAGAATGATTGCTGCACTTCACATTATATGAAAAGGTAGTAAGAGTTGATATACACCAGGGCTCTAAACATCAGAGCTCCATTTTACTATACTGAGCATTTATTCTAAGGAACTGGGTTAAAAA
>VXBX01003997.1:1256129-1290940 GCA_013400415.1 Scytalopus superciliaris
AAAAAAAAAAAAAAGAAGAAAAGATAGATTAATAATTTATATTCATTGCCCTAAAAATATGATCAAGATTTGATTTCAAGACTCTGAGTCACCTAATCCCTAGAAGGATCATCTGATTCATAAATTCAAGTGGTTGCTGGTTTTTTTCACAGAAAAGTAAACAGAATGCATGGATGTGATTTATCCTTTCATCACATTTTAATTGACTACATTAAAGTTGCAAATAAGAAGGGAACTCTGCCTGTGTACTTGTTGGAGCCTGATTCAGCATGCATCCTAGAGCTAACTGTGTGTGGCAATTCAGTCAGACAGGTTTAAATTAATAATATAGACTTAAATACTACCATCAAAGAAAAGAGTTAATTGTTTTCCTATTTGGAGTATGACACTGAAATGCCACAGGAGTTCAAAATGATTGTTACCATCATCAGGAAAATAAGTGTAGATTTTACCCAAGATGAAAGAGTGATTACTGTGCTGTCTTACAGCTTAACAAAGAGCTACCAGCAGTATGCTCAGTCACAGCTACAATCACCTTCCTTATCAAAGCACTAGCAATTACTTTATCTACAGTATAAAGAAACACTTATTTCTCAGATTCAGGTTATGCCTCTGAGCAGACACTGATTGGGCCCCGTGCATTCTGCAGCAGACAGAAGCATATTAGTTACAATTTCCCCCGAAGGATCACTTACATGACTCTGAAAGACAAACAGAAGATACATTTTTTTCTTTAAATGATTCATAAAACTCCACCATAGATGATTTTAGCCCATTGTATCCATACCGGAAAGAATTGTCCACTGGATATGGAAGATGATTTTGTATCAGAAAAAATAATCATATTTTCTTTGCAATAATGGGTATCTGTTGAATGATCGCAAGGTTGCAAAAGACTCCAAGATCCACCATAGGAATAATTTCTCATACTGGTCAATTTGCTGCAGGAGTAAAATCAAGGTCTCACCCACCTTCTACCCTTATATGGCTTTGTAGGCTTCGGTTTGCACTAATACCAGTATCAGCATGGATTATATGCTGCTGATAAATGACAATTGCTTGCTCCTTTTGGTCCCCATGCTGGCAACTGGGGGAATTGATCAAAGCCATTTGGATTGGAATGAGAGAGCAATTGCATGGGTCTTCTCTGATTTCTGAAATACTGTTTCTAATGATTGTTGGAACAATAATTTTCCTTTGAAATTATTGCTTGCAGGTGTAAAGGATGGTAGCTAAGGAAAACCAACAACACAGATCTGCCTCCTTAGCATTCTGGAGGCTTTGCAGCAATGTTATGGAAGGGCTTAAATCTCCAAAGAAAAACAGAATAGATAAAGATGAATTTTAGTATTTGATGGAATCCAAACCAGTGTAATATGCTACAGCTCACAATGTTGTGGTAGACTATAACAGAGCAAGTTATAAAGGAAGGCAGATAGATAGTTTTTCACATTCCTAATGAACAGTGTGAATTTGTTGCTTTCAGAATAACAGATGATTTAATTGAATCTGTATAATCTAAAGTAATCAATCTCATTTAACTAAATGTCACACAGCCCTTTTCACCAAGAGGCAGTTTATGTACACACACCAAAGAGCAGGACTAATTTCTGAAACTTGTACTAATGTGAGATCAGCTTTTATGAGTTGCTCAGAAAAAGCATGCACTTCTATTTTGTTTCTAACTTAACTGCTAAAAACACTGCCTTCAAGAATCATTCAAAAGCTTATGGTCTAACAGCAAAACCCCAGAGAATTATCGTCTGTTCAGCCTGGAGAAGAGGAGACTGAGGGGAGACCTCACTGCAGTTACAGCCTCCTCATGAGGGACAGGCACTGATCTCTTCTCTGTGGTGACCAGTGGCAGGACCTGAGGGAATGGCCTGAAGTTGTATCAGGGGAGGTTTATGCTGGGTATTATTAAAAGGTTGTTCACTGAGAGGGTGGTTGGGCACAGAGTTCAAGAAACATTTGGACAACACTCTCAGGTACATGGTGCAACTCTTGGGGATGGTCCTGAGCAGGGCTAACGGTTGGACTCAACGATCTTTGTCGGTCCCTCCAACTTGGTGTTAAAAAACCCAAACAAAAAACTGAAGCAAAACCAAACCAGGAAGGAAGGAAGGAAGGAAGGAAGGAAGGAAGGAAGGAAGGAAGGAAGGAAGGAAGGAAGGAAGGAAGGAAGGAAAGAAGGAAGGAAGGAAGGAAAGAANAAAGAAAGAAAGAAAGAAAAAGAAAAGAAAGAAAGAAAAGAAAGAAAAGAAAGAAAAGAAAGAAAGAGAAAAAGAAAATCCCTTGTACTTACTATACTCAAATAGTAAGTTTTAAGCAAAGCAAAAGGTAGGACTGAATATGCTTTTAAGTCTGTCCTTACCTCCTTCCCCACACCCAATAAGTAAATTGCCATTTTCCAGGGGACAAGCAGCTCTCAGTTTTGGTATATAGCTAAATTTTCCCTCATACATTTCATATATATTGCAACACTCTGTGGAGTATTATGTGTATGGCTAAGCATTCATTACTTGTAGGTCAAATGCAGATGGTTTACCTACCCCAGTGTCTCATCAGCCGTGTTTGTGGTGTGTCCTGTGTGCTGAAAGGTGCAGGGCCCGGGGAGCAGTCCCCTCCCTGGTCCTTGCCCTGTGACTCATACCTGCTCAGCTCCCTGCAATGTACACACTGTTACACAATGTACATTCTCTGCTTCTGTTCTGATTCCGTTGCTAAACCTTTATCAAAGGACTCACTGCAGGATACGGGGTGAAGGGCTCTGCCCAGCCAGGCAGGTTTGTAGCCAAAGCTGTCTTGTGTCCTCCACAAGGAGGCTTTTGATACCACCAGGAACCGACGGGAGTTACAAATTTTTGCTCTGCTGTGCCAGATTTATTATAAGATGCCAGTGGCTGAGCACTGCTTTTCATCTAGCATGAACTCATGTTCAGTGTGCTGTACAGATGTACCTTCCCCTCCCTCAGTAGACAAGCACTATTATTAACTAGGTTTTGCTAAGCAGATGAATCTGACTGGTTATCCTGCAAAGACAACATAAGGAGCATTTCTTTGTTGCATTTTCCTGCAAAGTAAATTTGTAAGATGTTAAAACTTTAACTTATTTAGCTGTGTTAATACACCCAGAGAATCCCACCGATTCAGAATGGTTTTAGTATTCATATAGATTTAATTGGAAATTATTCCTATCAGAAAGATGTGAAGTGAGGGAAAATCTTTAAAAAAGAAGTGACTCATGAGCTTAAATTCCTGGTCTCAAGAGCTAGGTAGAGTAAAATATTTGAAGGCATTTTGGCACCTACATTCACTTTGCTTTAAAGATATGAAACCCATATTTATGTACCCTAAAATGCTGTAAAAGTGCATAAGTATGTTTTCAAAAAAGATCTTGGAACCTAAATCTCATTACGGGAGAGAGTCACTTTTGAAAATAAAACACAAGTTCTTTAAATCACTCTGTCATTTTGAAAATAAATATGAGATTGTAAGTGACCCCAGTGGCCTTAAATATCAGTCTAGATAATTATACCACTCGTTGAATTTTACAATTCTCCCTAATTAACTGTCATTTTGTGTCAATTCATAAGCAAGAACAAAACTCACGAAAGTAATCATTTCTGGCCTATGCCTCACTTAAAAGTTCTTTCATTTTCCAATTCCTACTTACCTCTTGAAATTTAACAGGCTCAGAGACCAAGAAAGTAGGGGAATAAGTGATCAAAAGATGCTGATTTATGATCTAAAGCATTTGAACATTTTTAAGACCTTCAAGAGTACAATTTAACGTGTCCCCTGGTGACTTTAGTTTACACAGCCAACCCTTACAGCACAGATAATCTAGGCAGACGTTGTCTTTGGCAACATTACAGGACTACATTTCACAAAACTGGCCTGTTTGTTAACTGGTTTTCACTGTTTCAGACAGCCACTCATACATTATTTATGGCATCAGGCATTGCTATATGTTTTCTTTCACCTTCCATTTGATTACAGAAACATAATTGTGGTAAGCAGAAAAGCAATGGAAATATTGCAAATATAGATTTAGCTCTCCTTTGTGTCTCATCTTTTCTCAGGGTGTGTAGGAATATTTGGTTTGGGGGTTTGATTGGATTTCTTTTTGACTTGATTCACGATTAAAAGTATAATCATACAATATTTGATTCTCCGAAAGAGTTTCGGAACCTCTGAATGCTAACTAACTGAATGGGCTATTAATCTCTGGAATGCTGAAATTCAGGATGTTTGCCCTGCAACCATCCCCTTATTTGCAGTTTACAGGTTAGGTTACCTGAATAAAACATACAGGATCCACTTATTTTCTTGCAGACATTTACACTCCCCCCACTCCCCCACCTGGCCCTGTCACAAAACTCCAAAAATTATACATGGAAAAAAAATGATGCTGGCATCAATCTGAGAAACACCTAAGCACTATTAGCACAAATAGAAAGAGCACTTTCACAGGCTATCAGCAGAATGACTTATCCATTTTTATCTACTTACCCAGTTTGTCGAGAACAAATTACACAAGGTGGGGGTGGTGTGTGTGTGAAAACTGAGTAAATTTGGGTTGATTCATCACCTGTCCTACTTTGCAGATCAATCAGTTAATAATTTCATTGACCTGGAGGATCATTCAGAACAATATATTTAATTCAGTCATGCATTTCGTTTAATTAAGGTTTGAAGTTACAGTGCTCTGCTGGCAGAGAGATTAAATCTGTTTTCTTTCTGCTTTTCATTCACCGTATGAATTTCCTCTAGTGGCTATCATTCATAAGGGATCTTTTATTTTAATTTCTCTAAATTGCCTGCTTCCTCTGTGAAATTCTGCACCTTTCTTTGGAAAAAAAAAAGACACCTGAAAGTCTTTTTTCATCATTTGATGCATGTGCTGGAAGTGTTAGGTCTCTTGGACACTTCAGCAAATCAAAAATTAACACCAATATGTCATTCAGCTGCTCTGGAAACTGGGAGTAACAGGTCTGTGATAATCAGCACGTACAATGAATACAGACAGAGCTCCACAAGCTGCCAGTGCTGAATTTGGTTCCACAGATGATGCTAGAACATTTGGAGATACTTTGCTTTTCTGTGTGTTCTTCTTATACTGTTCTTTCCCCAGCAGTTACTATCTCTTTCTTCCCTTGTGTAACTGACTCTCATGTTGCCACAGGTTGAAAGAAGTGTTCATCTTGTGCACTACACTAGATGTCAACAATGTCACTTAACCAGGAATGAGAGCCTCTGTGGTGTGTGTCTGTGCCAACCTTCACACCAATGCAGAAAAGCTGGATTTACACCATGTCTCCCTGACTGTGGCTATCAGAGGATAGTTCACCATCACCTTAATTTAATGGGAAGAATCTTACTGAAGCACTTGTTGATACTGTCAACATGTCTTAACTTCTGAAGAGCAATGGTTTGAGCTTTGAAGACCTATCTTTTAGGGCTGCCTTGAGGCCTAAGAGGTCCAGGCATGTTGCAAGAGTGTGATCAGAAACAGGACATTTTTCTTGTCCCCTGATCCCCTGGCACAATTTGACATGCTCCAGCAGGTTCAGTCATACACTGGGATGTCAGTCAGACAGAACATTCAGATTTTCCTCTGCTTCCATGTAACTGACCAGACTCTTCTTTTTATAAACTGCTTGTCTCAGAGCTTCAAAAATGCTCCAGTCATGAATGCATGGTCTTTACTACTTATGCAAGGGCCATTACAATCTCCACATCGCATTTGTGTTAAGTAATATGTTTTCAGAGAACAGTTGAGATGCATATAAGGTCCATATTTTAGAGAAGATGAGGTACCTGCAAAAGCAGGAGTATTCAGGAGGAAGAGTCAGTTGAACAGCTAGCCATTTCACTCTCATGTGTTTCCTCAATGTTGCACTTAAAAATCTAGTCACTAGATCTCCTCTGTTATTAAGATACAGTTATCCCTCCAGGACTTATAGCCAGATGATTTGGGAATTCATTTGTTTTGAATTAAGACTTTATTTCAGAAGCTATGGTTTCAACTAGTAAATTGGTTAATGGTTCTGTAGGCAGACCCAGGGCTCTGAGAAGGTCCAATTTGCATATCCATCACTCACATGCTGTGATTGAAAACACGTTTTGTTCTAGAGGTATGAAATGCAGTGCACAAGATTTGATTATGCTACTTTACCCACTTTTTTTTTTTCTTTTCTTTTCTATATTTTACTTGAAGAGGCTGTTCTAACAATCCTGGATTCTCTGCTCTTGTGGGGGTGACAGCATAAGGCACTGGTCACATGTAGGTTTTGGCTGCCCCAAGGGCTGTGTAGTGAAGCTTATAGTTACTTTTATTCACTTTGATTTATCAGGTACATGTGGATATCTCCATCACAGATCAGTCCCATTGTATTATAAAAAATGACATTCCTACTGTTTTGAAGGTGTTACCTGAGAAATCTTAGGAAACTAATTGCCAGCAGGAGAAAACAGTTGCAAAACACTTTCACCCAAATGTTTATGTCTTTGCTGTTCATTGCTGAGGCATGAACTTTACCAAGAAACAAATACATCTGATATGGTATTTTCGTTTCAGAAGAATGAAGTTGAGGAGACACAGATCTGGTTTGAGAGCACATCCTTGAAAAGTCCCTTTGCTGTTTGAACGTTATTTGTCCCAGGCTGGAGAAGGGCTGGACAGCACATCATTCATGCTATGGCTGTCATGGCAGACAGGGAACATGTCTTTCTCAGTGATTATTAAACTTTCCCATCACTCTTTTATATCTTTTTTATTTTACTTGGCTGAAAAACTGATTGGAGGACAGAGAATATGATCGAAAAAGATTTTACTGTGTGTGGAAGCACAGGTAAAAAATACCCATGTTTTTTTTCCTTTGCAAAGTGTGCAAAACCAGTATTTTCAGCTTTGCAGTCTGCTCCATGAAAAATTACACCGGGTCTGCATCAGTGCTGTCCACTAATATCCGAAAAAGCACTAAATATATTATTTTAGTAGTTTTTCCCCTTTTCAGCCTTTCTGCAGTGCTTAACCTTCTCTTGAGCTAGGTGTTTTCCTGTTTACAAGAACAAACTTTTTCCTTTATGTTTCGATGCATGCTTTTCTAAGAAGACTCTTAGCGTTCAATAGCAAAAGGTGCTTGAAAGGAATAGCTGTGTCTGGAGTGCCTGGAGTACTGCAGGACTGTCCCCCAGCTGTGGCTTCTGGGGCAGAGACCCTCTCACTCAAGGTATGTGTGCAATATTGTTGCTTCTGATTTAATGACCTCACATCTTCTTCCTTTGTCTCAGTGTGAGTTTGTTCTTGTTAAGGGCCTGATCCATCAAAGCACTTAAGCTCATGGTTGTGGGTTGTAAACTCACTAGGGTAAGTATCCTGACTTTTTATAACCCTGTAAAGTGTGTAAAGTGTGTACCTATGGCACTATAAAAGATGGGTTTAAATGATGTCTGTGATAAGAGCTAACCTTTCCTGTTCAGCACTTACTCTCCTCTGTAACACAAGAAGTTTCTGCAGTTTGTGTTGCATATATTTCAAACAAGGCTGGTTTTGACAAATTGACTGTTTCTTTTTTAGTTCTGTCTTTTTTGCACTTGCCTAAAAGAGCATCTACACCTAATAAATTTTTGAGACATTCCTGTTTATCTGTATTCCTCAAAAAACTGCATAGATTCTGTTAGACTCCCTGGAGGATTACTTAATACTTAAAAATTTTTTATTTCAGCTTCTTAAAACACTTAAACTAGATAAGAAAACAGGACCATCAACAGTAGGTTCAGTTTCCCTGCAGACACCAAGGGTAAGTTTTAAGTTAAATCCTGTTCTGAGAACTGAATTTGGTCCAGTGCAGATTTTTAATTTTTGTAAGCACTGGAAATAAAAAGTAATTAAAACTCCACATATTCTTTGTGTACTATAACTACAGTAATAAAATAGGCAAAGGAAATCAACTCCTAAATTATTAGCAGTAGTAAAATGCTGAATATTGAAACACAGTTTAATTTATTAATTTATAATTTTTACCAGGCTAAAATAGGCCTCCAGGAGCAATTTAGGCACTACAATAATGCAGTTGTTCAGTATAGGCAGCAGTTAGATACACAGCTGGTTCAGAGCCCACAGAAGCAGAGTTAAGCTCCAATCATAAAACTTTTAAGTAATCAGTGTATCTCTGAGTTAGGATATATAAAGTGTAAATCTCCAACTCCAAAATTAATTTAGACTATCTGCTTTGGATGTATTTTAGAGAAAACTGGCTAAACCCAACACAAAACAATGAATAAATGTCATATATTAACAGCAGAGACAATTTTAACCTATGGTTTAGATGGTACCTTTGCAAAAGAAAGATTAGTAGGTAGGCATTTCAAAGCTGAGCCTGTTAAGGGAAGTTTTTTGCCGAGTATTTCCTTATATGAAAAAATGCTCTCAATTCATGTGCTGTACAGGGCAGATGACATGACTCACCACCATCATTAAAGTAACACTGATCTCCTGAGAAGTTCCCAAACTGTCCCAGTGCAGACCCAATCTGTTTGAAATTCAACAACCTGTCTCAGTTTCCATTTGCAACTACAAAGAGTGTGTGTGGCTGAGGAGCAAGCCTGAAACATTGTGTATTTCATCCAACATACTGCTGCTTTTCACATCTCAAAGCTCTTCAAGCAGTATTCTTTTCTGGCACAGCACTCAAAAGTACTGAGAGGAATGACCTGCTCCTGTTACACTGAAAGGCCTAACCGTCTTCTAGAACACTTTCATTAACAAAGAAGGGGAAAAATGAGTGGATCAGATATCTGAATAATCTCCTGGGCAAAGCTGTCGCTTGAAATCTTACTAATGTCAGTTTGGAAGGGTTTCCTCCAGAAACATAGGATCATACGACAATGAAGGGGACCACAGGAGTCCTCTACTGCAAATTTCTCAAAGCAGAATCAGTTCTAGATCAGATCAAATTACTAAGGGCTATATATGGTCTGTTTTTGAAACCACCATGAATAGAGCCTACACAACATTTGGCCAGACTACTCCACTTCTTAAGTGTCCTGATGCCATGTGAGTGCAGAGACACTCTAGAGAATAGTGCTAGGTAAAAAGCTGGGGACAGCTGACCACAACTGACCCAAGGGATATCCTGCACCATATGGCATCATGCTCAGCATATTTCTTATAAAGAACTATTTTTAGATTTCTTCTTTAAAAAAATTGCTTTTAATTCAAGATTTATTAAGTTATTTTCTATTTTATGCTGCCTATCAGTCAAGTGTCTTCCTAATACAGGTTTATTACTCAGGGGCCAAATCCAGAAAAACTGAATACTAAATGGCATTGAATACTAAGTGGCATTAAACTCATTTCTAGACCAAAAAATCTCATAAAATACATTATATACTCATGAAACAGAAACCATTAAATGGACTTCTAACATGTTGTAAGATGTCAATAAGTTGTTTACAAACTTAAATACCTATTATATACAAAGAGAGACTTGTTTATTTGGAGAGATTGCAATATTTATTTTTCAAGGACTATAATAAAACCTGACAGCAGGACAATCAAGAAGTTAGTGAAACCCTGTTTCACTGTTTCCATAGTAACCTCCTTACTAAGCTACTAGCCTTGGTTAGGGGAAATCCTATAAGCAAATATGTTGTAAAAATTTCTCAGTCATAATGAATACACTCCCATAGTTTGGCTTTTTAAATCACTTTTACAAATATCTTGCCCTTTTCTTAGTTTCCTTGTTTTCTTTAAGAAGCAAAACTTGAAGCAAAATGTAACAACCTGTCCTGCCCATTGCTCTCAGCATTTAAAAAGGCTTGTACAGTACATTTAATTACAATTTAACTATATTGTCAGGGAAAATAAGCAAAACCAAACTCAAATAGTAAAAGAATTGACTTGTGCATTTGCCCAGAAAATGGCCAAACCTTTTCAAGGATATTAAAACTACAAATCTGAGAATTGACTAGCTGCAGAATCACTTGCCCAGCTCCCTGCTTCAAGCAGAACCACCGCTCAGTTTTTGCGAGGGGCTGCAGCTAAGAAAAGACAGAGCTACTTGATTTGGTTTTGCACAAGCACAGAGAGAAGACGGAAAAACTATGATCAGAATGAAAAGCTTTCCAAGTTCACTGAAGCAAGCACCAGGGTTGAACTGTTTGTGCCTGTTCTTTGTCCTGATGAGATGAGAAGCAGAGTGTTCTCAGGCTGGCCCGCAGAGCCAAAGCCATGGTCATCAGCCACTCTAGGGCAGAGCAGCTGTGTACAGCTGTGTACAGCTGTGCACAGCTGTGTGGGTGGCACACAGAAGGCATGAGGGGCTCTTGTCTCACCCCAGCTAGGAGCCAGGCAGTTGTGAGGAATCGTGGCAGCCCCAACCCTGGGCATTGGGCACCCCTTGGGCTCAGGGACAGGCGAGGGCTGTGCTGGATGTGGGTCCATGGGAGGGCTCCTGGGCAGCTGGAGAACTGTCCTGACGTGGCATTGCTGGGGCAGAGGCTGCCCAGGGGGCTGACATGAGGTTCTGGGCTGTGGGCTAGGCAGGGCAGACAGGCAGGCCCTGGCAGACTATGGGTTTTGGGTAAAAAGCTTTAAGCCATTATCCAAAGAGGGAAAAACCCTTACTCTTGGAGTATTTTAACACATCTAGAACCAAGAGACATCAGAAAGAATAAAGCAACATGATATTTTTATGATCATTAGAGTGCCGCAGTATCTGAGAGCTTTGTAGTAGGTACCAGGCAAACACAGGATGACATAAAGTCCTTGCTTGAACATGTCATCTAGTTAAGGCCCCTGTTCTGCACAAAAGGCACACATTTAACTCCACTGTCCTAAAGCAAGGATGTGACTAAATGCTGTGAGTTATGTAATTTTAGTTTTCTTATTCTGAGGAACTTAGAAATGGACAATGTCCAAATATCATTTCACTGGAGAAAAGATAGCTAGCATCTATGTATGATACCAGGTGCAATCCTTTTCAAAGCTAATAGTAATTATTTTTAACGGATCTTATTGACTTCTAATAATCTCTGAGGGGATTAATAGCTAAGAAAGTATGTACGTGTTGATGATAGAAAGCAGAATGAAGTGTACTGATTTATTGCAACTCTTCATTAAGTTTAAAAGCATTCCACTGTGATGAAGACATCAACCATAGGCTGTGGTATTTTCACACTGCAAAGGAATAGTTAAGAGCAGGAAGACAAAAAAAGAAAGCAAACAATGTTTTAACTTGAATTCAAGCCAGATTTCACAAAAACAAGACTGTATTCAAATCTAATGAAGCAAAACGTGTTAAAAGTATCCACCACTTTTCCCTGTTTAAAGACATGGATGAAACATATCTGCTTATGTGTGCACTAAAAATTTTACTAGGCAAGATAACAGCAGTTTACTATATTGCATAAAGATAAGTATGTAACTGAATTTCCTGTAAATACTTCAATCTGGATCCTCATTCTCTATTACTTGCAATTATGTAATTCTGTTGATTCTTGTGGAATTAGATTTAAACCATCATTTTATGAGACAGAACAATAAGGACCTTTTCATATTATTGCTCTGTAAAATTCTGATTTAATTTTTTAATTAAAAGGGTAAGTTAAAATTCAAAGAATAAGATCATGAAATAATGAGAAGTTTTAGTTTATATATTACCTATGATGTAATAAGTTTTCTTTAATGAGTTGATGGAAGAGTTACATACTACAGCTGTAGGTTTTGGACACAGGCAGCAAAAAATTAGACCAGAAAGTTGACCTCTCTTTACCTAACAAAATGGAGGTAATGTAAACTTCTTATTCAAAAGGAAAATTCTTAAATCAAATGGGATCAAAATTTTGTCTTGTGTCCCTAATTATTTTCTGGTGAGCTTTATACATGTGAATATTACTGGCAAAAGTCAGGTCATTAACACAAGCACCTCAACATTGAAAAATACTGAATGCATGCTTGTTTTTCAAATGACATGTGGCCCTGCAGTCTGTGCATGGACGTGTCCCCATGTAATAGAGCTGAAATTCTTCATAAGCATTATCATCAGTCATCTTTCTCAGAGGAAAATGAGCACAGTATGTCATTATGTCTCAGATTGTATCACAGTTTGGCTACTAATGGGCACTGGGCCAAACTCCAGGGAAAAATGAAAGGTGATATTTATTTATTTTGGAAGCCTCTCAAAACAGGGCTTTTGTCTTTTATGATACTTAGCACATAATCAGCACTTACAGATAGAAAGAAATAATTCAAATTCTGATATTCAGTTCTGGCAAGATGTTCTTAATACTTTTCTGAAGAGGATTAATTAGACAACTGCATCTCTTCTGACTTTGAGTCTGGGTCACTCCTGCCTTCAGTTTTTGATAAACACATCATCTTCAGTGGGTCTTCTTGCTCCACACACCTTCTCTCCATGATATGAGGGGGCATTTGCAGAATCCTCAAATACAAGTTCTATCTTGTGCTTATCCACAACTTTTGCTTGCAGAATTGCCACATCTTGATTAAATGCACAATAAAGTTATATTTCCTACAATTCTCCACAAGGGTCAGAGAGAAAGATAGGTGTGTTTGGGTTCTCTAGGCAAAACATTGTCTCTGTAAGGCTTTGGTAACAGCACAGGTGGCATTTCCTTCTGTGAATCATGACTGATCTCATAATCCTGGTTTTTGTGCTCCATAGTCTGTATTTTCTTACCTTATAGAAATGTGCTTTTAAGTTTCCTTTCTTAGGAGTGCTGAAATGTGCAGACCCAGCTTATTCAGATGAAATTGTTCAGAGAGTTTGCTGCCCCTCATTCACACAGGTATGCTGCTCCTGACCATCCCAACTTTTATCTCCATCTCCAGTCATATCCTGTTCCCACTGGCACCATCCATAGGGAACATTCCATGCCTCTTCCAGTTGGCACTAGTTGCTTACTAGAGGATCTCAGAACATCTACAGGGCAGAGCTCAGCTTGATGACTGGACTCAGAGTGTACTATTAAAGTAATTATAGTTGTTGTCCAGGAACCTTAATGGTTTTAGGATTATTTATGCAGGTGAGAACAGTTTTCATAGTTTCTTCCCAGCTGCATATGATATAACTTCAACCTTGCTGTCTGAATATGCATTTTCACTTTTTTTCAAACTTTGTCAAGGCATGCATTTTGATAGTATTTCTACCTCTGCATTTTGTTTGCTGTCAGTTCTAACAGAAACTCTTATTTCTGTACATGAGTTCAGAAGAGAAACAGTTTTTTGACTCTTAGGTCACCCTTAGATTACCAATTGCTTTTAGAGTTACTTTGTGCCCTATACATGCAGATATATACCCACTCATGTTTTTAGAATCATAATAAAATACTTATAATATAGCTGTAGAATCCCAGATTTTGTCTACAGGTTCTGCATCAAAATAGACATGAAATTCCTCCCTCTGTTTCATAACGTTCCCTTGGAAAATACTAGATCACAAAAAAGTATTCCCAGTAGAGCAATCTTCCAATTTTTCTGCTGCTGTAGATGCTGTCTCAGTCATTCTGTTGCTTCTGGTTAATAAGTCATAAAACCTGTCATAAAGCCTGTCATGATAAGTGTATATGTCTTTTCTGCCAAAATAGTTTAGTTATAGTTCCCAGAATAAACTACCACGTGAGAAGTTACTATAGAAAGTTGCAATAGATCCTCTTTCAACTCAACTATGCTCTTCAGAGGCTTCAGAGGAGTAGGAGTCCTCAGAGTCCTAGCATAGACTTTTCTTAGGTTTATTGCCTCAGGATGAATGTTTTTTTCCTTTCTGAGTACACTTACTTGAAACTACTTTCTTACTGATCTTCAGTGCTAGGTTTCCATCCCACCTTCTGTTTGGTCCACTTTCTTATAGTTTTGGAGGGCCTAGTTCCTGGTGCTTGGTTTGCAAGAGTCCTTTTCTGGCAACTTTGGCAAATTCTCAATAAGTCTCTCTCTATGTGGAAAACCTCAATTCTTTTCTTCTTCCAAATATTGGTATTTCATGGACTAGTGTATCTTATAGCTATTAAATAGGTTCTTAGGCTTTTATGTATTCTGCAGACAAGATGCAAGCTCTTAAGAACAGATTGGACAAGGATCTGTTAAAAATTACATGGATGCTCTTGCATCCTAAGCGGACTTACCCTAATTTTCTATGTTGTAATTGCTTTGACCAGCTCCCAGAACCAATAACAAGTTTTATTCCTTCTCACAGATTGTTCCAGCAAGAAAGAAACACTGAATTTCAAGAGCAGACAGTGAGACCATACAGTCCATGACAATAAAATGTCAAGGCTAGTATTACACCCTGCCCAATTACCTCTAAGAAACATAGCTCAGACTTGGAGTAACATGTAATGAATACTTACAGGAAATTCTACATAGTAAACTCACCAGAGTTAAAAAGAATTCCTGAATGCATTCAAGTAATGAGTAATATTTAAGATCTTTTTTGTTGATGGTTATAAGCAGGACCATGTTCAGATGAGATGTCAGCATTTGTGATAGATTTTCCATAGTATTATTCTATGAATAGCAAACTACTCTTGCATATTTTAGATTTTCTTTTTCTTAAAATATATTTAGAGCTAAACAACACTGGATTTTGTTTTGGTTTAAAATGTAATTGAGATTACTTACTGTTTCGGTCAGTCATCACTATGAAGGACATAGAAATATAGGAATATAAAGGAACTTGAGAAAGCTGTAAGCATACATTGATGGTCCTGAAAATAAATTAACAATTGTACATGACAGTACCTCTGACTTGACAAAAATATGATAATATTGGAAAAAATAAAGAAAATGTGTTTTTAATTCTGCCATGATTACTTGGGAAATGAAAATATCTTATATGGTAGATTGGTTTACTTGAAGAAAGACCTGTGCCTACCTGACACAGTTGCTTTGCAAAATTAATAGCACACTTCCAGACATATAGGCAAACTGTCTAATACTGTGAGTTACTTTTAGCATGGAATTGAGGGGTTTTCTGACTTTCATTACATAAATTCAGAAACTGGAAAATTCAAAAAGTTGTGTTAATATTAGATTGCAAGGTTGTGAGATTGTAAGGCTCAATACTGTGGATATTCAGCAAATGGAAATAAATCTTACTATTTCCTTGTTTGTATCAATTATTTCTCTCTATTAAATGTACAATGGAACTAAGAAAACAAAGAGGATCTGCATAATAAAATTCAGAATTGCCTGATAGTGTATCAGATTATGATAGGACATGAATTAAATTAATTCTAGATAATGGAGTAAAAAAATCACTTACAGATTGTGATTGCATGATTTTGCTCTGGACTCTGACAGTATTCTGGACAAGAAAATTCTATCATAAGTGGAATGGAAACGATTCATTCTTGCTCTGGCCTGGCAAATAATCCATTAGCTTTAAATTAAATAAATATCAGCAGTAATATTAAATAAAATTTAAATGTTGCCATAAAATGTCAACTATCATTTATTTTATGACTGCTACTCAAAATAATGGTTATTGTTTTAACTGTGTCAGAGGGAGGTATTTCTCTGTCTGACTTCTAATTTTCTGTATTAGAAAGAGACTTCTAATTTATATTAGGGAACAAATTGTCATTTGAGATCAAGAGCACTGAGCTGGTGTTGGATTTAGCAATCTCCCAGACTTCTGGCAAAATTGTTTTAATTAGCCTTCTCCTAGCAGCGTTTAAACAAATCCTATGCTGCCAAGGAAGGAAGAAATGACTTTTCAGTCAGATAGTTTACTTAGTTCTTTTTCTCCACTGCTATAAATCTTAGTGTGGAGATTATTAGTGACTTGACTACTTTTTTTTAAACAATGAACTGTGACCACTTTACCCACTGAAAAGCTCACACATCATTCAAGTATAAATGTCCTGTTTCTGCATGGTTTATTTTCACACTATTGTTGGGTGTTAAAATAGTTTTACACCATTTATAAAGCACAGACATTGTAGTTAATCTATCCAGTCTGTTACAGGTATGCCAAAGTAGAACTAGTAGTAGCAACCATGTACATATACAGTGCTGTAGGTACATCTGTTGGAGCCAGACATGTCTGGCGAATGCTAACAGATAACTTGAATGCCAAATTAACTGGGAGTCATGTACTATGAATTCCATGATACATAGATAGGTTCACAAAATACCTTAATTCGAATATGTGAAATGACCAAAACTGCCTCTTCCAAGAGAATTTACTTTGAGACTTGTGGGCCAACAGCACCCACTCACCTACAGTCTACAAAGATTCTGCATAAGGTTTGGCTTTGGCCCTGCATGTTTCCTTCACAAAGGATTGCAGTCTGTTTCCTGAGTGTGACTGTGAACTCCTGTGAGCGAGCTCCCGAGGTGCGTGTGTGCGTGTCGCCCCGGCGCTTCCAGCCGAGGCAGCCCAGCGCTCCATGCGGTTAAGTAAACACAGCATGGCTGCTGGGGCACGCAGCCAAGGCTGAGGCCGGGAGGAGGGGATGAGGCTGGGAGGAAATAAGAGCAAATTCCTCTGAAATGATCTGACAGGAAATGACAGAGTGTCAGCCTTATACAACCACACTGTGCGCGAGAGCGAGAGGGCGGGAGAAGTTCTTCCTAAACACAGAGTGGTGCCAGATCTCAGTAGGTGAGGATGATGAAATAATAAAGCATTTCCCGTGTGTGTTTTTCATTAGTCCTGTTTTGTTTTTCTTCCAAGTGCTGTGGAAACAGAACAGAAGCCCATGTTTCAGCCATGACTGAAATGGCCTCCTCTCATGGGAATAACAGCTGCATAAATAGGAGGGAAGCCCTCAGTGGAATTGCTTCCAACACCTTTCTAATGGAAATAATGATTTGCAAAGCCCAGTTTATACCTTTGCCACGTAATTAGTAGCCAAGATTAAAAACATTGTTCCAACTCCCAGCATCCTTCAAATCTGGCAAGACCTTAAATATTCCACTGTGTTCCAAAAAGGTAGCCCATAAGTGATCATTGTAAGGATGGTCTTGGCCAGCTGAGCCAAGCCCTTGAATCAATCAACACTTATTATATGGAAATTAACCAGTTTGATGTCAATTAGTGGAAATTTGTTAGCAGACATAACCTATGAGACACTTTATTTTGAATTCCCAGGTCTCCTCATTGAAGCTAGCTGAGATTGGAGTGAGCACCAAACCACAGATTTCTCAAGACCCAGAGTGGAATCAATTAAAAAAGGGTGTGGAGTGAAGCTCTCTCAAAATACGCAAAACTTTTCCTATTTATTTCCTATTTATTAGGCCCAAGAAGCAAAGGAACTGGATAACGGATTTTTCCCTATAAAGAGTTAATTTCTAGTTATAGATTCAGGTGCGTAACAGTCTAGTCTATGTGTCAATACTGAGTATGGAAGAAAAAGATATTGCTAAAGTAATGGCAAAACCTACCCTCACTTCATGCCACTTTTAAACTAAAATTCTTTTTCCATCATGTTCTTATAAATTATATTCTCATATTAGGAAAGTAGAAGTTTCTAAATTAAATTTTCAGACTTGATCATTAATTTTCCTCCTAAGAATAACTAAAAATCTAAATTTTGGCTAGCAGTTTCAGCCAGAAGAGGTGATAAAAGACTTCCTTAAGGCTTAAGGACATTAAGGACATTACATGTCTGCCCTGTGACCATACTGTGAATTCCACCTTTTGTTTAAAACTAATAAACTACCCTCACAGAACATTTTACCTGTATATAGCAGCATACAGTGTGCCAGCCTGCTGATATACCATTCACATTAAATATTAGAACAGAGGGTTCAATCTTAAAGCTTTACTGCAGTCCTAAAACACACAACTAAGAAGTGAATACAGGATTAGAATCTTGCTATAATATGAAAAACTGCTGACAGTTTTGAAGTCAGGGTTTCCACATGGCTTATGGAAACTCCTCTTTAACTCCTCTTAACTGATCATGACATGCCACCCTCCCATAAAAATGGGTGTTCCTAAAATAACTGAGCCCAATATTGCCTTCTAGAGTGCAACATTCACTATTCATTATTTACAAAAACTTTGGTCAACATTACTGCAACATCCAAACATCCAAACTTTTACATAATTTGAAGTGTCTCTTAAAACTAAGTGTTCTAAAAATTCTTTCAAGCATTTTAAGTTTCCAGGAATAATTTTTTCTGCTTGTTTAATTTATAAACAGTTATTAAATGAGCCATTCAATGTAGTGCAGTACAATACTTCCAGAAGCTGACGATGGAGACACCACTGTCAAACTATAATGTCTTTCCTTTGATACTGATAGGGGTTCTGTAACCTACATGATCAATGTAATTTATCACCAGATTCAGGCAGTGACAGCACTTACTTGAGAACAGCCTGATAAAGTTGCAATTATTTCTTGATACTGTTGGCCATCCAAGCTTCTATAATTTTGCCAGTAAGAAGTGCTTCTAAGGCCAGCAGCCTCTCTCAAAAGGGTCATGTCTATGCATGATCACATGGCCACATCCAGTACCTTGTAATCTCATTGGAAAAGAGATGATAACATAAAACTGTCTTTCTCTACCCTTCTTTAAGTCAATTTAAATCTTAACAATAAGCATACTTCACTCTACACATTTAGTAAATTAGACATGTTATTTTAAAATATAAGCAGACCATATTTTTCTCAAACAAAGAGAGCAGTGCCAGAAATGTTAAAATATTAGAAATGTTTAAAATTTATTACAGGAGATTGCTTATTTAGTAATGGGTCTATGTACTGCTGCTGAAACAAATGCATAAATGGTAGTCAGATAAAATCAATTTATGAGAGAACATATTTCAATTATGATCAGTATGTTTTGCATAAAAGTTTTAATTATATGGCAAAAAAAGAAAGGTATACATCACGCTCTGAGGTACTTTTCATCTCTGTAGATGGTGTCAGAGACTACAGTTTAGATTAGGTATCTGGATAAATCCTTGACTGTTGAACTTCATGGGAATTTTACTATCCGCCTTAGTGGCTACAAGACTTTAATTCTGGAAGTTTTTTCCAGCAGCAATAGAAAATATACTTTCAACCACAAGTCTAGGGGCATGTTCCTCTTCCAACAGGAAGGAGTATTTACTGTGGAGCTACCAAGGTTATTATGAGAACCGAATTCAGTTCCCAGAAGCTCTTAACTCAGGCTTGCAGTTCTAAAATGAAGATCCTGTAGGACTCAAATACTTTATGTCACAAATAAAACCTTCTCAGTTCACCTGTTAAAATGGATAATTATGAAAAAAATCAACAAAAGTTTCCAAAAGTAAGGATTAACTTTAAAAGGAGCCCTTAACATAACAATTTCCACTAAAGCAATTCACATCATCAGGTTACTGATGTCAAAGCCTCCATCAGCTTTAAAATAGCTGTATTCAGCACACTGAAATATCACCTTGTTTATGTGAATTTTAATCTTAAAAATAAATATTATTTTAAAAATTACTTTTATTTGTAGAGAGCAGCTTATTCATTCCTGAGATGATGAAATGGACCTACCTGTAAATAGGCAACCAAATAATAACAGTATATTTTTAGCTCCTTGGGAGAGTTCCTGGGCATAAAAATTCAGGTACAAGCTGCAAAGCTGAGTGGTAGAACTATTATATTATTAATGTTTTCCGTTCCAGTTTCCAACTAGCCAAGTACATTAAAAGGCCTTTGGGACCTTCAAGACCTCAGAGTACAGAACTTGGGATCCAAGAGACATTGTTAACCGCCCGAAACAGACCCATTCCTTTCTTCTGTCATTACATCAGTGGGTACTGCAAATCATTTACAAAAGTTGTTCATATAATGAAAGAACATATCTTCCTGTGCCCTTTAGATATAGTACTCAGTTTTGAGACAGTATATAATTTTCTCTGATGCTTAAAAGTAGCTTTTCTATTTATATGAACTAAGATAACTGGAAACTGTGGAATTTGGTGTATTTAATCACAGAATCATAGTATCTCATGGTTTTATACTGTACAATTTGCATGTTTTTAGAATTTGCAGGTCAAATTAGTATGTATGTTCTAGACACAAAGGCAAACTAAAAACCTATTCTGCAGTTTTCTATGTGTAGAAGATTGATAGCAATGAAGAGAAGTACAGAACTAAACTACTATTTTTTTATTCTATGAGTACAGGAAGTGTTTGGACAATGTTCTCAGGCACACAGTGTGATTCTTGGGGCTGGCCTGTGCAGGGCCAGGAGCTGGACTTTGATGATGATAGTGGATTCCTTCCAACTCAGAATATTACGTGATTCTGTGATACAACTGAGCACCTACTTGCCCCATAGTGACAGCAATATCTCTGCACCAGCAGAATGAGAATATGCAATGCTAAACACTTGAATCATTTCTGGTTAGAGTGTTTTAAATTAGAATATCATTGGACACATTCCACTTAGCTATTGTATTAACTTAGAAATCTTAGAGGAGCTGTCTCTTTTCATCTGACCTTCAACTCTGATTCAGCATTTGACTGAAACTAGCTTTAGGGGAACTTAGTGACTAATTCTTAGTGATGCTGTAAACTAGACTAGCTATATTACCTGTTTCCGTCTCTGCAACTGGTTCCCATCTTAGAGCACCAACAGGAAGCCTGACATTTCATAATGGTCTGCAGCTCTAAGGAGAAAATCACTTGCACTATCTGTTGAATCCTGTGCATGTTGCTGGCAGATGTAATAAGCCTCTACATTCAGTGATATCTGTGTGCATTATACTACATACTTGCTATGAACTGGGATAAGAAAGAAAATCTCTAACATTTCATAATTTAATTGTGTGGAATGTTTTCCTGAAGATGTAAACAGCATGTTGTTGATGGCGCATGCACAAGTTCTTAACCTTCTCCTGCTGTAATTTGAGTGGCACTTCATTACATCTTTTCAAATGAAGTGTCATTTCATTAAAATTTTTCCACAGGCTTGGTGTTTCAGGGTATGTCTATATTGCATTATAAGAACACATACAACTTCTTATGGATAAACAGCATCTCTTAAAGATGTATCTTTATACAAGGAAAGAGAGGGAAAGGTCATGTTTTGGGCCATTAGGACGCAAGCTAGAAACCCTGAGATATTCTTTGGGGTTCTCCCATCCTCATCTCACTTCTGAACTTTTGTCATGTCAAAGTACAGAAGACAGGTCACCAGAAGTAGTGTGTGTGTCAGTATAAACAAACAAACACAAAAAAATTCCCAATCACATATGCAAGACTGTCTGATACTGAGAAAATGCACAGAGCTTTTCTCATGCTCCTTTAGTTATCTGTTTGACAACTGTTTTTATTTGACTCACTGCCTTAGCAAATACCAACAAAATCTGGCCTGAAAAATTCAGTGGATTATATATCTTAAAGCATTTTTTCCTCTCAGTTTAATGACTCCTATAATTTTGAGCCACAACTATTCTGATATAAATTTAATAAGGTTACAAAGTCAAGCATGACAAAATGAAGAAACTCCAGAACAAAGGAAGTCTGTATAAATCTAATTCAACCCCCTCACATACACGCACATAATCAAAGCCTTTAGCTACATGACTGCATGCTACTTGTGACATAAGTTTCACAACATTTTTCTCAAGCTCCAGGATGAGTTAATAATATACAAGATGAGCAGTGACCACTAAATAAGAAGCTCTTGAATCATCAGTTTTCCCCCTATTGGCAGTGTATAGTCCCATTAATTTCTTCCTATGCACTGTTCAAAGCATATTCTGAAGAAAAAAGTCCTCATCTTACCAGGTCTATGGTTCTCATCAATACAGCCCTTACTTTCTGTGAAGTACTTGTCTTCCTACTGCCTCTCTGAGGTAAATGGGTACTACCACTAATTCACAACTGTTGACTTAAAGTAGATTGATATAGAACCACAGAATCATAGAACCATAGAATATCCTGAGTTGAAAGGGACCCACAGGGATCATCAAATTCAACTTCTGGCCCTGCACAGGACAATCCCAAAAGTATATATACTTAGTATACTTGATAATTCTGAGAGTATTGTCCAAGTGCTTCTTGAACTCTGTCAGGGTTGGAGCTGTGACCATTGCCCTGAGGAGCCTGTTCCAGTGTACAGCCACCTTCGAGGTGAAGAACCTTTTTCTAATGTCCAAACTAAACCCCCTGACTCTTCTTCTTGCAGTTCCCTCGGGTCCTGTCCCTGGTCACCACAGAGAAGAGATCAGTGCCTGCCCCTCCTCTGCCCCTCACAAGGAAGTTGTAACTGCAGTGAGGTCTTCCCTCAGTCTCCTCTTCTTCGGGCTGAACAGAACAAGTGCCCTCAGCTGCTCCTCACACGGCTTCCCCTCAAGGCCCTTCACCATCTTCACTGCCCTCCTTTGGATGCTGTCTAATAGTTTAATATCTTTCTTACATTGTGGTGCCCCAAACTGTCCACAGTATCTAAGGTGAGGCTGCCCCAGTGCAGAGCAGAGTGGAACAATCCCCTCCCTCAACTGGATGGCAATGATGTGCCTGATGCCTCCCAGGACAGGGTTGGCCCTCCTGGCTGCCAGGGCACTGCTGACTCAGATTCAACTTGCCATCCACCAGGACCAGGACCCCCAGGTCCCTTTCCACAGTGCTGCTCTCCAGCTTCTCGCTCCTCAGTCTGTATGTACATTCAGGGTTGCCCTGTCCCAGGGATATCAAAATCAGAAGCTTCCAATAAATTTGTCTGCCCATTTTAGATGATTAATTTGTCAAGAGAGAGGATGAGTGATTAGTAGCACGTAGTACTTCATACATTCAAAATTCATCTGCCAGTGACTTTTGCTGTGAGAAATCTTCAGTGCTGAAAGTCACAGAAGAGTTACTGACCATGTGCAAATTTGCTGCAGAGCAAGATACATGGCATCACTAAGACACTGTGTAGTAGAGATGAACCCAGGAAGATCCATGGGGAGTTTTCTTTTGGTTGACCTTGATTTAAGTTCCCAATTTTTGATCAGTGATTTCAGACATAGCCCTGGTCTTGGGAGAATTAAAATAAGTGAAGTATCATCTGTGGCTTATGTGTTCCAAACATCTGAGCTGAAGGATGATCAACTAGACTGAAGATTTAATATACATCCAAGCCAACTGGATATGAAATAAATAAATTTCCTTGAATAGAAGCAACAGCTACAGTAAGTTCACCTGCCCCCAGGACACATCAATTGCCATAGCAACAACTTTCATTCATAGCTCAATGCACCGCATTTTCCAAAGGTGAGTCAGTGTCACTCTCACTTTTTCAGATCCCTAAAGCATTTGGGAGATGGTTTGTAATTCATGCAGCAAATTATTAACTAGGTAGCAAGTGAGGGTCATGGACTCACTACAGGGGTCTGGAATTCAGCTCAGTTAGCAGGAAGAAAGAGACTAAAATAGCACTATACCATTGGTGCCTTGCTGCATGGTATCATTGAATTGAGAGCTCTGTTAGATTAAAAGGCATCCAGATATCTACACCCTTAAAAGCCATTATAGTGGTCAAAAATCTGCATATAGTTACCGTTAATCTGAGTACACTGTGTTGCATGGAGTTAGTTATAGTTCTACATCCCTTGAGGTTTTCTCCTCTGCTCTGGGAACACACTGCTACCAAAGTCCTAAGAGTTGTGACTCTCACCTGCCACAGCCTGTGGGCAGGAGGATGTAGAAAAAATACAACTTCTTTAAGGTGAAGTGTCAGTGCAGGACAAGCCATGCTGAGTTTTCTTGTCTTTATAAAAAAGATATGGGGAGGATATACAGACTCTCAGTGTTAGCTGCTTCGCACTCACAGAAGAACTTTATTATTCTTCTGCACCGAAGTACAAGTAAACTCTGGCCAAACAACAAAAGATCTACTGCTTCTTCAATTTGTTTTTAAATACAGCTTGACAAATTTAACCAAAGTCCACATACTAGCAGAATATCTTATGGAAATATTCTTTTAATGCCTTGGATTTATTAACTATGTGTGCTATATTACTCAGAAATAGCATAATAGAGGAGCTCTGTTTGAGTGCTAGATATTACAGCCTTTTTTACCACTTAGCTAAAATGGTGTTAGCTATTATGTCAGATAATTACTATAAACTCAATCTCCTGCATTTTAGTTTATAGTCAACATTTTTAGGTAGGTGTTACCATTCTTATCTGAACCAGAAACTCAAATATATTCTATCTTTAAAGCAACACAAGTGAAACAATAGTCATACTGCATTGAGCAGGGAACAAAATATCCCCCCTTACTCCCTGACATTGTAAATGCTTAGACCTAGATAGAGCTGGGGAGTGTCTGAAACAACTCCCCATCACGCTTCTCTACACACTGAGTTAAGGCTCAAAAAATTCCAGTTACAATGTACGGATGTTACAAAGAAGTAAAACCCATTTTTGCCCCTCCCTGAAAATATAGCAGAAGGGTTTTGACATGGAAAGAAAGAACAACTTCATAGCTCCATATTCCAAGCAAATGTTTAGTGTAAAGATATGAAGAACCAGTGAACACAAAATTAAGTAGACAAGTGATGAGAAGACAATGTATGAAAGGGAAAACAGGCAGAAACTGTCACAGCAAGGTGTTCTTAACTTCAGTGAATGGGAGAGATGGAAGACAAACACAAATGCTGAACTCATCCAAAGGCTACTTTACATCCCTGTAAGTTGTCCTTCGGTGCTTTCTAAATTAGTCAGCAAATGCACATCCTAATTTGCACATAAAGGATTTGTGGCAAAAATCATATTTCTTTCATGTAATTGGTTTTCTTTTAATCCTGACCTTAATGTATGTCATTCTTGATGAACTGCTTCAAATAGGCTTTGAACTAGGGTTTTAAAAAAAATGCTAAATAATGAAAAAAATGCCATTTTATTTTACTGCTTACTTCAAGATTCAGAGAGATGAAGAACAGTGACAGCATAGCTGTTCACCCATAACCCTGGGACAGCAAGTAAACTGACAGTGTGTAATTACTAAGAGGTGATATTAAGTTAAAACATATAGCCAAAGTAGTGCTATTGCATATGCATCCCTTGGTTTTCAAGGCAGTGTTTAAAATAAAAAACCTTCACTGAGACAGAAAAACTGCTATAGTTATATCATAGCACACTGAGTTGCGAACCTTTTAATGAAAGACATAATTCTTCTGCTGTCTGCATCATACTATATTCTCATGCAAAACACTTTAATGCATCGTGTAAATTATCTAAGACTTTCTTAGTATGTATTACATTTCTTAATCATAGATATTGGGTGTAAAAAAAAAGAGAATTATGTGACATGCTGCAAAACAAATTGCTTGGTGCTAGCATATACTAGCTGGGTCTATATCTGAAAAATGCATGCACGGAAGGGTTGGATTTTTTTTTTTTTTAATGTGCAAAACTTGCTTCTAAGTGCATATGTTATCAATGAAGCAAAAATGACTAATATGAAATGATGGTGGTCTGATTTTCAGCCAATATCACCAGTTTAAAAGCAAGGGATCTAGATTACAGTCTGGATGATCTATTCCTTCTGAATTTCAGTAAAGGCTTCAGGTCTGGAAGATGATGTATATAAATAAACCAAATGTTTTCAACCACTTTCTATATTCAATTACATTCAGTTTAGCCATAAAGAAGTTTTAAATGCAGATCTCATTTTTCAGCAATAAAGTGCTTTTGTTTCCAAGTTAGTAGACAGATTTGTTTTAATGATGTCTCACCAGCTGAAAACTGCACTGTAAATGGTGGACAGTATCACCAGCACCTTATAAGCTGTAAGTTGCTCATAGATGCCTCTTTGAAGAACAGGATCTGATGAGACTTGCTGTTCAATTGTTTGTCCAGTTTGATTTATGGTAAAGCTTATTTACATTATATTAATGCTGAATATTTGTGAGTACTAAGCAGAGGCTCTAACGTAGCATATTCTGTATTTATTTAATAAAACTTCATTCAAAAAGACGAGACAGCTGCTTTGAATGCAACCTGAAAATCCACATGTAAGCCCATCTAATAAATCAGAATTTGTGAATGTTAAACTCTTGTGGCTCTTGCAGTTGTGAGTGCAGAGGAATAGGACATCTTTTACCATGGACTTCTGGGGATAAGGCATATAGATATATATACACTAAGAAAGACATGATTTGGCAGTTCAAACAGATTGATTGCAATCATCACATTTAATCATCACAGGTATGTTGTTCTATGTGCAAGCTCTCAACTCTCTAAAGATCAGGTTTAATGATGATTTTATACATGTTCTTTGTTGCTAATATACAAATAGTGGTGCACATTCTAAGAGATATTGGCTACCTGGAGGCAGTGTTCTTCAGATCTTAGTAGCTTTTGAATTATGTTCATAATGCAGGGCAGGAGTGGCAGGAACACATATACGTGACAATGACAGTGATACCAAACTATGCCTCCAGCTGTGTTCTGTGACCAATTTCTTTAAGTATACTGCACTATAATAATATTGTGAACTATATTACTAAATGCAAAGTATTATGGATTGAAAGTAAGCACAGAAATATATGCAACGAATTGTTAATCAAAACATAAACGCTAAAATGTACATTTATATAACAAACAAACCCTCCCAAATTTAATTAACATAGACTTGAAAAACAACTTATGCCCTTAGTGAAATATAAATAGAAGTCGTGTTGTAAAATAGACAGCATCAAAAGACAGTAACACATTTTTAACAGAACACAAAAGGATCTAAAAAAAATCGCTTGTATATCTTCTGGGTTTTTATTCATACCGTGGATGAAACACTGGCTGATGTTTGTGGCGGTTATTCATGACATGTCTGGTTGTGTTATGACCTTCCCTTTTTTATTGGTTTATTTGATGTTTGTGGTATTTTATATAATTGATTTATTCCTTGTGATATGTTTGGGAGCTTTCTAGTAATATACAACAGTGATTGTATGTCTGTAGTGATGTTACATATTGCTGTTTGTGAGTTTTCTTGGCCAGGTCACCACTGTAAATAAAACTTGTTCTCAGTACATTTTTATGTGGTTAAAGATTTTGACTTGAGTGACTGATTGATGAACCAGAAAACACTTGCTAGCAGGGCAACAGGGTATCATAAAAAATGTGTCATTTGTATTTCTGATTCAAAAACCCCACCATTTTCAGTCTTGTAAAGTGAAATAGGTATAACAGCAGTAAATAGTCACCTACCTTTCTTCATAGTTGTCCTGATGTGTGTAGGTGCCCACAGCATTTCAAAGATTTCTTCCTGGGGTTTACAGTAATGTTGCAGCATTTGGCTTGTTCTTAGGTAATTATTCTCCACATCCTTCCTCTGGTACTCTAATGAGTCCTCTAGCGAAAACTCTACGAGAAAGTATATGGGAATTGCCTTTCCCCCCTCTCTCTCAGTTCCTTTGTTTCCTTCGTTTTCTTCTGTCCCTTCCTTCCTTCCTCCCTTTCTTCCTTCCTTCCATTTCTCTCTTTCTTTCTTGTTCTGTCATGTTTCTAGGACAGAAATAACAAATGAGAATGAATATTCCAATGACTACAGTGATGGCTTTTCAAAGAGAAATTTCAAATTCCCTCTATAATATACAAACTACACAAATTACTCAACAACTCCTTTTTTATGTGGGGCATGCTTTGAGCTTTCACAACAAAACCTATTAAAATTCTAATTAAGAGCACAGAAAACCTATTTTGCACTGTCTAGACTAGGAAAAGACTGACAGTTTTTAGTTCATGACTATCCATGAACTTGTGCTAATGAGCACATGCAGCCTCTATCCAGAAGTAGAATAGTTGTGATAAGATGACAAATCACATAAATCTCTCTCAGTTACACAGCAACCTGTTAGCACTACCTCTGTTGTAAACTCTCATTAGCATTTCCTGACTCTGAATAACAGGTGTTGGAGGATCTTGGTCCAGACATAGTTTGATTCTACTTAGAGTCAAGACCCTGGCTTGATATCACATCCAAAAGTAATGCTCACCATTGCACATTCGCTGCCTCTCTGACTGAACGGGAGCTCGGAACAGGGTGCAGGTAGCAATTAGTATAACTACCTTTGACTTTCCAAGGCAAAAAAGGAAGGGAAGTGAGTGATCTTATCTGACCAGCCACAACCCTCAGAAACCTGATAAGATCAAAGTACAAAATCTTAAAAGTAATGCTATTTAACAGTAACCACTTTTCTTAATTTCCAGACATCTTGGGTCATCCTAAACACCATGGCTGAAATGATGAGACATACTGCCAATAAAGACACTGTTGGGCAACACGCTAATTTCTCCCAGTTCCATCTCCCACCTCTCCTTGTTCTGTAACCTCATTCAGTGCACACAATGAATAAAAAAGATACAGTTTTTCTTCTCAAGCTAGTTTGTTGCTGGTTCAGTATTTTCAATTGGTTCACAGGGTGGTCAGAAACCAGCAAAGGCAGCACCAGAAGGGAACTATGGCTTTCCCTATTGCTCTCCATGGCAACAATGACCTAGAAAAGCTCAGGCATAACTTTTGGCACACTGGCTACTCACAGAGGATCCCTGTTTAAAATACAGGAGGAGAAAATAAACTCCAAACTCAGATACTTTTCGAAACTTGGTTTCAGCATACACACACAAGACATGGATGGCAGTATCAAGGAATCTACACAGGGAAGAGACAAGCACACGTTCTTATCCAATTTCTGTCTCAGCTTCAGAGATAGCATTTTTTAACTTTTTCTATTGAAACAATTTGATAGGGGGTTTGAGAACTAGCATTACTTCTGATTTTTCTGATAGAAGTGGGAAGTGGCTTGAACTTAGGATTTCATGCATCCTAAAAGATTTGGTTAGATTTCACTTTGGTTCTGAAACAGCAAAGCAACAAAAGAGTGAGGACAAGTGGGTTAGCTGGTTTCTTGGCATATGTTTAAGGCATAGAATAACAATAAGGCATAGAATAACTGAATTCATAAGCTTTTTTATTGTTTATGTGAATTTAGAAGATTACAACCAGTTGGGATTGTAACAGAAGAAAAACCCCAAGCAATCATCTTTAGAAACTTTGCTTTATAAATGACCTATCTTAAAGGTAACAGGGAAAATAAAATATCTGCAGAAACTTTAGCACAACCTTAGCATGTAAGGTAAAATTGCCATTTTTTTTTTTTTCTTCCCTCAACCTCTAATATGAAGCTTTAAGCAAAGATAAAGCAATTTATTTCCCATCCAACTTTGGAAAACCTCTAACTATTCATGCAGGTACTGACCACTTCCATTGCGACACACATAAGCTTCCATTCTTCCTTAACACAAATGCAAGATTCTAGTCAGAGCTTCCATTTTTGCTCAAAAATGTGGTGTGAAAAATGATGACAGATCTGTTTTTACACACTTTTCCATGCTTACCTCTGAAAGTGTGGTGTCTTTGCCTACAGCATATGTATGACCATTTCTGATGCTGTCAGGCAGAAGGATCACTGGGGATGGTCCCTGCAAAGGCAGGAACTGGGCTAAGTTTACTATACTTTGCTTTTGCTTATCTTACTTTCCCCTTCATGAATAATATTTTGGTTGCATTTGCCCCTAAGAAAGTGTTCATGAAAGCAGCATTCCAGCACCTAGGAGATGTTATGGTAGTAGGGAGGTGATCTGGCAAGAAGGATTGAACACTGCAAGAATGCCTTTACATTTGACAACCTGAGTTAGCAAAACTGGCCTGGAGCATCCTTAAGAAGAACACCCTGCAGGAAGTATTTCTCTATTCACAGCCTTAAGGGTAGTCACAGCACTGGACATTTCTAAGCAATATGCTGCACAAGCTCCAGAAGAACCACCTTCTGAAAGGACTAATGTAATGTATACCTCTGGCATGCTTGTAAGCAGAAACCAAAATGAAAGACTCAAAAATGTCCCATCTTTGGTCTGAAGAGTATATATTTTAAGAGTAAACAAATGAACATATAGTTACCAAGGCAGATAGGATCAATTATCCTCCAAGCTCAGAATTCTGCTTTTGCCAGCGGCCTATGTGAAACACTTCAAAGCAAACAGTTGGCTAATTACATAATGTCCTGTGTGGCAAAAAGGGATGAGAGGACTGTTGCGTATCCCCGTGATCAGCTAACACCTTGAAGTATGAATTTGATGGCCCCTCCTAGTACATAAGATTATAAACTATATTACTGATAATAAAATTAAGAAGTCCCTTTAAAAATCCCATCTCAATATTTAACTCTTTGACCTCTACAGGTTAACAACTATTCATACTGCTAAAAAAACCTATTTCATGCTTATTTTTTAAATACTACAGTAAGTTTCTTAAAGCCATTAAGGCTAATGATAGAAATACATTCTATGTAACGACTATAAATTATACTCTTAAGTTCCTGATATCTTGAAGTCTTGAAAAGTATTAGCAATATTAAAAGGAGTTACTTAGTTATCTTAGTACTACAGCAAAGCTGAAGTGAATTTGTTGGGGCAAATCACGAGTTGATAGGTTTTGATTTAATTAATGTTACCTTACCTTTAAAGTGTTTTTTCTCTCATTTAAAACAAATTTATTTTTCCTTTGTTTTTAGTGGATGTGCTTTAGGCATCAAAAGCAGTCTGTCTTTCTCAGCTCTGCTAAGCTGCTGTGCCTACATGCCATCCTACCCTGCAGTACCTGGGTATGCTTGTTGCCAAGTCTATCTACAATAACAATTGTGCAAACATAATCAGTTTTTGGAATACAAACAAATGTCCATCAAATACTGCACTGAGACAGTCGAACCACCACTGAAACCAGGGGTTTTCTCCCTAAAGCTTTAACTCTTTGAATCACAACACTTTCCTGAAAATTGTTTAATAAGCGTCTTTTACCAAAAGAGAAAACATGAGGAGAGAAGGAATAACACATCTTTAATTAGAAAAATTCAAATCAGCTCTTAATTTAATTCACCATACCAGCAGCCATGATTAGATCTGCATCATGATATATCTCCAATACTATCAATTTTCATAAATGCAAACTTTCCTGAATATGGTTCTGATGTATCCTGACATTTTAAAATATGTCCTATTGTCCTTTTCTGTGCAGCAGACCAAGCACAGAGTGTTCAGTCCTATATCACTGTCACAGTGGTATTAGACCAGATGGCTGCTTCCTTGCAGAATCAAGAATTAGAGATAATTTATGCTGTTCACTGTTATTAGAATGTAAAAATATAAAGAGTTTGCAGCATGCATACATGAAAAGCTGCTGAGATCCATCAGTGACATCCTGGTGAAAAGACATTTACACTGTTACTGCACTCTTAAAGGTAAAGTCTTTGGTGAAGCTATGGGTTTCTGCAAAGCCAATTGCCTGTCTGCATAGGGTACAACACAGGGGGGACCACCTGACATGGGTAATAGTGCTGCTTTCGTGGTGAAAGAACATTCTGAGTTGGGGAAAATGTCCAAGAGCTGCCTTCTTTCTTCTTTCTTGTAAAATAATTCCACTGCATAATCATTTCCATTAATATGTGACAGTTATTTTTGTGTCATGAAGAATGAAGTTAAAAATGGAAGCTTTATTCATTCAGTCTATTAATCAGTACAGGAGAATACTTCTCAGAAAGACCTCATACCAAAGGGCATGAGAGTTACAGAAATTTGCTCCTGTGCCAGTGAGGGGAGCAAGTTTTCCTTATCTGGGCATCATTGCAACCTGTAAGTGACTCTGCTCTGCCTGCATATAGAGATGCAACACACTGTGTGTCAAAACACTGAAGAGAAATTATGTCAGCCTATCCATTTATTGTTTAAGATCATTATAGGTAAACATTTTGTTTTCTGTATTTCAAATAGCTGAATCTTTTAATAAATAAATATTATTAATGCAGCTGATCCATTTGGAGGGACTTCTCAACCTATTCAGGAACTAAAATGTCAGAGGGTTCCTAAAACAAGGGAGGGAAGTGAAGGGTGAGAGAATCTAGTTAGCTTGCCTGTGTTGCTGCAATAAATTGTATAAAAAACAGAAGTAAAAAGGATGTAAGGACAAACAAATGTCAAACACAGTTTGCAAACAGCAAGTTTGTTACTTTATCTTTCCAGCTCAGGAAGTTTAGCACAGTACTCACTATGAAAGATGTCAGAGTTGTAGGCAGAATAAGGACAAACACTGTCATCAGTATTTAGGAGTTTTACAGTAGGAGAAATTTTACTGGCATTCACTGAAATGACACACTTACTCTATGTGGTTTTGGAAAAAGTCTATCACTGAGAGAATTATTTGGTTCACTTTAAGTTAATCTTTAAATTATACTAAGAAACATTACCAGGGACAGATTTGCTTTCAGGTCTCTGTGAGCATATAATTTGTATTTATGGCATACAGTGGAAGTATTGTGACTTTGAATGACTGACTAGCACCTTATGAAAGTCATTACTTTTGTATCAAGAACAATATTTGTAACATAATGTGTTCTTAAACTGATCAGGACAGCAGGAAGCAGCTAAGTGGATCACTTATCTTTATTTTTGCAATTTAACCTATGTTGTGACAGGGAACAAAAAAATTAGATAATTTATAATTTTCTGTCAGTGTTGCATACTTTGGGGTAAGATTGTAACTACTTGGTATAACTGAGGGATAAGGAGATTTGTCTGCCAAATAAAACAGAAGATGAAAGATTATTTTAGAGCACAATGAATTACTAGCTGACTGTTAGAACCAGATCACAAACATTTCTTGCATTTTTGTTTCCTGATGATGGAATTTTACCTCTGTAAAAATCCTAGTACTAGTTTTATTAAAATAAAGTCTATCAGAATAGAAGATAGTTGTTATGCAGGAGCAGTAACTCACATAATATGAGATGGCATTTCTTTCCAGCTCTTGCTGCTCCGCTGGTTCTAATAGCAACCTGGAGCTCAATTTCCTCCTCAAGAACATTGCATTTCATGTGGAATGTCAATTATTAAAATGCAGTGTCCCGTGTCTTACTTTTCACTAGATGAATTCATTTGCAAATTTGCTAATTTATGTAAATGATCCTTAACCTGTAACTGCCTGGTATGTATTTCTGAGTGTCTCTTTTCAATTCAGAAATAAATACAAAGAATATGGTGCCAACAGAATGTATGTTACCTTGTGTCAGTGTTGCAAACCCCAAAGATTTAATTTCAGAGTAACCCAGAAAGAGTATCTGATGTTTCTTTCCATTGTTGCATTTTCAACAACATTAGACCACTCAAAACAGGTAAATGATCTTTAAAAGATCACTTAGTCATTATCGTTAGTGGTAAGTATAGTTTTAGTGCAATATTTTGTGAGAAGATGAGCTGAAACTCCTTGAATTTTTAATTTGATTTTCAGCTTTCTTTTTTTTTTTTTTTTCCAGGAGGTCATTGTTACTTACAGTGGCCTAAATCACAGCTCCTAAGATTTGAGCATTCCTAAATTTAAAATTTTTGCAGCTAAGTCTGTCTGCACTTCAGAAGTTAAAAGACAGATGGGGAATCTCCTTCAGGTAGTCAGTGGTCCAGCTGCAACTCTGATCTGTACATTCTAGATGCACATTCTAGACACCATTCTAGATTTGTCACTTCATTTCTGGTTTCACCATGAGCACAACCTCTCAAGTGATCTCAGGAAGCTCAAACTCCTGTCTGTCTGCAGCTCTAATGAATGAAGGGACAGACAGAAAAGCCCAGCTGAAGACACCATTTTTTGCCTGACTTCTTCTTGATGTCCATCCAAACTGCTCCAATGGTCTCGGGCACCAACGACAGTTTAGAACCTGTCAGTGAACATGGTCCAAGTTGGGGATTTTAACATAACCTAAAATCAGGCAATTTTCCTCCATGTTGTTATTGTTCTGTAACTTCCCACAGTCCAAACAGAAGAATCCAGATTTTCTGTGGTGTAATTGCAGTCACAACTCCATCAATTTCAGTGACCTGTGAATGGCAGATAGCACTATGGCCCAAGGCCTCCTCTTGACAAACCAGCTACAGCTTGTTTCTCCTGACTATTATCTGATTTACATGTCCTTGTTTTAGATGCCCTCCACAAGGGGTAGGCGAACAAAGCTCCATTTCAGAGCCAGCTACAGAGATCATTCCCAGCCAGCATGGAGATCCCATAACCAGGGCTCGGCTCTGAGCCTGAGCTGCAGGGCACAGCGTCCTTCACGGTGCTCCTGCCCAACCGGCCACCCCTGGAGCCTTTGCAGGAGACTGGTGCTCTCTTTAACTGACCTGAGGTTTTGTTTCCCCAGGGTGTAAGGCAGGGAGGGAGGGATGAGGTGCCTCCAGCTGTCAGGCCAACCCCAGCATGCTCTTCCGGAGCTGGAGCGGTCTTGTGTCTCAGTGTTTAGATTGGCTTTAGAAAGTGCAAAGCCAAGAATTGTTTGGCTGCGTTATCCCTGTTTCAGCATTCAGATTGCTAAGAGGAAATCTCAAAAGGCCACTTGCTGTGTGTTCTGCAGACATTTTAGCACAAAATCGGCATCTCCAATATCACCCGATCAGAGTACCCTGAGGTCTCAGGTATTTGATTTAATTTCTGCTTGGATAGAAAAGATTAACTAATACAGTTGTAATTTTGGAATTAAAAAGTCTTTCACTGTATTTTGTTGCACCGATTACCTTCAAAAATTTCTACATCTGAGATTCAAAGTAGGCTTTAAGCTACTGCTTAGTTTTCTCCACAAAGGACATACTTTACAGGATAATGTCTCTTTAAATCTACCCTGAAGATATTCCTCCTGGCCCAGAAGATGCCAAAATGACTTGATGATTTATTTATGTGGAGCTTGGCAGACCATAGTCCAGATTGTGGCTGAGACTGAATTTTATGAGCTTCCCCCCTAGTGAGTATATTTAAAAATTAAAAA